>JAJKFI010000038.1:4260311-4430176 GCA_029204185.1 Lerista edwardsae
GCCAGTTTCAACCAGTTCTGGACTGTGAGATGTGAAACTGCAACACCACAGAGCTTGGCTTGGGAGGCTTTGCCTCCCACCTAGTTTGCCACGAATCAGACAAAGCCTCCCACTTTGACTTGTAGAGGCCCTGGGCTGCAGGTTGGTGACTGCAGGAGTAAAGGGTCAAATCCAGGAAGAACACACAAGTTTCATGGGTTTGAAGGCAAATCTCAAAAGCTGACCTACATTCTTCACATTTTAAGGCAATAAAAGATCTACGAAGCAAACACAGCACAACTACTAAACCTGAGTTCATGCAGTTTCTAGCTCCGAGGAAGTTTTCCTTGTGTACAGATTAGACACCAACTTCAATATCTGACATGGCCTCAGTGGTCCACATTCCAGGATGACTACCTCAGACAACAGGTAATCATATCACGTCTCCAGGTGATGCATGTGGCACCACACTGCTTAGAGGAAGCTCACTCCTTCCAGCCATCCCAGCAGCACCAGGGCCTAGCTGAACTGCCACTCACCTGTTCACCTTTTGCTTTGGGCACAACCCTCTTGTCTTCCATATCACACTTGTTTCCTAGCAGCATTCTCTCCACATCTTCATTGGCATGCTAGGGAGGAAGAAACAAACAGGCTCTTTAAGGTGACTAAACAGCACTGTATTGACTCCTATTTGAAGCAAGCTTTCACAATGTCAATATGGATGACTCATCATATCCGGCAGCATTGGTAACAACCTCAGAATTGTGCCTGTGAATAGGGCTTATGTTCTAATAAAGTCCAAACACCTGCAATTTTGTGGGCAGTTTATGCCCAATTCTGTTGCTATGGAGGCCTGGGAAGCCCATTCTAAAATGCATCAGGGCCTCAGAAATCTCAGGGCCCTTCAGGGTACAAACTAACAGGCTGTATTCCTAGAAAGGTCCTTTCCCTCTGCTCATTTCAGTTGTCTTCTTTTGCAGCTTTTCTAGTTGTACAAATACAATAGTCAATATACCCATCAGGTAATCTGTGGAACCCCTTGCCGCAGGAGGTGATTATAGCGTCTGGCCTAGGTGCCTTTAAAAGAAGACTGGACAGATTTCTAGAAGTCCACCGCAGGCTACAGGCCATGATGGGTGGTACAACCTCCATACTTTAGAAGGAAGTTACCTCAGAATGCCAAATGCAGGGGAGTGGCAACAAGATGCTGGTATCTAGTTACCTTGTGTGCTCCCTGAGGCATCTGGTGGGCCACAGTGAGATACAGGAAGCTGGACTAGATGGGCCTTTGGCCTGATCCAGTGAGGCTGTTCTTATATGCTCTGGTTGTGGCAACCAGAACTGACAAAGGTACAGTATTCCAAATGTGGCTGCATTATAGATTTATATGTTATTCACAGTCTTCTTGATCCCTTTCCTATTACCACTAGCATGGAAATTACTCTCTTCACCACTGCTGCATACTGTGTTTATGTTTTCACAGTTCTACCTACCACCGCCCCAGGATCTCTTTACTGGTTCATCAGACAGCTCAGACACCATCAACTACAAGGTCTGAATTTCTAGACAGATGCATTCAGGAAATACATTTTGGTTTTCTTGCTCTTTCCTTTCCAAACCAGCCTGCAAATTCCACCAGTGTAGTGACATGCAGTTTTGTGAACTTTGCTTTGATGTAGCTGCTTGGCTCCCTCTGCTGACTATTTCTAGTAACTGCACCCAATTTGGTCAAGCTCACTCTATAGTTGGCCCACCAATTCCAAGCATTGCTCATCAGCCTGCTGGTTGGACTTTTCTCCCTGCTGCTTCCCCAATTTATTACCACTTATTGCAACCCGCCCCCCCCCAAAGGAATTATTATATTGTATTATATTGCTATATACCGTTATAGTAATATAGGTATCTATAATGTGTAATATCTACCACAGTGGTTCTCAAATTGTGGGTCTGGGACCCACTACTAGGAGCCCTTCACCCCTGAAAGTCTATGCTTGGCAAGAGGATCCAAAGAATGGGTGCTCAGAATGATCTCCTTCCCACAAATACTCTCATTCCCTGTGACAATGAAGAAGCTGGTGGCCTGGAAGTGGGATGCCTATATCATGACTATGAAAGCCTCATCTCACATCTCTCTCTCTCAGGTAGGTTAGGTGCCGTGGCTACCAGTTTCTTGTACTAAAACTTATTCCTTAAGACCTCAATGCACCAAAGACACACCCATGAACACTCCCTGACAGACAGTTGTACATGTGGACAAGGTGCAATAAACTGAAAAACATTTTACACATACCCCACTGTTTCGTGGCATGTCCTGTTTGCTTTCGTTTTCTTTCAGGGGTTTTATGGCTCCCTTACTTGAAAAACTAAACATGTTTTATTTCTCTGTTTCATTTCAGGAAGCTTGGTTTTGAGGATGGGGGATGTTAGCGCCCTTGTCTCCTGGCCCTGTTTGCTCAATTTGCCTGACTGCTCCCCATTCACCCAATGCTTTGTCGCTGAGAAGCTGAGTTGCTGCAGCTCCCTCACAAGCTAGCTTCAAACATAAAGCCCCAACTTGCTCCCTGCAATTCCTTCTTGTCGAGGATTGTTAAGGGTTGCCAACGTACTTCAAAAACCAGCTTTGTTGATCTTGGATCATCAAATTATTTCGACAATATTCTTGTCCTTGCACATCAGCACTGCAATGCTCAAACACTCACTTAGATCAACTTAATCAGCCACAACAGAAAATAAAACTAGCACAGAAACCCCCAGGCAAAACTCTTCAGGCCCTTTACCCATCCTACTAGAGCCAGACCAAATATATGCTGCACAAGACAAGGGATTTCTGACTCCAAACAGAAAACATTTATTACATAAACTGAAAGTAAGCAACACTACATGGGGCAAGGTTCTGGTATGCTTTCACTTTTCAAAATTTATTTTGCTACATGACCTTGTGTTCTATATAATTTTTTTTAAAAATAATTTATATTTGGAAATAATTATTGCTGAGCAAAGAGGAGGGAAAAGAAGAATGCTTTGGGATGTGAAGGTGCTGCATGAGCTCTTCCCAAGGCTTGCCAAGAACAGACAATTACCTCCCGACTTGGGAGGTCCAAATTGGAGGGCTCTTCCCACAACTGAACAGCTTAACACTGTAAAGCAGCGGTCTCCAAACTGGAGACTGCTGCGCACTAGAAATGCAGTTCCCAGCTCGGATGGAGCTTACCATTCCACCGGGGAGCTGTCCATTGCTGCTGCTGCATGCCCCAAAATGGTGTTGTGGCCAGGCGCTTCTGCACTGAAGTGCCCCATCATGCCATGCGCCCAGATTTCTGGGTAGACGCAGCTGGCTGCAGCATAGTTTCAGGGTGTGCTGCAGCAACAATGACAGGCTCCCCCATGGAACTGAGCATTCTGCTCACACGGGGGAAGGTGACAGCGGTGTGCCAGATCCGGCCTGCATGCAGTGGTTTGGCAACTGCTGCTGTAAGAGATTAATCATGACTACCACAAGGGACACAGTATTGCCTATATTTACTGAAGGGTTCAAAAATCAAGAGCAACCTCACACCGTTTCAAGCAGGTTGTGCTGTTTATAACTTCATAACTTGCAACTCCTAGCCTGTGTCTACAGCTTTGCTCACTCCTTCCTTCCTTTTTTTTTTTTTTTGCAACTTTAGTGTGTTATCAGATACCTACATTCTGCAATACCTAGATGCTGAGAAATCTGACCTCTCACAAACCACTGAACATGGCATTTGGGCTCCAATGGTGCCTTGTCATGGCCAGCCCATCAATACCTAACTCTTCCATAACAAACAGAAAATCTGTCTGAAAATATATCAAGGATTATAAAGCACTGTCAAAGAAGCCAAAAGGCAGAAATTAGAGCAGAACGGGGAGGGGGAGAATTATCTTTTCTGGATGCCACTTTTGGTAATCCCAAAATTACTATTTTAAGTGTCTGAAAAGCATCAGAGGTAAAACTTTCTGCTGACATGAAGCAATGATTGAAGTTACAGAACAATTTTTTTTGGCATTCAACCTAACTAGGGCAGTTTGGCAAAGCAACAGGCTGCCTGAAGGGATTATGAAATAACATTCCTAGGAGAGACTGACAAGGGAGTGGCAATAGGATGCAAGCATCTTTTTGTCTCATGTGCTCCCTGGGGCACCTGGTGGGCCACTGTGAGATACAGGGAGATGGACTAGATGGGCCTTTGGCCTGATCCAGAAGGGCTCTTATGTTCTTATGAGGCTGAATCACAAGCAATCAAGGACACTTTAGTATAGACACTCTTAGCATCCAGACTGTCTGAGCAAGAGGGTCTCTGTCCAACCAACTCTACAACAACTTCTTTTGCAGAAGAGCCTTTCCAATGTACACACCAGCTGCTCTCATCCAGAGTGCCCCCTCTGCTGCACAGCCCTTGAAACGTGTTGCACGGCTTACCTCATCTATGTTTCTGAGCCATTTGCTGATGTTCTCAAAGCTTTTGGCATTTGTGATGTCATACACTAGCATAATCCCCATGGCACCTCTGTAGTAAGAGGTGGTGATGGTGTGGAACCGCTCCTGCCCTGCTGTGTCCCTGTGAAGAGAAGCAGGAAAAAAAATTGAACACATCTGGTTAAGCCTCAGGTACAGCACACTAAAGTAGGAAAAACCAAGTAACTATAGCGAACAGAAAAAACTGTTTGATGCCCTGCTGATTTTGTATGTTTGCGCACTGACAAAGAAATGATCAGTCCATAATTATAATGGTAGATTTATTGTAACAGTGAGAGACAGAATAACAACGAAACAATCCAGAAAAACACATTTTAAAAAAGTTATGAATTGATGTACATTTCAATGAGTGAAATAAGTATTAGATCCCCCATCAATCAGCAAGACTTCTGGCTCCCAGATGTCTTTTACTGTATACAGGTAACGAGCTGAGATTAGGAGCACCCTCTTTAAGGGAGTGCTCCTGATCTTAGCTTGTTACCTGTATAAAAGACACCTGTCCACAGAAGCAATCAATCAGATACTAAACTCTCCACCATGGCCAAGATCAAAGAGCTGTCCAAGGATGTCAGGGACAAGATTGTAGACCTACACAAGGCTGGAATGGGCTACAAAACTATCGCCAAGCAGCTTGGTGAGAAGGTGACAACAATTGGTGCGATTATTCACAAATGGAAGAAACACAAAATAACTGTCAATCTCCCTCAGGCTGGGGCTCCATGCAAGATCTCACCTCGTGGAGTTTCAATGATCATGAGAACAGTGAGGAAGCAGCCCAGAACTACACGAGAGGAACTTGTCAATGATCTCAAGGCAGCTGGGACCACAGTCACCAAGAAAACAATGGTTAACACACTACGCCATGAAGGACTGAAATCCTGCAGCGCCCACAAAGTCCCTGCTCAAGAAAGCACATGTACAGGCCTATCTGAAGTTCGCCAATGAACATCTGAATCATTCAGAGGAGAACTGGGTGAAAGTGTTATGGTCAGATGAGACCAAAATCAAGCTCTTTGGCATCAACTCAACTCGCCGTGTTTGGAGGAGGAATGCTGCCTATGACCCCAAGAACACCATCCCCACCGTCAAACATGGAGGTGGAAACATGATGCTTTTGGGGTGTTTTTCTGCTAAGGGAACAGGACAACTTCACTGCATCAAAGGGACGATGAATGGGACCATGTACCGTCAAATCTTGGGTGAGAACCTCCCTTCCTCAGCCAGGACATTGAAAATGGGTCATGGATGGGTATTCCAGCATGACATTGACCCAAGACACACTGCCAAGGCAACAAAGGAGTGACTCAAGAAGAAGCACGTTAAGGTCCTGGAGTGGCCTAGCCAATCTCCAGACCTTAATCCCATAGAAAATCTGTGGAGAGAACTGAAGGTTCGAGCGGCCAAACATCAGCCTTGAAACCTTAATGACTTGGAGAGGATCTGCAAAGAGGAGTGGGCCAAAATCCCTCCTGAGATGTGTGCAAACCTGGTGCCAACTACAAGAAACATCTGACCTCTGTGATTGCCACCAAGGGTTTTGCAACCAAGTACTAAGTCATATTTTGCGAAGGGGTCAAATACTTATTTCACTCGTGGAAATGCACATCAATTTTTTTGAAATGCATTTTTCTGGATTGTTGTTATTCTGTCTCTCACTGTTACAATAAACCTACCATTACAATTATGGACTGATTGTTTTTTTGTCCATGGGCAAACGTACAAAATCAGCAGGGGATCAAATAGTCTTTTCCCTCACTGTACATTCTCATATCAGCAGTTAGTTGAAGCTCTCACAGAAGCACTCAGTGCTATCCTCCAGTTTACTACAGGATATGTCCCTACACCATCATGTCTAGAAGATGCATTCAGGGAATGCGCAAGAGCTATGGCAGATGCACACCTCTAAGTTATGATGCTCCATTAAAAAAGCTCTACTTATCCTAGTAAGCAGCACTATCAGCTGAAACAGATTTTTGCCTCATTTGCAACCATACCTCTTGGGCTTCTTGAATTTTCTTTGCATCAAGCCAATTCATAAACCTTTTCCCATATATATATTACATACGAGAGAAAATGAAGCAGTCATGAATTACCAATTTTGGTTCAGTGATTGGTCATATAGATATATGCAAGCTGAGAACACGTATGGTGAGAAAGCTTCTGTGTGGATTGAGCTAATCCATAAAAATTTGCTCTTCTTGGAATTTAACATTTGCACACTGCACAGCTCAAGGTGACTCACCTACAAATATATATACAAAATCAAACTCTAATAAGGAAAAAGCAGCAGAAATGAAAAGGAGAGCTTCACCATTGTGAGAGAGCAACAGTCCCATACATCTTAGGTCTCTGTTTCTATAATGACAATTAAGGAACTCTATGCAGGGTCTCAGAAAGCTTCCATGTCTAAGCACTTAGACAACTCATGAAGGCTCCCCACAACATCAAGAGGTTGTGACACTGGTTCCATTGCAAACAGAAGCAGACATCAAGAATCATTTGCACCATTCTTCTGTTTTTAGTATAATTTTATAGTCAGAAATAATCTGTATCAATGGGAACAGACGGGGAGAGGCAGAAGCTAGAAAAACTGGAGGAAAGGTCTACCCCAGCACTATGTCCAAGGTAGGTTTTCAATTCTTTAAGTGGAAAATTTGGGGAAACACTAAAAACCTTCTTGTGAAATATTTTCTCTTACACCAATGAGTGAAATGTTATTTAAGGTGCAATAATACTATGTATCTGCCCTTGATTCCTTTAATATGCTTTCTAATATCTATGTGAGACAATCCAGTGTTAGTATACAACCATTCTACTTCACTCCAATCCACTCACCTGCTTCCAATTCTTCTATCTTCTATAAATGTGAGAAATCTCCTGACAAGTCTAACACTTATCCACTAATAAGGTCGTCCCCCCCCCCAAAGAGAGCAGGAAAGTCTGGAGAGAAGTATTGTTATTCGTGGCATTTCAACCCACTTTTGCCTCTACTGCACAGTAGATTTCTGAACCGTTTCTTCTATTTCTAGATAATGCTGACACAATCCAGTATGGAGAAAGGTCTGTTCTTAAGTCCAGATAATAAAACATTTACTTTACAACAGAGCCAATAGTTTCTTTTTCCAGATTTTACTTCTTCCCTGATTTTTTTACAACTGGCAAAAATGAAGAAGTTTAGGTATCTTCAGCAGCAGCCGCTGGCTGTTCCATCTCTAATACTGGCTATATTTGTCATTACTGTTTGAGTAAAACAGAAGCATTTACACTTAAAATTTCACACAATTTTATGTGCTGACAAAATAATACATAATGAATATTATGGTCATAATGTACACAGCATACTTAGACCTGTAAAAGTAGTAATACATTTTTCACTTTCCCCTAAAACATAATTTTTCATAAAACTGGACTGAGCTTCAAAATTCCACATCTGAGGCTACAGAACAACAAACACACCCTGACCAGATATTAAGCCAGAAATGCCTACATTTCACTTGGAAGAATACACAGTAACTGTGGTTCAAGGAGGCAAAATTTTATGCAGCAGGCTGGAGATAAGAGAGACTGGGGCAAAGTAACCGACTGTACAATGAAGCAGAACACTATCTGTTCTGGTCACTCCAGGAGAATGTCCAGTAACTGCCACATCCAAAGAGATAACACAAATGAAGGAAGTTATACAAGTAAGCATTACAGCAAGGCCTCCTTGGTTTTCAGGCCATTAGCAGAATGATGTCACTTCTCACTTCTTACATTATCTGGATATCAAAGATGGTTCTTAGGTGGCTGACATTTTGATGTGAGAACAGCTAATCACACAGATTTGGAACACAACAGGTGCACTTCCCCTACAAGCCACTGCCAGTCAGACCACAATAAGCTGTGCATTTCCACACACTGACAGCCTTCACTGGTGCAAAGAGGCCAACTGAGATGTTCTTATCCACACAGAAGGTTGTTTGTGTCTGGTGCCAGTTACTTCAGAAGTTGCAACTGGTCAGTTGGCTTCACCAGCGCAATTCAGGAAGATCTTTCCTGATACGTCATGCTAAAACATTGCATCCAGGTGGCAGGGCACTCTCTTGTACAGGCAGAGGAAACAGACAGGCTGGCCCTGGACCCCCTTGCACTCCTCAAATGGCACAGAACTGAAAACATGTCATAACAAGGGCTGTGCACCCCCCATCCAAGTTTCAAGGGGCCAGAAAGCTCACTTGATCACTATAATTCCAAGACATTACAAAATAGAAATCTAACGTTTCTATTTTGTAATGTCTTTGAATCCATCTTGTAAGAAAAATCAATACCATCCCTGCTAGAGGAAGAGGTGATAAAATCCATAAAAACAGCATTTGGACATCTAACTATGACCTTCCCAGGCTTTGCTATCAGGCTCTGCTATCAGGGGGAAAATTGGCCATTTGGACGGTGTCATGAGAAACAAAGCCAAGGAACCTGGACCACTGATTAGAAACTGGCTTCAGTGGTTCTCTTCAGATTTGGAAGGGAGAAAAATTGTTACATCAGCCTCTGAGACTCTTCCATGGCCTTGACCCTTCCTCCTTTGAGAAGGTGAACTAAAAGTATAAAATGGTATAAACATACCCATACATAAAAAGTATAACATACCCTGGGTGTATGTTAGTTACCCATGTTTTTTCTGGATTTATTATAGGAGTCATCGATAAGGGGTGGTGGTTCCAGAATTCTCTAGGCTTATGAAACTTTGCTCTTAAGGCAAGGACAGCTAAATATAGCCAGGAGGGATAGTTATATTATTTTCTTGAGTGCCTAATGCATTCCCAAACTGCATTCTTACATTTGCTGCTATCCTTCCCCCTTTCCTTTCAATACATATATATAATCTACCTCATTGCAGTGTGCTTGCTGGTTGGGGAAAATCTGGGTCCAGTCTAGATCCAGTCCTTGACCACAGAATTCATGTTCCTATATTCTTGTCAGTGCTGGGGAAGGAAGAAGGTGCTGGCTTGCAAGCCTTTGGTCTTAGCTAGTGGCTGGGACCCTGTAAAGATGCATGCACCCTTCACCAGCACAGCACCTTGGGCATTCAGCAATGACGTTTATTTCAGCACGTTCAGCAATGAGATTTACTTATTTGAAAAATTTACATCCCACCTTTCCCATGCTGAAGTAAATGCCTAAGGTGGCTTACAGATCTTCATAATAAAAGTACAACGTAACAAAAAAATCAACAACAAAAGCAATAAAACATTTAAGTTTAACACTGAACACACAAAACATTTAAAAAGGGTAAAACCCAACACAACTCATCAGCTCATGAGTACAAACATCTAATCCAAATGCCAGATGAAACATATGTTTTGAGTCCTCTCTGAAAAGCCATGAGGGAGTGGGGAGTTCCTCTGGAATTTCTCCGGAAGGGAATTCCATAATTTTAATGCACTACAGAGAAGGCTTGCCCCCTTGGGATCTATCTAACTTGGGATAGAGTGGACAATTGAAGGAGAGCCCCTTCAGATTACCAACGAGGGCAGGCTAGAATGTATGGGAGAAATGGTCCATTAGATAGCTTAGACCCAAGCCGTGAAAGGCCTTAAAGGTCAAAACTATCGTCTTGAATTGAGACCAGAAATGAATGGGCAACCAGCGTAGCTACTAAAGCAGGGGTTCAAAGGCGTCAAGCCATCTAACAAACCCAGGCTGCTGCATTCGGCGCTAATTGCAGCTTCCAAATCATCCTCAAAAGTTGCCTCAAGTACAGTGAGTTACGGTACACCAGTCTCGAAGTCACTAACGCATGGACCATCATGGCAACGTCTGATTGGCTTAAATATGGTCGCAGTTGGTGCACCAGTTGAAGCTGAGCAAATGCACTCCTAATCACCGCTGCCACCTTGTTCTCCCAAGACAGCTGAGAATCCAGGAGCACTCCCAGACTGCGCACCCATTCTTGCAGGGGGACTGCAATCCCATTCAGAGGGGGTAGGTGGCAGGGAACCTGCATTGAGGATTTCCTAACCAGGAGGATGTTTATCTTTTCTAAATTCAGCCTCAGCCTATTGGCTCTCATTCATACCCCAATTGCCTCAAGGCAGTGCCCCAGGACTTCCATAGGTTCCTCAGCTTGAAATGGCAAAGAGAAATAGAAATCAGCGTATTAGTGTCACCCCAATCCAAATTGCCCAATGATCTCCCCCAGTGGATTCATGCATATGTTGAAAAGCATTGGGGACGGAATAGAACCCTGTGGCACCCACACTGTAAGAGCTAGAGCGCTGAGCAGTTGTCCCCTAGCATTATCACTTGGGACCTGTCAGCCAGGAAGGAGTGGAACCATTGCAGAGCATTCCCCTTGAGCCTCAGCTCGGCCAGCTGCTGAGAGGTCCAGCACATGGAGTTATAATAAACATGGAGAAGAAATGACGTCATATTCTTGAAACTTCCGGTCTGGTCTAACAATATGGCCGACGCAATGGGTCTGGTCTAACAATATGGCCGACGCAACTCCATGGGTCTAACAATATGGCTGACTAATTATGCGGAATTAAACCTTGGAATTGCATATTAACTCATAATTAAGTTACCAATGATGTTTCTCCACGATGACACGTTGTTATTTTGGTAAGTTTTTACTTCAGGAGTAAACGATTCAGTCCTAAACACTACGCGCAAAGCAATCTGAAATGCTTGGAATCAGCATTTTGAGTATAAAACCATGGCCGCTAAGCCCGCCCCCTCTGGTCTCACTTCGTTCCTATCTAACTGCATGGGCATGGCCACCCCCTGGTCCAGCAGGACGCACTTCCCCTATCTAATCCATTGCAGAGGTCGTTCCTGAGGGCGACCAAGGCCATCTCTGTCCCAAAACCTGGCCTGAAAATGGATTAAAGGGGTCAAGGTATTCCATCTCCTCTAAGAACCCTTGGAGCTGGGACACCACCACCCATTCAATCTCCTTCCCCAAGATATGAAGGTTGGAAACTGGTCGATAATTGTTTAAATTGGTGGAATCCAGAGATGGCTTTTTCAGGAGAAATTGACTCTTGTGGGTATCAAAGCCTCAGAGAAACAATCTGAAAGTCTGGGTGAGAATAACCAATCCAAGCCCTGCAGAAAGAAGTTGATTAACTGCAGATCTTCCTAGAAGGTGTTTCAGCTTGGGCTCAATACAAAACTATATTCTTAGAGCTCCAGTGATAGTTTCATGACAAGTTTTCACAGCGTAATTCCACCACTGGTGCTCTCTGGCCAAATCACTCTGTAACCTTAGCAAAAAGGCCTGAAGCAAGGGGTTTATGGTCAGTTTTACTAAGGACAGCTCTGAAAATTCTCATGTTACATCAGTTCCTATGAGCACTGATACATGACAGTGGGTCTTCTTTATCTGCCAATTTGGTATCAGAGGATTTAACTCACCATGGGCTCTGAACCAGTGGCTGAGGACTCATTGAGGACCTCCCAGATGTGACTGAAATGAGGTTCCAGGCATGTCCAGAAGGCTTTCTGAGATCCACAGAGATTGTGCGCAGCCTCTACAGGCTTCAGTAAGACTCTGGAAGCAACCAGAACCTCATTCCAGTTGCATTCAGAAGTTCTGTTGGGCGACAACATGCAGATTTCATTACTCGCGCGCGTGTCCATCCCACAAATACCAAGACCAGGCCTGTATTGCATTTGTCCTCCTCCAACACAACAGTACAACCATCTTCTAACATGTGGAAGTCTTCCTCTAAGGACTCTTGGGAAAAACAGCATTGTGTAGAGGCTGTTAAATGAAAAATTCATTTATGCTACCAGGATGATCATGTGCATTTCTGTATTTCTGTATTTATTTATTATCCCGCCTTTCTGCCCGAGGGCACCCAAGGCAGCTTACAACATTAAAAGCAACTACAATATATACAATTAAAATAATGTTAAAACAATATGAAAAACAGTTAAATTTTTAAAAAACAGCAAACCCCGTGGATCCCACAAGGATAGAATGTAAAAAATGCCAGCCTGCCTGTCAACAGTTAAAGGCTCGCTTGAATAAAAAAAAGTCTTCAGCCCCCACCGGAATGTTGCCAAAGAGAGAGCAGTTCTTAATTCTAAGGGGAGGGTATTCCAAAGTTGGGGGGCCACCACCGAGAAGGCCCTATTCCTGGCTGCCATCCCCCTCACCTTTCCTGGTGGCGGTACAGTCAAAAGCCCCCCCCCCGGATTATCTAAGAGTACCGGCAGGATTATATGGAAGGAGGCGGTCCCCCAAATACCCCGGACCTGAGCCGTAAGGGCTTTAAAAGTCAAAACTAGCACTTTGAATCGGGCCCGGAAAGGAACCGGCAGCCAGTGCAGCCGCTGAAGCAACGGCCCGACACAGTCGAACCGATGAGCCCCAGCAACCACATGAGCAGCCACATTCTGCACTAATTGCAATTTCCGGACCATCTTCAGAGGCAGCCCCACATAGAGCGCATTGCAGTAGTCTAGTCTAGATGTCACTAGGGCATGGGTCACCGTGGTTAGGTCTGCGCAAGTACTCGGTAGACGTTTAAAAACTTCCACAAGTGGAAGTCAAATGGGTGACTGGAGGCAGCATTTACAATATACATCCTCAATCCAATAGCCCTAGTTCTTTAATAGCACCTGCATCACAAAGTGTTGTCCAACCAGCACCATCAAGTGATAATGGTAAACAGAAACCTCCACCCAAAGTATTCAGCAAAACTCCCAACAACCACATGTGTAGACAAGATGACACCTAACAATTGATCAAGCTCTTGCAATAAACATACCTGGTAATCCATTATCCATCACTGATAAATATTGGAAAGAAGATTTAAGACCATAGTATCATTCACACAGGAAATAGTCCCTGAGCATTGCCTCAAGTCTGAATTTGAACATGTCTGTGCACAAAAAAGTCAAAGCACTTACAGATGGGTGGACAAATGCAAGGGGAATAGGAATCAAACTTCATGAAAACACTATTTCAGCCTTTTTTAAAAAGTATTAAATCAGAAGAGAAGAGATACACTGTGAAGTAAATTGGCCACAAAACATCTGAAGACTTAACATGAGGGAATGTGTTGCACGTTTGCTAATACAGTGAAGTGCAGAAGTAATGCTACCCTAACCAACACTACAGCCCTTGACCTCAGATTGGCAAGATCTGCAGCTGCCTAAATTGGCTGCGAACAAGATTCTTCCTATTTCTGAATGCTTTCACCTTTCCTTCTTCCTTTTGTGTACTGGAGATATGCTTAGATTGTTGAACACGACTGAACTTATCTGCAAAATGGTACAGGAATGGGACAGCAGGGCAATGCCCAACTAAGATACAGTGATGGCTGAACAAATTGGCTGTGGAATCTTCAGTCTTGAAGCTCAATTCAGAAGGTATCTTCACCTTACACCTCTGACTACTTTAAGATCTTCAATTATAGCTGTTGCTTGAAGCATTTGTTTTTTTTAATAAACTTTCCAATGTATTTACCACCCAAACATGCCCCGTTTAACTACAAAATCTGGGTGTCAAATTTTATTTTTCCTATTCTTTTCTTCTTGGAGAGTCTTAAAAACTGTAACTACAACATGAGTAAACCCTCCATACTTTATAACTTTTTCTGCTCTCTTGTATATCTTTTCTAGTGTGTCCAACTTCCTGAAATTGAGATACAGGTTTAGGCCATGGGAAACACCGCCTTCTGCAGTCATATGGGATATTTATCCATTATGTTGTCCTGTGCTACTTTCAGATTACTTGCATTGTTAGTTAGCAAATCAAATACTTTATAACTACCAGTCTTTTTATGCTTAAATTTGCAAAGGCATTCCCAATTCACTGCAAATCCATTCTCAATTATTTCCAAGAGCAGAGATGATCTGCAGATGCCACACATACAAAGCCTACAACTCAAAACATGGGAGATTAAGACTTGTAACAAGATGAAAAGCGCATTCCACTGCAAAGCACATCAGTTGCTCTTCCACTCATCCTGCTTGGAGCGAGTATGTGGCAATGGCCTCCGAGTGACTTGCAAAGGAGGTGTGACTTACCATACAGGAGCAGCAAACACTGAATACACTGACCCATAGAAACCTGCCCAACCAAGTGGAAATTTACTATGCAATTCCCTCCCCCCATCTCTTTCCTTATTTTTGGAGTCCCGCCAGAATGTTTTTTGCTGTTCAGCAGAGTCTAAAAGCTGCTGGGACATCCTTTTGCCATAGGATTTGTCCTTTGTTTGAAAATACTGTTCAGACAGCCATGGGCCTGACTGCTTATGTCATGAAAGTGCTGTCCCACATAGGGTTCTCTCTTTCTTAGCCCTGCTTTGTAGTAGAGCTCTTTAGCATACTTTCTGTTATGGCTCCTCTTGTGTAAGATCTCAGGTGAGGATGACTAATTAGAAATAGGAGGAGGCCTTATTAGGAGAAGGATAAAATCGCTGAAGAAAATAGAGTTCTTGGCTTCCTCTTTTGGATTATTCTGCGGAAGAGTTAAACAACTTCTCAGATTGTGAGTTGAAAGTGGTGAGGATCTGTTTCTGAGTTTGACAAATCAAAGGGAAAGTTAGAATTGGTAAAGGATTCTTTTAAGCGTTTAATTTTGTCTTTTTAACTATGTTTTAAAGTTTTATTAAAACAAGAGGGTTTATAAAGTTTAAAGCCCTCCCAGTTGCATTTTTATTTCCAGCATATTAATGTCTGAGGGAAACCCCTTTTTTCTTATTTAACTTTAAGTAGTGTAATAAATGTTCTGGTTATATCTCTTGTCTTGGGTTCTCTCTTTTTGGATTGGTGGAATACCAACTACTTGTTTTGCTAAAATCATTTGTAGGGAGGAGGTTTGGCCCAGGGAACTCGACTAATATTTGTGTTTTCCGGGATGGTGGCAGCAGAACTACCATTAGAAAATCCCCGCTCACTCCATTTGGCCATGACAGCTTATTTGGTCCTTCACTGGGTCTGGATTAGCTGATCCTCTCTACCTAGTCTGACATGGGCATCGACTGGGCATTTGAACTTCCCTGTCTAGGTAAATGGGTAGCATGGAGAGGCCAGGTGGTTAATGTCATCCAATCAGGTAACCTATGACATACTCAAATCCAGATTTCTCAAATTCAAGCACATGGATGCTTGAGTGCGTTCTGCCAGACCTATTGGAATCTACAGAAGGCATACCCACTCACTTACTCCCCAGCAAGTGTAGTGTAAGTGTAAGTGTAGAATTACTCCCCAGCAAGCAAGAATTATATAGCCAGAAATAGCTAGTAATAAGGAATACATTTCTAGCTAGTCACATTTAGGGAGTTAATTTCATTTTGTTTGCTCTGTTCACTCCAAATAAGCCTGCAAACCTCACCAGTTTAAAACCTGATATAGCGGGGCTCTGTGCTCTGCTCTCAAGTAGCTGCACAGCTCCTGTGGGCATTACTAGTTACCACATCCAATTCTTTGTTATTTCAAACAAAGTCAGATATTTTCCATCAGCCTGTTTGGTTTTTTCCCTAACCTTTTCTGTACTTCTTCTAACTCCCTCTCTCCCTTTTCCATTTTGCCTTTGTCCTTTGGGATTTTATTTTGACAGTGCCTGCTTAGCCCATAGTCATTGGTAATTCAGTGGGTGGTCACACCTGATTGCTTGTGGGTGCTACTGTGAATTTAAGAAATCCTTCAATTCTTTGCTCTCCTGAGAGGGGTGTTCCACTTTTGCCTGGTCTCCCTAGTTTGGGGAGGTGGCAGTAGATAGTTCAACCAGTTTTTCTCCCCCACTCTCCATTGTTCAGTTGCTGATCCAGGAAGCCCAAAAAGTGAAAAGCAAACAAGTACACAAAGTGCTAAGCACTACTCCCTTTGGTACATCCTGATGACCTCCAGCTCCTTCCCTGGTAGTACTGTTTTGCACATGAACCATAAAAGATATTGCAGGACCTGAAATGGTTCAGATTAACAGTTGGGATGGGTGATCACATATATACCTCTCCAAAACAACTTTTAATTTTAATTTTTATGAACAGAAGGGGAGGATCAAAGTCAAGGTGGCCATGTGAGCACATTGATGGGAATCCAGGCAACATCCAGTGGCGTTTCTGAGGAGTGAGTAAAGAAGCCCTTTGCAACTGCACAGCAGAAACATACATAATCATGTTCCAGAATGACAACAGACTAGGACATAAAGAAGCAGGAAAGACAGCCAGCAGCTGGTGCCCAATTCTCTTTAAGATACTTGCCTTACAAGAGACGAGTACACAGATCTTCGAGACCTTGAAACTTCTCACTTAGCTAGCTTGTTCCTATCACATCGATAGCAAGGTGAAGCTTTACAGAAAATGCAACTGAAGTAGAGGAAATCACGGCAGTTATACTGAAACAATGGGCTGGTAAGTTAGACATTTGCTGTAAGTTCTGTAAAGAGAGTACTGCTTTCAGAAGGAAAGTACTATATATACTTGTGTATAAATTAAAAAATTTATGTCTCAAAATTTCCCAGAAAATCTGAACTTATACATGGGCTACTGGTACCGGGTGCAAGGGAGTGGCAACAGGATGCAAGCATCTTGTTGTCTCATGCCTCCCTGGGGCACCTGGTGGGCCGCTGTGAGATACAGGAAGCTGGACTAGATGGGCCTTTGGCCTGATCCAGCAGGGCTCTCCTTATGTTCTTATGGGCTAATATGGTAAATACATTGAGTCTCACGGTGGGCAGAGCAAGGCCCTAGACCTCAGGTGGAGCAAGGCAGGCTGCAGAACAGGCCTGTAACTCCCCCACATGTCGCTTTGTCTGATACTGCCAGAAAAGACTACTCCAAACTGGGGGAGACTACAAATGGGGGTTGCTGAACACATCTAAAAGGCCCTGCATTACCAGAACTGGTGAGGCAGCTTCAAACTGGTCCTCAGCTTCAAACAGGAGCTGCTTGGATGGGGGGGGGGATTGGGCTGAGAAGCAGGTAGAGGGAAAACAGGAAGCTCCCTGCAAAGGGAAGGGCTAGCCTCCAATCCCAGCACTTCCATTCTCCTGCCCATCCCTGGGAGCAGTTTGAAAAAATCTTTCCAGAAGATAAAGAAGGGAGGGGAGAGAGTTAATCTTGTATATCAACTAATCTTCTGCCCACAATTTATTTGAAGTCACTGATAAAGAATCTGAAGGATTCCCAGAAGACAATTAGAGCCACTTTAAACATATCTTAGGTTATAGCAACAAGAAAGGCACTTTCTGGTTCACAGGCTTGTTTTACTATTCTGTTAAATGAAAATGTACCTTATATTTACTTTTTTTACTTCTCTTCAATAAATAGGTGTTGTACAGTTCTTAGGTAACAATTACTGGTGGATCATTTGTCAGGCTCTGATGTTGGGTAAAATCAGACAAAATTACCAATGAAAAATATAGCGTTCCCAAATATTTAGATACTTCCTAAAGAAAGGTATTATATGTTTAAAAGCAACCATTCCTCTCTGCACAGCAGCCTGGATACATTTTACATCGGTGGTGATCATCAATACAGTACCCATAAAATCCTTTGCTATTCAGAACCCACTGAAGATTCAGCTGACACCACATGCTCAATGCAATAGATGCTACAGCCCCAGGCAACCCTTCATTTAACAGTTGTGGGTAAGTGGCACTTTACACTGTGGCAAGTCATAGCAGGTAGAGGATATGATTTGCAAATAAAAGGCCCCAGTGAAAAAACAGTTCTTGGAGAAAAAAGACTTTCAATCTTTTGGCCTGAGTCTGGATAAGGCAGTTCTTTGTATTCTTAGGCCCAGTGTGGTTTGCAAACCTTAGGCCTAGGGTTTGCAAAGGGCTCATGAAATGTGCATCTTTCCCCTGGCCTTTTTAACCCTGAGACCATTGACTTTGGAAATTATGGCAAAGCTTCACCATTCCGCACAAAGAAGATAGAGCCAAGACATTGAGGTGCATTTTGTAAGCAAGGCAGAAGAGCAAGAGATCAATATAAAGGGGGGGGGGAGATATTGACAGGACAGATTGTTGCTGCAAGTAAGTCAAATCTTACAATAAGCTCACATTCTTGAACAATGTACTAAAGCCTCTCCTACATTGTTGTAATGGATTTCTAAATGGCATACTATCAATGGAGAGTCATGCTGGACTAAGATCTTCTATTTCAAAATATACTGTGATTTGACAAGATTGTGAGCATGATGTAAACAGGACCAAACATATTGCACCATATGCCAATGAATCACACTCATAGGCAGTGGTGGTATCTAAAGTGGGAGGAACCGGTATGCTGGGCGGGACTTACGTGTGATTGGCTGCCCGTCCATTCGGTTCCGCCGCCTGCCTGCCGCGTGGGCTGCCCTGGCTTCGGAGGAGACGCCTGCTCGCCGGGGGGGATGGGTGGGGGGGGCGTGCCGGGTGCATGGGCGAGCAGCGGTGGGGTGCGCCAACCAGGAGCAGCCCTTGTGGTGGGCGGGCACGTGGCGGAACGGGCAGGCTGCCAATCAACCATACGTCCCGCCCAGCGTTCCGGTTCCTCCCGCTTTAGATACCATCACTGCTCATAGGGCTTTTCTTGCACATGTCTTAGTCATACAATGTAGGTAGAACTTGTTAACTACATCCCAAGTCACTGAAGGCAGAGCTACAGTCCAGGATAATGTGGAGCCTACAATAGTTAGGCAGAAGATGACTCACTGAAAGAAGAGGAGTGTGGCATATGCAGGATGCTGGAGAGAAATTAAGCTTAGGAGAGCCACCCAAATTCCAATTCGTTAGGTTACTGCATCTGTTGAACCAGCAAAAAAGCCACAAAAGGAGAGTGCAAAACGAGAGAAGCCTTCTTGCATTTCTAAAGTGTTAAAGAACTGATAGTTATTATCTCAGAATCTCTGTCTGAAATATTTGAGAATTTCTGGAGAACAAAGTAAGTGCCAGGAGACTAGAGAAGACTTGATAGGAGACAACATTAAACATTAGTCCGCAATGCAATGTGACAATAAAGGCAGTGAATGTATCATGAGAAGTACTGGTACCGATACGTTCTGCTTTAGTCAGACCCCACCTGGAATACTGAGGCCAGTTTTGGGCACTGCAGTTCAGAGGAGGGCAACTAGGATGGGGAGGATGCTAGAGAGCATGTCCTATGAGGACAGGTTAAAGGATTTGAACATGTATAGTCTTGGAGATCAGATGACATGATAGTTATCTATATGAAAATGCACAAATTGCCTCCGAAATGAAAATAGCTTTATTAATTTCAATGTGCTGAACATAAAAATGACTATGAAATCTGTTTACTGGCTCTAGTTTAAGAGTAGCTAAAAGGGTGGTAGGAAAGACTTGTACATGTCTATGGAACAATCTGTTGAGGATCTCTCATGTACTATAGCCAATTTTGTATTTTCATTGTAGCATTCGTGTTCAGCACCTCAAAATCTGTAAGAAATAACTAATTTAATCTTTGGGACATGACCTTTATAAAAATGTGTTACTCAGTGATATCAGAAGGACTGTAATATGGAAGATAGGAGTACAGTTGGTTTTGGTTGTTCTGGAGTGTAGGACCAAGAAAATGAGTTTAAATTAAAAGATTTCAGTTAACATTACAAAGAACATCCTGATGATACAAACTGTCCAACCGTGGAATAGTCTGCCTTCAAAGGTGGTAGAATCTCCCCATCATTGGAGATCTTTAAGCTGAGACTGGATAGTCATCTGTTGAGGGGGTTGTGGACAGATTGCATTGGGAGGGGGTTGGAAGGTCCCTTATAGCTTATAGCTCCAATTTCCATGAACTTTTAAAAAACCCTCCAAGTTTTCAGATGGGAGAGGATTACTCAAAGCTCAGAGCACATGAGATAATGGTAAGTATATCCCAGCTCCATCACCTCACACAAAAGGGGTAGGTAGCAGCAGCTGAGGACAGAGATCATTGTCATGAACATACATGGGAGTCTTTAGTACAGAGAATGAATTCTTGAGTTTTTGCACCAGCACATTTGGCCAGAGCCCTTTCTAAGAATCTGCATGCAGTTGCCAAAACACCACCAATTGTCAGCAGAACTTTAGCGCTTGCTTCTCTATATGTTATGCTAAACCTGCTTTAAAAGGAGACAAACTGCCCACCACAACACAAGTGAAGAACCTTGCACTGAAGCAAGGGAGGTGTGTACACCTGTACTTAACTTTCAGTTGAGTTCCAAAGTATCACTCCGAAAGTATCTTCTGAACCAGCCCATGGCCATTTTTTATTTCTTGAAATTGAGGTCAGTTACTTCTGTTAACATCTCTCATGCATAATATGCAAATAAGGCTATGCCAAATACTGAATAGTTTTGATATGTCTCAAAGGCATGCTTTCTGAGGGAGCAGAAATATCTTCTTACTAAGTGTCTTGGGGAATGTTGACCTGTTCCCCAATGCCGTTTGTAGCTCTTGTTCCACTTTTCTGCTACAGCAGTGGTTCTCAAATGGGGCACTGTAGCAAACTCAAAGGGTTTGATGCTGCAGGATTGTTTAGGCACCACAGGATATTTAAAAGGAAAACATAGCAAGGAGCACTGGAAAAAAATTACAATCAGTTTAGGGGTGCTGTGAAAAGAGTTCAGGAACCACTGTGCAACAGCATTTTTTCTTCTTCATTGTTGTGCCAACTTCCCCAATTTATTATATGGGCAATCTGAACCAATCGAGTATCATGCAATGAACTGGATGTCAGGCATTACGCAGCTAGATTTGGCATTCTGACAGACAAACCCAATTCAGGAAGCACTGCCCTCATTCTGAACAACTGAGCAGTTTCCCCAATGTCAAATGGAGCACCAAGAAATCACCATGTAGGCACTTTAACACTACTGTAAGTGTTTATAAAAAGCATTTCCCTCCCCTTCAGATCAACTGTGTACTAATTCTGAAATGTAACTTACCATATCTGTAGCTTGATCTTCTTTCCTTGCAATTCAACTGTTTTGATCTTGAAATCTATCCCTATGAAGTAGAAAACAAAGCAGCAATGAGTTATATTATATTTCCATCTCACTCTGTGCTCAAGAAACACAGTGTGGTGGTTACCCTAAGGTAGATTAAACCAAAAGATCATTGGCCCAAGCACCTAGCAAGCTCCATGGCTGAGGAGATTGGAATGTGATTCCCCCTGATATGACCACTGAACTTTTCTTGCTCCCATCTCTTCACCTGTTCTTAAGGAAAGGTTTCAATGCACAAAATAATTGGAAAGAGGCTTCACTCACACTTCCTGAAAAGACTGCACGACCATCTAGACAGCTCATGTTATGAACTGATTAAACTATATCCTTTGGGTGCAAGAATAGCAGCCACTCACTGGCGCCCACTGATTGGGCATCCATCATGTCCATCTGGCTTGGATGGAGGGTGGGATCCAATCAGATGGGACTTCATCGAACCTAGGTTACTTAAGTTCAAAACCAAAGATGTCTGGGTGTGTTCTGACTTGGCTCACTCAAAGTTCCTCTCTGTACCCTCCCAAACCATGGAAAGGTATAATATAATGGAATATGGGAAGCTGAAACCTGACTGAATACCAAGTGATAAAAATGTTGGGAATTTTATTTTGCTTTCAGGTTTGCCTGTAATCACCTACTTGCACTTTTGCAAAGGTCTACAACATGGCTCTTCCATCACCCAAGTCATCTGTTTAAGCCTGCAAGCCCTCTCTCTTTCCTACTTTCTATTTTTCACAAACTCTCTGTTGAAGCCAGAGATTTGTAATAGTCTTCTTGAACCAATGACGCCCCAGCATAAGTTTTTGGAAATTCTCTGAGGACACTATCTCACTACTTGGTTTGGGCCTTATGGTAAAAATCAACATAGCAAAAGGGCAGATCCGGGAGAAGGAGGAAGGCACCAGCATCAGTACATTCCCGACTCCTATTGATGACTACAACCAGGCCAACTGCATGACTAGGAAAAGCAGACTCTCTGGAGGAGAATCTCAGACAATCCATCTCAGATAACAGTTACGGGTGAAGCCCAACATCTTGCCTATACACCCTCCATCAAGTTCAGTACCCAACTACCATTACTTCATTTTGGCAATAAGCACGATGCAAAGTTTTTCTGCAACATCTACAACCACCCAGTTCACCTCCCCAAAGGCTGCACTTTCAAGAAATACAAAGCAGGAAGAGAACACAGAATATGTGCTTATGAAGCAGTGATAGTGCTGTCATGTTGCAGTGGGGCATTCTGTTTTTCCAAGTTAAATCAGCCAATCACCTCTACGTTCTTATGGAGATGATTAAAAAAATAAACTAACTCAGTGTTCCACAGTTAGTAGAAAAGATACCAAATAGCTGTCCTAGGGTGTATCTAAGTATACACCTAGCTGTCCTAAGGGTGCATCACACCATTCTGAAATAAAACCACAGCACCACCACAGAGCGGTGACGCTCCCCACGCCGTTGGAGTCCAGGTTCAGGCCCCCCTCAAAGTGGGGGGCGAGAAAGGGTGCGAAACAAAACGTCCGCCATGTCCCACTGGAATGATTGGCTGAGCTGATTGGTAATTTGGTAATTTCGTGTGTAATAGAATCTTGGGATAAATAACTACCCGGGCACCGCCGGGTACCAAAATGCTAGTCTCTCTTTCTCTCTCTCTCTCTCTCTCTCTCTCTCTCTAAGTGAACGTGGGTGTGTTTGTGTGTACGTATGTGTGTACGCCTGGACCGATTGACACCAAACTTGGCACGCATACACCTTGCAGCCTGGCGACAAACACTGCGGGGGTCAGACCCCCAGGGGTGGGGGTGCAACGTAAAAATGATCGAAAACGGCCAACATTGGTGTTGAATCTGTAGTTTCCAGGGTTGCCGAGACGAACGGTGACGCTCCTGACACTGGTGGAGTCCGGGTTCAGCACCCTCTCGGCGTGGGAGGCGAGAAGGGGTGCAAAACAAAACGTCCGCCATGCCCTGCTGGAATGCCTGGACTGATTAGCACCAAACTTGGCACGCACATGCCTTGCCGTCTGGTGACAAACGCTGCTGCCAGGCCCCGCCTAGCGCCCCCGGGGGTGGGGGTACGCGGGGGCCCTCGCATGAAAATGATCGAAAACGGCCAAAATCGGTGTCGAATCTGTAGTTTCCAGGGTCACCAGGATGAGCGGTGACACTCCCGATGCTGTTGGAGTCTGGGTTTGCCCCCCCCTCGGTGTGGGGGGCGAGAAGGGGTGTAAAACAAAATGTCTGCCATGCCCTGCTGGAACGCCTGGAGTGAAGCACACCAAACTCGGCACGCACATGCCTTACGGCCTGGCAACAAACACTGCGGGGGTCAGGCCCCCGTAGCGCCCCGGGGGTGGGGGTAAGCAGGGGGCCATGTGTGAAAGTGGTCAAAAACTGCTGCAATCGGCGTCGAATCGTAGTTTCCGGAGTCGCTGAGACGAACGGTGACACTCCTGATGCCGTTTGAGTCCAGATTCGGCCCCCATCGGCATGGGGGGTGAGAAGGGGTGCAAAATAAAATGTCCAAAATGACTGAGTGTCAAATCCACAGTTTTCTGGGTTGCTGAGCTGATTGGTAACAGTCCCGATGACATTTGTTACCCGGGCAACGCTGGGTAACTAAAAGCTAGTTAAAAATATAATACAGCCCCAGGAAAGTGGAGAAAGGGGAAACCAAAAGTGATCAAAGCCACATGAGGGAAATGCAACATTCAGGGCTTTTCAGATAAGAAAAATAGCATGACTAAGATGGGGCATGGTGTGGAAAATGGGGAGAGAGATTTTCTCCCAAGAAGAGAGTGACTCAATGGAATCAACTAATAGTAGATTCAGGAAAGACAGAAGAATGTTTGTTTTTTTTCCGGGCAACGCAAATTCATAGCAAATTCATCTATGGAATTTGCTGCCACAAAACACAGTGATAGCCACTAGCTGAGATGGTCTAAAAAGAAATGGGATACATTCATGGGGGAGGATAGGATCCATTGATGGTTATTGATGTGAACTACTCAGAGCCTCCAGGTTCAGAGGCAGTGTCCCTCAAACCACCAGTAGTTGGAGAGAACAACATATGAGAGTGCATGCACACTACTGCCTTCAAATCCTTGCCACTACTGCTAAATCCAAGATAGGTGATCCAGCTGGGCACTTCTGATTCTTGTCTGAATTCATTCAGATGTTCCAAGGGGCAGCTCTGAACATAGCAGGCAGGATGGGAGGATATGTGAGGTTTAAGTCACTCAGTTCAGATCAACATGTCAACAAGAGTGCAAAGAAACTCTTGGAAAATAATTGCAATTTGAATATAGCTAATATTAAAAAACAAAGCAGCAGAGACAGGATGAGCCAGACCAAATAACAGATTAAGAATAAACATTCATACCATGAAAAACCAAAATCAGGCGCTATCTTTACATTGGAAATTAATACATTAAAACATATTACTTTCCAATTAGTAAATAAATGACTAAACCCAAGAACAGGGGAAAAAATGTCTAGCAAAGTTATGAATCTTTACAGCTCAAGATTTTAGAAAGAACAAATTTAATCAAATCAAAATTTGTCCTAAACTAAATTTATGTTTTCCTTTTATTTGTGAATTAAAAGAATGAGAGCAAACACCAACATGAGATACACTTCATGTTTTACAATTATCGTTTTCAACACTGCAGAATTACAGTAACATGCTTCTACAATTTGAAAATGCTAAGGAATCAAAAAATATCTACTGTCATGTTTTCCCAAACCAACGTAATCTCAAATCAGAGATCAAATGAGCAGTGCAGACAAAATACTCACCAACATACTACCACTGCAACATAGTACAAATGAACTGTGGGAAGTCTCTTAATCACAGTTAAGAAATGATGGGCAGCCCAAAATTTCCTGGTGCACCATACAATAGGCTGCTTCCCATACCTGATTATATGCTAGTCTCTGCTTCTACCACTTTCCAGCTCAGCACTTTTCTCCGCTCCACATTTCCACATTCTTTTTATTCCCTTTCCTTTTTAAATCCAGGGAGTGGAAGGAGAAGGAGCAGCAATGGAGGCAAATTGGCCGATAGAGATGGGTGTCCCACACCAATCTGGTACCCAAGGTGACCAGTTGTTCACATGGATTGGATGGCCCTGGGCCCGAAGCATCACATACTCCCTCACCGCCAGCTTTGTATGCGGTGCCCCTCTTAGGCATTATCAGCGAAACAACTTGAAACAGTGGTTAACACTGTTCAGGATCAACACCTAAATTGCAGTTATGGCTTGTGCCAGGGATTACAGAGGAAGCTGTACATAATCCCATAACCCAATTCTGAACTCTAAATTATGGTTAATAATGCCCAATGTAATTCCAGGACTAACTCACTAAACTGACAGTAAGCTTAACTGTGAACCTGCAATTATACTTTTATCTGGAGCTAAATAAAGGCAGTCAGTATACTACAGTGTAAGCCTAATGAGTTGAAGCTGTCTTAAACCAAGAATATCAGACGAGTCCTGCTGGATCAAGGCAAAGGCCCATCTAGTCCAGCTTCCTGATTCCCACAGTGGCTCGGGTGCCAATCAACAGCCCCAGAGAACAGTCTGCCTGCTGACAGCTAGACCATACATGCTTGATGCAGTCGGGCAAGCTGAAGTCGGTGGGACTCCACCCATGACATCAATGTCAAAGCTGTGTCTTGGGCCAGCTACGCGCACAGAGTGAACAGATGCCATAAACCCCAGTGCAAATTATGTGTGCCAGGGAGAAGCAAAAGGAGGCAGGATGGCCAGGGAGCCCTGCAAAGACAGAAGGAGCGGGACCAATGAGAGAGGTGCAGAAGGTGGAGCAGGGACTGACAACAATGCAGGGAGAAGTGGGGCAGATCAGAAGAGGGTGGAGTTCCCACCTATAAAACCTCGGCTGGCCAATGATGAATGTCAGCGGGGTTTAAGCAGCTGGCTGCTACAGATGCTGGCCTGCCTATGATCCCGAGATCCCATCAGGGGAGCAGGAAGAGGAGGGTGACACAATCCCCTGCCCCACAACTGATCAGTTGAGGCTGGTTTGTGGCAACCAGAGGAGATTTTGTTCCTGTACCAGGGGCCCACTCAACCCCTGCAGGCGAAAGTTCACCAGGGGAGACACCCCCAGGCCCAGGCACATGCAGTTAACAAGAAACAAGCACATACTTAAATTGCCTAGTTTGACACTAAACATGACTACAGGGAGGGGCAGTAATACAGGCCTCTTTTTTCCCATTACTAGTATGGACTCATACACAGCTGCTAACACCATCGAAAGGCTACCCAGATTTGCTAATTTGCCTCCATTGCTGCAGCAATACTGACCATCTTTTAAAAATTGGTCAGAGGAAACAATACTGAGAATACAGAACACTGACAACATGATCCAATGCGTGTATACTCAGAAGTCTCATTAAATTACATGGAACTTACTCCCAGGAAAGTATATATAGTATTTCAGCCAGTTCCAAAAAATCCTGCTAGTTATTAACATACAGAGAGAGCAGTGCTTCTGCACCATGACTTTGGACAAGCGCCTCTTACTTAAAGGTTATTGTCTTGGATGCTACCACAGGAGGAAGCTATGTAGAACTAACTGTATAGTACATGATCTGACCCAGCAGAGCAATACAGTACGTCCTTAATGAGCATTATGTCCTTAATGCGCTCAACTTCTAAACTGATTAAAGTGGCCGTATCTATAGGTGAAGGAGATATACGGAAAAGTTAAACTTCTAATCTAAAAGCTAGTGAGGAAACTCATACATTAGCCGCACATACCATATCTAGTACACCCACACTGTCTAACATCCTAGTCAGAGTGAATTAACACTACTAAGAAAAAAGGCAGGGCCAACAGACACATTCATATGTTTGTAAGATTGAGCAAACTGCAGGACAGAATATGATGGAATGAATGTTTCCTATACTGTTCCAGCTGAAAACTTTGATTAAAATGTGACAGGCCAGCTGGTAATTAAGTTTTTGCTTCAATGATGCACTGCAAACATGGAAACCAAGTGTAGACAACTGACAACTTTACAGTGCTACAGGCAAAGCTGGGCCAGGCCTTCCAAAGTTGCTTCTTCTCCATGAGAAACACCACACAAAAGTGTGCCTTGCCATTACAAGCATGGTAAAAGCAGGAATCATGTTTCCCTACTACAGTGTTGGGTGCCTTTTCTGCTCCATAGGATGCCAGGGCTCCAAGGACTACATTGAGAAAGAGGGTAGTTGATAATTGCTGTCAAAGCATTCCAGCCTGGAAAAGTAAGGTGGAGAAAAACTGTTCAGCTTTTAACACAGTAGGGAAACTAGGGTGTTCAGAGGATACCTCTACCAAGAAACAGACCAGTTCCTATTCAGCAGTTCTGAATATGAATATGAAGTTATGAATATCATAGTCTGAAGATGATCAGATTATGGTATTGCTCTCAAGTAGTTCAAGGTTTTAGCCATCTCAAAAAGGACGATGCCTTAGATTGGCATCTAATTCAAAGGAAATGGGATCATTTCAGTTCTAGCTTTTCAATGAATGTGCAGCTTTTCAAACAGTGCTAAGCAAATGCAAATTAAACAGTTGAGCCTACTATAGTCAGGAGTAGATCATTGACTTGCAGCATGCCAAAAATTTTGCAACAAATGCTGGGCGATATAATTAGGCAAGACCAAGAAAACATGTTCGTAAGCAAGAACACCCATTCAATTACTTAGTATGTTTCACTGTTATGAGATCCTGACTATGCCGCATTCTTGCTTTGTAAATTTATAACAATAGTGGCTGGTAGGAACTCTCATATCATGAAAGACTGATTAGACAACAGGGGTAGAAATTAAACTTAATAATGAGCTGCCTTTAAAAAAATACCAGTTAATAAATCATTCTAAAAAGATTAAAGCAGGCATCGTTTGTACCACAAGAGGGCCCAAGCAACAAACAAAATGGAACAATCCTGAGTCTTCCAATTCCCCAACAAGATCCAAGGAATTTATAATCCTTCAATTCATTTTTTATTCAACTAGTTTAAGGATATAATTCAAGTAGTAAGTAGAAATGCTTAATGAATGAAAAAGGGATGGTTCCCGCCTAGTCCTCCTTCAACTGTATTCACCACCACACAAATGGAAGCTGATCTAATTCCACTCCATGCTTTACCCCACAATGATTAATGAACTGGCAAGGAGATTGGGGGGGGGTAGTGACTTGTGCCATCCATAACCCACCATACTGAGGTCACTAGCATGGGCAGAACACAGATAAGGCCAGGCCTGCTCTTCTAAACCTGATACTTGCTAATAACCAACAGGTCCAGAGCACAACAGGTGTTTCAGGCACTCTGGGAAACTTCTTACTATCCTGATATAGCTAGCCTGGCACAAACCATGGAAGTTCAAGCGTATTGCAGTTTTCTAACAAAGAATAAATTAAAGGAACAGAGAGTGTTCTATCCAAGGTAATACAAAGGCTCTGCTTTCTTTTTAAATTTATCATATTTAAAATTACAAACAGTGCATTTCTCAGAAAAAAGAAAATTTGATTTACATGTGAGGTTTATTTAAAATATTCTTTACACTGTGATTAAAGTCAGTATATAATTATTTACTCTGCAAAAAGTTATGGAATTACATATATTTTACACAACTACTACATCAATAGGAATTCAAATGCACAGAAGTCATATCCATAGCTGCGACTGTGTTCATCTTATATCTATTTCAGGTGTACGTTTCCACTGTTAATGCAGTAATTTGCTTCCTTCAACAGCACTTCACTACTAAAGCACAAGTGCAATAAAATAAAATAAAATTTTCTTACCCAATCACCTGCTTCAGCTGAAACCCAACTACATGAACTGATGCAAGCCAACAAACCAATGTCCATTAATGCAAGTATACAAAAAGCCAATAGATTATTCCACAACAATATCAAATCTTAATGAGTCATTCTAGACTGAGGAATCCATAATGGCTTTTGGAGAACCTTTGTTTGAGAGATGGAATGGATGTGGCAGCCTCGTTCTACAGGGGGTCCTCACTATCTGCATCTCTGTTCACTAACTGATTCCCTGGAGTGCAATTTAAAGGGGGAAAATTGTACAAATTCCTCACATTTACCAGGATCCTCAAATAGACAGGCTGTTCCCATGCCTCCAATGAGGGAAGCAGCAGCAACACAAACAGCTCAAGGACAAGCTAAAAGGCTTTGTATTACAGGTAGATTACCGCTTATCCGGACATCTGAAATACAGACTATTCCAAAATCCAGACGTTTTTGTCCAAGGTTTGTTTTCTGTAGCGTGAGAACTAGACGGTCTTGTACTCATTCCCACGCACAGTGCAGGTACAGGCTGTAAGTTCTACTCTCTGCTCTGTGGTGTGTGCCTGTACAGACATTGTTGAAAAATGCAAAGAGGCCAGCAAACACCCATATGGGTAAGTGAAAAGAACAAGAGGAAGCATATCTTTTTATATTTATGCAATTATTCCCAAATCCAGAAAAATTCAAAATTCAGACACTTCTCCATCCCAAGCAATCTGGATATGGGATAAGCCTGTACTAACACATTATTGTTGTACCACCTCCTTTGCAAAGGCAATGGAGACACTGGATTCAAGCTGGTGGGGGAAGGAAACTGGCCCATAGTGTCCACATGAAATCTGGCCAAGCTGAGCCTCTTACCAACCTCTGCAGTGCAACATTGTGGTTTCACTGCCAGCCAGCCTGTGGAGTGCCTTGTGACATCTGAGGGTGTCGCAACACATAGTTTAGGAACCTTTCCTCTATTGAGACCCATCTAGCTTTATAAGACTGAAAAAAGAGTTTTACATTTCCAGCTCCTTAAGCCTATTTTTATCCTTTTTACTATTGGGGGGGGGCACCTACTGAAGCATTTGTTGAGCTCCATGTTCATTGAACCAGGACCATTCTAGTGGCCCTTTGCCTGAGGCATGCTCACCAACTCATGAGTAAACACACATATGTGGCTCAGTTTCACTTTCTATACAGCTCAACACACTTTCCTTGTCAACTGTTTTTTGGGGGCCTGTGTCCATTGGATTGGGACTATTCTAGTGGTGTGGCATTCCTCTCAGCCTGCCCTTTGAAGCAGACTGGGACACATTTCCCTACTCAGGAGTGAATGCACAAGTGTGACTCAGTTTCATGCTCAGTTTCACGGCTTATATTAATACATTTTCTTTGTTAGCTATCAGCTTGTCAGTTTCACAAACCAGCAACAACCAGGTTGTGACCTACTAGTGGGCTGCTACTCACAGTTTGAGAAACAGTGGGCTTTAGAATAAAAATAATTTGGTAACACAAACCATTGTCATTTATATTTAAAGTGTTCAAACATAAGCTTTTGAGGGGTTGTTTTAAATCTTCCTGTCCCAATCAGAGCTTATCCAATTATGCTCATAGGAAAGAAGTCCCCACTAACCATGGATAAATATCAAAGTCCATTTTCTGTCCCTATGATAACAGGATAATGAAGGCCCTTATACGTTTTTGTCTCTTTCAGGAAGCATTACATAGAAAAAAAAAGTATGTATTCAATGTGGGGAAAAAGAGCAATCCACCGACCACTCTTTGCTTTCTCTACAGGGCAGAGAGAAGGGAGCATCTACAGGGGAGGAGGTAGGAAAGAAGCATAAAAGCAAAGAGCAGCCTGCTGGGCTGCTCTTTGCAGCAGCTCCGTTCCCACAGCAGAAGGCAGTGGCCGCAGGGGCAGAGGTGGTGCTGCCATCTCCTTGCCACCCCCACCTTCACTTCAGGATGGTGGTGGCTGTTCAGACCCAGCTGGAAACTACTGAGTCTTATCAGGGCACACTGAGAATGAGGCTGAGGGACCAGGACTTAAGCATCCATGGGGAACCCCAAAACCAACCTCCCCATACAGAGGACCACAGTACTTTGTGAACACCAGAATTTGCAGAACAAGTTGGACATCTTCAAACACACATATGGAGGGGGGAAGCTTCCTAAGGACTTAAGGAGTGAATCTGGATTCCTAAAAAAGTTGCATAGTGCATAGGAAAACTCATGCATTTCTTGCCTAGAAATTGCATGGGTCAAGGCAGGAAAACAACTTATTTTTACCGTGAGTAACAATACATTTTATGTGAACTGAAAAACTGATAGAGGGAGGAGGATTAAAAACAGAAAGAAACAAAAAAAACAGAACCAGGAATATTGGAAGCTGAATGATTGCTATAGCATTACAGTGTGATCCAGGATATTTCTTGTAAAGGAAGCCTAATGCAACCAACATTACTTCCTCCAAGGGAGATGAAACATCCAATACAGCCCCGCTACAGACTACCGGTAAGCCTGTTCAGTGGCCCCCCCAGAAGCCACAGAAGTTGAGGCAGCAGTTGGGTGTAAAAAAAATCTGCAAAACAGAGGAATTGGTCACACACAAAGGAATTGACTACTTGAGTCTTATAAGCGGCAGAGGTGAACAATTTAGGGTTGGGGAGCGGCAACATTGTTGCTGGACTGGTCTTCCAGTTTCTTTATTTACAAGCTGACTTGGTCCTTTGGGACCAAAATCATAGATTTAAAAGACGTATAAATACTGAGATGTGGCATTTTGAAGATATCCGTCTTTTTACCGTACAGTACAATGCCCAAAGTTTAAAACTATTAATTGCACTGCTTAATGCATTGTGCAGAGTTCCACAGTATTTTCAATCCAGTGCCACAAGCCCCTGCAGAAAATTAGCCTGCTTGAAGCACTGCTGCTACTACCACCCAAACAGCCTCCTGCAATTGTGCATTCTAGGATGAAGGATATAGACCCTTCAAAGCTACCCAGCTAATCTACCTTGCTGTGGCTGCAATCCTATCCACATTTACCTGGGAGTAAGCACCATTTATTATAATGGAACTTACTTCTGAGTAGACATGCATAGGATTGGGAATTTTCCATCACTCAAGAACAGGCAGTCTCTCAACATTGTTGAGCAGTGTTTAATAGGTGCCATGTAACCAATGAAACAGAAATAACAGTAAAATTACCATAAATTACTATATCTAAATTTATATATAAACACTACATTCCATGTTAAGTGCGCTGGTGGAGCCAACAGATCAGTCTCCAAACTGGAGACTGCTGCACACCACAAAATCCTGTTCTGCTGTGACACTGCTTCTCTTTGCCCCCAATCTGGCCATAGGGATGCTCTATTGCCCAGTGCCCCAGCAGGCTTTGCAGCAGGATTTCTGGGTAGATGTGACTATCGCCAGATCGGGGACAAAGAGGAGTGGCAGCACAGTGGAATTGTAAGCACTGCTCACAGGGAGGGCATGTAGAGGGGACACCAGATCTCCTCTGGCGAGGGCTTTGAAAATCTATCTGGAAATAATAGCAGTCAGCTATTCAGCCAGCTCCCTAACTTCATACCATCAACTAGCTAATGTAATTTCTGAATGGGAAGCTAGTCAAAGTGATAAATCCAGTGAGTTTCAGTAGCTGTCAACAACCACCATTTGCACTTTCTCCCGCAGATCAGAAATTTATTCCCAAACTTTCCAAAAGCATGTGTGTGCTTTATGACACATGAACTCAAACAGCTCCTCAAGTAACCACCACCTGCACTTTTGAACAGGGCAGCTGCGAATGAAACTAACTTCATTAACCAGGTATAGCAAAAAAAGATTCTCAAGAACCCACCTTAATATAACCAAACGAAATGCTAGTGGTTGACACAACCTTCGTCTCTCACACACATGCACATCCTACAATACAGAGTTGTCTTGAATTACTTTAAATGTCACATCTAGCCTTTGAAGACAGACTCCCTGGCTCTATTCTGGGAACTTATGATGACTTGGGGATTTCACTGGAGTTATTTATAGCAAACCTAGTCTGGCCATTGAAGTCATGGGCCCTCCCCTCAGTAATTTACTTTTCAAGCATGAGCTGGTCCACAACCAAAAATAAAAGTGGCTAGCTAGGTGGTATATCAAAACACTGCCAAAAAGCACTATGCCCTATATGCTGAAGATCCAATATCCTCCCCTAAAGGAGAAAACTGTGTGCTCATTGCGCCAAATCAATATAGACAAAAGGCCTAGGAATGTTAAAAATCTTGTTAAAAATCAGATAGACTCTTCCAAAGTTTGCCCAACTTCAACATGAGCAGAACTGTTCAGACTTGTTTAATGACAACCAAATGGAGCAAAGCCCAGTGTCAAGAAATACAAGAAGAAAGAACAAGCATCCTGATCTCACCTACCAGCAGCAGAACAGCGGCAGCAAGCTATATTGAGACATTTCATGAGTAATGTTAGGCGTTCCAGCCACATTTCTTTCAGGGAAATTTTTCCTACAGTAGTAATTCTTTGCATCTCCACAAGTACTTTCTGGGTACATAAAGCATTTTGCATGTTTTATCATGTTGCTGGCCCTACAACATCTCTGCAAGGCAAAAATAATAATAAAGTGGGGATCTGAGGCTCAGAGCTCAATATAATGGCAGAGATAATGTCAAGGGTCTATCAAAAACATTGTATACAGGCGCTATAAGAATTGTGAGGTTTTTTCCAAGTGTCGTGGCATCAACGCCTGAATTGTTGAATCTCTAATGCTGCCTAAGTTTTCAAAAAATTCAATCTGTGCCCCCCCAAGGGGAAAAAAGTCTGTAAAACTTTCCCTAGTTACCAAGAGTCATGTGTATAATCACACGTGCAATTTATAGGCCTAGGCACTACTCTGAACCAACAAGAGACTGCAGCTATGAAAACTGGAAGTGTCAGACACTATAGTTCAAATATAGAGCAGAAAAAACAGTTGTCTATATGCAACTGCTAGAAATAAATTATGAATTGCACCAGCACCAAAACCAACGAAGTAAGACAACTGTGTGCATTTGATGAAGCCAACTCTCATTGACGAAAGCTTATACAGGTTGAGTATCCCTTATCTGGACTGCTTGGGACAGGAAGGTGTCTGGATTTCAGATGTCCAGATAAAGAACCATCTACCTGTACTACAGCGAGTGTCAGGCTTAAAGGTCCGTAGAACTCTTGCTTCCACAATCACACACTGTGGTCACTTTATGCATATTTTTGGTAGACACAGAAAAGTTAAAGTGTGAACCTGACCGATGTGTGTATCATCTTTGGAAGGAACAGATGAATTGCTGTAGCTCCCTGTCAAGCATATGTTGCATAGAACATCCCAGCTCATCTATGTGCAATATACATGATAACTCTAGGATGGATGCCCTTCAGAGCATAGATTAAAACATGTCTTACCACCTTGGAAACCTATTGACAATAACCAAACTCAAAAGACATGCAACCCAACAGAAGATGGTCAAATGTTTACTATTGCCATCAATGCAAAGTGCACTTCCTAAGTCAGTATTATTCAAACTGTGGGTCGGGACCCACTTGGTTGGTCGGGACCTGATGTCAGGTGGGTCACAGAACACTAGGAGCAGCCATCTTGGAAACTGCAGACCTTACTCTTGTTAGATTCCTTTGGTGAGTGTTAACAGTTTAAATTTTCAAGTCAGAGTGTTTTAAATTTTGTTTTTAGTTCAGTTCTTTTACATCATATTTTGTCCTAATTTTGCTTTCTGTCAGGGATGTTTCAAGGTTGTACAATTGCTGCATTCTAAGAATGCCAATTTGCATTTCAGGAGTGTCATTTTATTATGTCACAATGACAGCATTTGCTATCACTTCCAGCCAAAACATCACTTCCAAGGTTAATGACATCACTTCTGGTAGGTCCTGACACGAGCACCATTCTAAAAAGTGGGTCCCGGTCTAAAAAGTTTGAATACCACTGTCCTAAGTAATTTTATTCCATTAAATCCTATAGAGAAAGCATCCACCTCAAAGAGGAAGACCTGGATTCTGAAATACATGAAAACATTTCACTTTCCTATGCTCTATTCCAGGGGGTTTCAAACTAGTGGGTCATGACCCACCAGCTTGGGACGCCCTGGTCCCTTAAGGAGAGGAGTTTCTAAATATCTAAAGCCAGTGCTGGCCTCTAGGAGGTGTGGGAAGCCCTGCAGAGCTCTGCAGGGCTCCCCAAGCCTCCAAATGTGTAAAAATTGGAACCAATTCCAGTTTTGCAATAGAAACCCCAAAGTGGGTTCTGATCGCCTGGAGGCTGGTGCTGGCTTTAGGCATGTAGAACACCACCATCCCAATCCCTGGCAACACCATGATCCTGGAGCTTGCATCACTGTCTTTGCCTTTCCCCTGCAATCAACTTAGCAGAGTTTGAGAACCACTGCCCTTCTCTATAGTGCAATACTTTTCAAGCTTCGAGTTTGAATAGGGCCACACAGACCACAACCAGTAGTATATAGGTCAGGTCAATACTGGAGGTGTGCAACTGCACTGCTCAGCAAATATCTACAGCACAAAGCATTGAACATCAGAATTCAACCTAGCCCAACTGGCAATTAAGTGCCCTACAATATGTGGACTAGAACACATCAATTTCATACAACTCTGCAACTAGCTGATTCAGCTGAGAGGTCCCACCAACCTTTACTTGAAACTCAAGATCTTGGGGGGCGGGGGGAGAATTGTAAAACATGTGAGCTGGTTTATTTTGGCAGAAGTTGATTTTCTGGAGAACAGTGATGCCCATAGAAATACAGCCAGTCTATATTGCTGATTTATATGACAATATATTACGACAATATATACTACATTATGACTATGAGTTGCTATCATCTAAAATTAGGTGCATCTTTTGAAAAAATGTGCAAGCAGTATCTCTGATATCTATAGTACCTATTAATTAAGAATGTCCCATCTACAGGAAACAGGGTTCAGAAACCATGCTACTTCAGCTGCATTCAGATTTAATTCAAAAAGCAAAGTCTGGGGGTTTAAGCAGCCAAGATAGTTTTCCCAAGCAATTCCAACCTGGATGAACTGTTATGAGAATATCTACATAAATTATAAAGATCACACCATTCAGCATTTCTTGTACAGAACTGTGTTTTTTTCCCTGCAAAAAAAAGAAAAAGGAAAAAAAAAGCCTGGAATAGGAAGCCAGCCAAAGAGACCAAACCACACCTAACATTGCTAAACACAGCAATGTAAGACACTAAACAAAGCAAACCCAGTTGCCACTTGTCTACAAGATACTGCTCTCTTGGTCTCTGACAAATCCACCACACCCATGATTCTATTTCCAGCCATGAAAACCTGCAATACCCCAGAGAAGTGACACCCAGTCTTCCAAGCCGCTAAATTCTATAGCTAAAGCAATGAAAATAAAGTCTAAAACACATTTCTCACATTTTTACTAAGCAGTGCTGACATTAATGAGTCTCCTTTCCAATTCTAGAATAGTAACTAAAGTTCTGAAAATCTGAAATTGTCATTCATTTGTAACAATTTTGTTTCCATAGCCAGCTGTTCCTCAATTTGAGGCACAGTATATGGAAAAGACTCTAATGCCACACAAAAAGGGCACACAAAGGTCCGTTATGCTAAAGAAAAGTATTCCTGAAAGGAGAGCAGGCTCGACACCAGGCAAAAGATTCAAAAAGATTGTGGAAGGACCAGGAAACCTTGAATGACATGGAGGTCAATCCAAGGAGTGCAAGCAGTAGAAGGGGGGTTCAAGGGAGTCGGGCATACTCCAGCTGACAGCGTGAAGATGTGTGCTGTTAGGGAGCGAGTGGATTCGCCCGATGAAGCCAGGGTGGCAGGCAGCGGTGCAGGCCAGGGCACCAGCAGCAGCATTCCCATGTCTCCTATTCAGAATACAAACGCAGCAGATATTGCCGCCTCCACTGGGAATAGAAGTATGGGGTGGCCAAAGAGGCGATTCTCAGCCAGGGTAGCGACATATTTCCGAACAGTCACATACCCTCATACACATCACGAGCTGCTTGCCCAGAGCATGTTTCCTCGCCAAGAAAGAGAAGATACGGGGGGGGGGGTTTACTGAAAACGGGCAGGCTGTAGCCCAGAGCGAGAGCGATGATCTCGCTTTCACAGCAGACACGCAAGGAGGGGAGGGGCGTCGATCCTCACCGATGGTGGAGATGAAGGTGGTGTTGAAGGCATCGTCGGAGAAGCGGAAGAGCACGCAGGTCTTGCCGACGCCCGAGTCGCCGATCAGCAGCAGTTTGAAGAGCAGGTCATAGGTTTTCTTCGCCATGGGGCCCTCCGCGCCGCGCGCCCCGCGCCGCCCCGCCCGGCCGCCCTCCAAGCCCCCCTCAGCACCACACGCGCACTAGCCGGCCCGGGCGGAGGCGGAGGCCGCCCTCAGAGGGGGAAGGGGAGGCACAAAATGGCTGCCCGCCCTGGCGAGCGAGGAGCAGCCGGGCAAGGGCTGGGCTGGGCCGGGCCGCCTCTGCGTCTCACGGGTCGCCAGCAGCCAGGGTGCCCCGCTACTTCATGCCCCGCTACTCGCCTCGGGCAGTGCCAACCCGCTCGGCTTCCTCGTAGCCGGCCAGACACGCGCGCCCGAAGGAAGTAGAGCACCGGGCCGCGCCGCCAGGCCTGACTGAGTGGACGGGTGGGGGCAGGGCGAGCGGGCGCGCGCACGCACGCAAGCGAGGACGGCCAGCCGGCCGGCCGCTCCCTTCTTTTCTTTCTCTCAATCTCGCTCGCAGGAGGAAGAGGGAGGCAGAAACCCGAGGGCGGGGCTACGACCTGACGTCAGAGAGTGCAGGTGGGCGCTTGCTCGCGAACCGCAACGCATGCGCATAGCGGAATTCCTGGATTTCTCAATTCTGGCGCTTAGCTGGACCCATGAAGATAGAATCACTGGAGTCCGCATCTCTGTCGAATTGATAGGAACCTAGTGAAGCCAGGGGGCGGGCTTAGCAGCCATGTTGGTTGACTCAAAACAATCCTTATTCCAAGCATTTCAGATTGCTTTGCTCGTACTGTTTAGGACTGAATAAAAATAAAAACTTACGAAAATAAAAACATGGGATCGTGTAGAAACATCATTGGTAACCTAATTATGATTTAATATGCAATTACAAGGTTTAATTCCGCATAATTATATTACTGAACATACCTGACGAAATGCTACTTGCTGTCTATTTAAACTCGGATTGCACTGTTTTGACAGACTTATTTTTTGAAATCTACACAAGCAAAAATAAAACGGCCATGCCCCATAAAAAGAATGTCTGTTAATGTTCAGAATTTCATAAGTATTACAGTTGGAAAATTACATTAAAATCTCTTCCTGACACAAGTAGTTGTCAATATGAGAGTAATTTTTTTTTACTTCTAGACTACGAAGAGTATTTTTGAAAACTTTACACTCACCCCCCCCCCAAAAAAAACAAATTCTGTTAATGTCCAGAAGTTCGAAAATATTACCGTAGAAAATGGAAGGTGGGGAAAAAAGTGTAAACGGGAAGGGGGGAAAACGGAGGGGGGAAATATTTTTTTCCTTACCTTCTACACCATTAACAGAAAATGGGTGTCAGAAAATGGTGAATAAGACTGCTAGGAACAACAAGGAATTACACAGCTTCAAAAAAAAAAGGCACTCACTGTTTCAATTAACGGTCGTTTTATTGAACCGATGTAATGTGAATACATGAATCTTTCCGTGGAAATTAAATCCCATTTTTCGTTCAGCGATTCGCACACCCGTATGTGGAACACGCAGGCATGCTTAAAGAGGTTGAAATTAACTTTTACACGCGTGCAGGGAGATTTTTATTCGTGAATTCGCGGCAATCCTCCTCCTTCGCGGCAATGATCTGAGTCAGCCATATTTGTTGATCCGGAAGCTTCAAAAAATGACGTCATGCGGACTCCAGTGATTCTACCTTCATGGCTGGACCAGTTCACGGCTCAGGGTCGCGCGTGCGCGACCTCAGTTGCACACGGGCGGGACGTGAGACGTATGGAGTCGAGGCGTGCCGAAGTGACGCAACCAGTCACACAAGCTCGCGCTTGGGAAGAAGGGCTTCCCTCTTTTTCTTTCTTTTCTGTCGCGAACTTCTGCGCACGATCACGCGCCCGTAGAGGGCCGACAGCGAAAAGAGGGCGGGGCTTCAGCGTTGAGCGATAGGTAGACTCCCCCCCCCATCCCGAATAGGCTTCGACCGCGATTGGCCAATTGCCGATAATACGAGGAGACCAAGAAGGTTAGATACACTAAGAACCTCCTTGGAGGAGACCATGGAGGAGACAGAAGCGGGTGGGGAGTCGGTGGCGGAAATCTGGAGTGCGCGTGCGCCCTTACGTTGTGGGTTGTAAGGTTGTGGCGCCCTTACGTTGTCAGTGGGCCATAAAGGTATGTGCCAAGAAGTTTAATAGCAGGAGGCGGAATGGCGTCATTTTCTTGAAGCCACATGGGGCACCTGCGGCCATATTGGGTGACCCAGTCAGATCATTGCCGCCAAGGAGGATTGCCGCGAATTCAGAAATGAAAATCTCGCACTGTGTAAAAGTTAATCTCAACCTCTTTAATCATGCCTGCATACGGGTGTGCGAATCGCTGTCAGAAAAATGGGATTACTTTGCACAGGTACTTAAAATCATTGTGATTCATTGCCACTGAAAAATATTACTTCCTAAAGTATGCAACCCTCTTTAAATTACCATATTTTAGGAAAGAAAATCCAGGACACTTGCACATTTTACAAATGAAAATCCAGAAAATTTCGTAAAAACTTAGTTTCCATGTTAAAATTATCCCTGCATCACAAACTGAAGTTGGTATGAAGAAATAAAAGGAACTCAATCCACACACAACCTTCAGCAGTGATTTTTTGGATACAAAATGTTTGGTTTGCACGCCAGTAAGTCTACACATTTGGTCGCTCATCTGAATACATCTATCTTCATTTATTTTTTAAGTTGTCAGAGACTGGCATTTTTAAATATTTAATTTCCACGGAAAGATTCATGTATTCACATTATATCGGTTCAATAAAACTACAGTTCACTGAAACAGTGAGTGCATTATTTTTGAAGCTGTGTAATTTCTTGTTGTTCCTAGCAGTCTTATTCACCATTTTCTGACACCCACTGTTAATGGTCTAGAAGGAAAAAAAAAATATTTCTCCCCTCCTTTTTTCCCCCTTCCCGTTTACACTTTTTTCCCCACCTTCCATTTTCTACTGTAATATTCTCGAAATTCTGAACATTAACAGAATTTGTTTTTTTTGGGGGGGGGTGAGTGTAGAAGTTTAAAAAAATACTCTTAATAGTCTAGAAGTGAAAAAGAGTTACTCTCATATTGACAACTACTTATGTTATGAAGAGATTTTAATGAAATTTTCCTATATAGTTAATTTTTGCCCACCCTCCCCTTTTTTTTCTTTCCTTCCCGTTTACACTTTATTTTTCCGCCTTTCATTTTCTACTGTAATACTTATGAAATTCTGAACATTAACAGAAATTGTTTTTATGGGGCATGGCCCATAAAACCATGGCATGGTTTTATTTTTGCTTGTGTAGATTTAAATAAAGTCTGTCAAAATAGTGCAATCTGAGTTTAAATAGACAGCAAGTAGCATTTCGTCAGGTATGTTCAGTAATATAATTATGAGGAATTTAACCTTGTAAGTGCATATTAAATCATAATAAGGTTACCAATAATGTGTCTACACGATCACATGTTTTTATTTTCGTAAGTTTTTATTAAGGAGTAAACTATTCAATCCTAAACAGTACGAGCAAAGCAATCTGAAATGCTTGGAATGAGGATTGTTTTGAGTTACCTAACATGGCGGCTAAGCCCGCCCACTGGCTTCACCTCACCCGCATTAGCGCTTAAGGGATGCCGCCTCCTGTGATTAAACCATGGAGGTATAATAGAACACTGGAGTGGCCTTGACGTCACATTCTTGAAGCCCTGGACCTGACCGAACAATATGGCTGACCTTGTCCGCGTACGACAAGGGGCTCTCTCGCTCGCACAGCGCGTGTGTGAAAGTTAATCTCAGCCTCTTTAATCATGCCTTCGTGTTCTGCATACGGGTGCACAAATCGCTGGACGAAAAATGGGATTACTTTCCACAGGTACTTAAAATCATTGTGATTCGTTGCTACAGAAAAATATTACTTCACAAACTGAAGTAGATATGAAGAAAAAAAATAAAATAAAATATTATTACTCCATAAAGTAAAATATTTCCCCCCCTCCCGTTTACCGTTTTTCCCACCTTCCATTTTCTACGGTAATATTTTCGAAATTCTGAACATTAACAGAATTCGTTTTATGGGGGGGGGGTGAGTGTAGAAGTGCAATCCGAGTTTGAATATACTGCAAGCGGCATTTCGTCCGGTGTGTTCAGTAATTACGCGGAATTAAACCTTGGAATTGCATATTAACTCATAATTAGGTTACCAATGATGTTTCTCCACGATCACACGTTGTTATTTTGGTAAGTTTTTACTTCAGGAGTAAACTAATAAGTCTGAAACATCATGCGAAAACCCATTTGAAATGCTTGGAATGAGCAATGTTTTGCACTTAACAACATGGCCGCTAAGCCCGCCCACTGGAGTCAATTAATTCCTATTCATTCTAAAGGGAGGGCCGGGACCTGGGGGGCGGGCCGCACCAGGTGACATGCGGGGTGTGTGTGTGACGTGCACAGGGACCAAAATTGCTTAAATTGTGGTTTTAAAAGATAATACCATCATGCTATATACCGTTTGGGTGTGTACTTTCACCCTGAATTCAATGGAAAAAACCGGAATGTAATATCTTAATTCTGTCAAAGGTTATGGCCAAAAAACTAAAAACAATACAACTTTTAATGAAAAAAAAAATCGCAATTTTTTTTTTAAATTGAGGTTTTACAAAATAATACCATCATACTATGTACCGTTTGGATGTGCAATTTCACCCGGAATTGAATAAAAAAACACCAGAGTGTAATATTTTCATTCTCTCAAAACTTATGACCAAAAAAACTAAAAACTCAAAATACAACTTTCAATGTAAAAATCACAATTTTGTTTTTAAAAAAATCGTTATTATGAGTCAGTTCTCATTTCCATGTGAGTTAATACTAGAAGTTTTATTTAATTGTGTGAGTGTCATCAAATTGGCTACGGGTTTTTTGTTGGTTACTAATTTGTTGGGTGACTTGTACTGTAGATAGATAGGCAGATAGATAAAGCTGATTGGGGGGGGTAATACCAACCCTAGTAATAACCCTGCATTTAGGCTGTTCATATTTGTACTGTAATTTATTCTGTATGGTTTAGGAGGGGTGACGCGCATCATGGGGGGGTGACACGCTGACCTCCTGCCCTGCATGATGCAAACTCTATTGATGCCACTGATTTAGAGATTTGCTGCAGCATCTTCTAAGGTATTAGCGCAAAGCTAAACAGTCCCCATCTCTCCTTTCCCAGTTCTCCAGGAGTTCTCAAAAATTATAGACAGGATCCCAGATAGTATCAGCCAGTTCTTTGAGCACCCTGGGTGCAGCTCAGCTGGCCCAAGTCCTTAAATTTACACGCTTTATAAATCCTTTCACTGTAAGAATTTTTACTTACCCATACAGCGCATATTAAGACAATCCCTCTTTATTCTTACTAAGGGCCCCAGTTTGATCCAATTTTATAGTGCTGATGCAGCTGCAGTGCAGCCCTGGGTTACCCTGGGTTACAAATGTTCCTTCTCTAGAGGAGGCCTCCATAACTTCCAGCAGAATGCAACTGACACCCCTTTGGAATGGTTGCATCAGCACTGAGATTGTTTAGAATTGGGCCTTAAGATTTTAGACATAAGGTCTGGGAATGGTGGTGGTGGGGGAGGAGACAATGTCTGCCTCCCACTTCATCCAACAGGTAGATTTTCCCTCTGCTTTGAACTCTTATCTGGCAACAGAGAAGAGGATGGAATTTGCTTTTTATGCCCAGGAAGGAGTTTCAAGAGGTTGGATCAAATTTTGGATTTCTCTCCTTGGTAGGTCTATAAGGGCCCCTTGGATGGGCTCCTGTGAAGGCACAGGAAACACTCTTCAGAGGATGAAGCATAGTTTGGGAAGAGGTACCCTCTGTGCACCGACCCAGTCCTATTAGATAAAGGTGGGAGGGTAGAATAATACAAAGAGGCAAGCAAGCAAGCAAGCTTATAATATGACTTGGGCTTTGGAAGTGTCCTGGTGTGGATCTTAGCAAAAGGCGCTTCTCAAAACATGCCAGATACAAGCACTTTATATTATCAGTTGAAGCTGGGACCTTGCATTGTGTCGAAAAAGTGAAGCACATTTGCAGTCAGTACATTCTTCTCAGCACTAGTGTATTATGTTTCTGATCAAAAGCTATGCAGCTCACATTTCACGCCAGTCGCCATTTCTGAACAGTTTCCTGCCACAGCCTCCTGCCAAATGAATTGTGGGTTTGATGAAGTGTTGCTGCCTGTTCCATTTATATTGCATGTTGCTTTATTTCAATGCAGGTTTATGATTCATGACTGCCAGGCTGGGCAGGATAAGAAAGTCTGCAGTATCAGAGATGACACAAAAAAACCCTCAGATACTCCATTTTAACAAAAGTCAGAGTTGATATAATAGAATATTTTATGAGAACCTAACTGCATTCATTCTTAGCAGTGCAATATGTAATGTTGGAGTTAAATAGAACCTTTCTTCAGTCTGCTACTTAGAGGCTTGTTAAAATTACGGTGCTTATTGTTAGATGTACACACATCTGATTCTATACACAAGCAATCCAAGCCAGCATTTTCCATCTTTTCCAACTGTTTTGAAGTTGTTGAAACAAAGTCCTTCAAGTAACCAGATGACTTCCTTAAACCATGCATTTGCCCATACCATCTCTTTGCCCTGGCAGACATGTAATAATGGTGAATTTGTATCCCGGATGTTGTAAAATGTTCATTAAATGAAGGATAACAGCATCGGCGGATGTTTAAAGGTATCAATCAGGAAATCAGTTAGGTAATGTGCCCTTTGCCAGGTATTCTGTCCAACAATTTGCTAGGTTTAAGTGTCTTCGCTTCATACTGATGGGGTGAGACAGGACAGTTCATTCTGCCTACCTTGCTGCCCCACAGTCTCCCTGCCTGAGCTGGCCAGGGTGATCACAGCAGTAGCATGGACTCCTTAGCTGATGGTCTGGGGAACTTCAGTGTCCTGTAGGTGCAGCTCAGGATTTCATGACTGCCGTGGCAACCATAGGCCTGTCTCAATTAATCATGGCACTATTCCATGTTGCTTGGCATTTATTGTCCTGGTATTTACTGCAGGGCAGAGGAATGTGATCTGGTGGTGGAGGAAATTTAGATCACTGTCATCAAATTATGGGTGAATACTGTTCGGTGGCTTGCTGTGATGATTTTACTAGGCACTTTGTGGTTAGAAACACATCAGCCATAATTTGAACTCCACTTCAACAGTGTCTATTGCAGCAGTTCTCAAACGTTTTAGCACCAGGACTCACTTTTTGGAATAACAGTCTGTCAAGACCCTGGAAACTATGTCATTAACCTGGAAATGATGACATGACTGGAAGTGACATTATCAACGCACCCATATAACAAAATCAAATTAAGTAAATAAGTAAATCAAAAGTATACAAAAAGTTAAGACATTTATTTAAAACTAGCCTTTTGTCACCCGGCGTTGCCCGGATAACAAATTATCCCAAGCTTCTAGGCAACCCCGGAAACTATGGATTCAACACTAATGTCGGCCATTTGAGTATTTTTACATGGCACCCCCTTCGCACCCTCACCCACCAATACAGTCACCCCCTGCGCACCCCCACCCCTGGGGGTGCTAGGGGCGTTGTGCCCCCACAGTGTTTGTCGCCAGACTGCAAGGCATACTTGTACCACGTTTGGTGTCAATCGCTCCAGGCATTCCAGCAGGCCATGGTAGATGTTTTATTTTGCACCCCTTCTCGCCCCCCACGCCGACGGGGGCCGAACCCGGACTCCAACAGTGTCGGGAGCGTCACCGCTCATCTCAGCAACCCCGGAAACTATGGATTTGACGCTGATACTGGCCGTTTTCAATCATTTTTACGTGGCGCCCCCTGCGCACCCCCGCCCCTGGGGGAGCTGGGGGGTCTGACCCCTGCAGTGGTTGTTGCCAGACTGCAAGGCGTATGCGTACTGAGTTTGGTGTCAATCGCTCCAGGCGTTCCAGCAGGGCATGGTGGACATTTTGTTTCACACCCCTTCTCACCTCCCATGCCAAGGGGGGCCAAACTCGGACTCAAATGGCGTTGGGAGCATCGCTGCTCGTCTCGGTGACCCCGGAAACTACAGATTCGACACCGATGTCGGCCATTTTCAATCATTTTTACACGGCACCCCCTCCGCACCCCCACCCCCGGGGCGCTGGGGGGTCTGCCCCCCCCCGCAGTGTTTGTTGCCAGACCGCGTGCCAAGTTTGGTGCACATCGCCCCAGGCGTTGTGGAGCCTATGTGGAACATACACACACACACACATCCGATTTTATATACAGTATATAAACTCCCCTAACCCTCCCAAGCTGTTGCTAATCTGCTTAAAAGAAATTTCCCAAAGACTGCAAGCCTATCCATACTTACCTGAGTGTTAGCCCCATTCATGATAAGAACATAAGAAGAGCCCTTCTGGATCAGGCCAAAGGCCCATCTAGTCCAGCTTCTGTATCTGACAGTGGTCCACCAGGTGCCTCAGGGAGCACATGAGACAACAAGATGCTTGCATCCTGTTGCCACTCCCTTGCACCTGGCATTCTGATCATTGTTAAAAGCATATTCATAGTATTTATTTGAAGAATTTATACCCCGCCTTTCCCATGCTGAAGCAAATGCCCAAGGCGGCTTACAGAGAACAACAAAGTAACCATAATAAGTAAAACAAAAACATTTAACATTAGCCTATTAAAAGTACAGATCTGTCACATCTGTAAGGTTTTTCTGAAACAGCCCCACCTTGTCTGTGAAAGTGGACTAGATGGGTGTTTTAAGATGTCAAGAGATTTGGTTTCCACATTTTTTGGTTTCCAAATGTCAGAACAATTGACAGTGCCAAACTATCAAAGTTCAGGTGCATATAGATGCTATTCCTCCTGAACACACCTCTGCCTGAAAGGAGCCTGATGTCTTACCAATTCTCTGGACAAGGTTGCCCTCTGTGTCTGCTGCCTGGCTGCTATGAATTTTACATGGGTGCCAAACAAAATGCAACACAACAAGATGCATCTGCTTCTGAAATGTAATTGCCATCTCTGGCTGTGATGCCATCGGCTTTGTTTGGCACAAGAACTTGTCAAGTGCGCGTCTCCCAGGTTCATCATTGACAACTGCATAAGGAACTAGAAACGCTTTTTTGCACAATCCTAAACCCGTATGCACACCGATGGAGCAGCTGCCCCACCGGTGCACACTATCACAAACGTGCTGTAAAGCATGTTGCAGCATGCAGTCTCCAAGCCTGCCAGAAGGAGCAATGAGTGCCGGAGCATGTATGTTGAGCAGTGCAGGGGGTGAAACGGCAGGGTGTGTGTAATAGGGCAGGGGAGGGCAGTCACAGGGAGATGGATCAGGCCCAGGATGGGGCAAGATGAGCGGCGCACCAGCATGCGCCATATCCTATCCCCTTTCCCAGCCCTGTTTTACTGACACGAATTTGTGCAAGCCCAGGGCAAGAGGACAAATGTCCCCATACCTCAAGGAGACCTCCAGCATGCAAAATTCCCTCTCATCATGCAGCACAAGATATGCTGGCGCCACTGCACTGACACAGGGGAATTTGCGCTGGATTGGGCTGCCCAGATAGTTAAAACTATAGTTTTCTCCTGGAGTTCTTCCAGTATTGCTGTAGACTACTCTGTACCACTTGCCTGTGGTTTTCCACTTTGAAGCAATATTGTAAAGAGGATGTGTAAAGCAGGCACATCACATGGGTAGCAAGCCTTATGCAGCTCCTTTCCCAATCTCGCAAAGTGCACCCCTTAAATAAGCCTTCACACAAGGCTGCCTCGGTCTTTTTCAAGAGTGACATCAGCCATCTGTGAATAGAAAGAATGCTGTGCTGGGAACAAAGGAACCAGCCCATTAATTGCACGTGCTGGAAGAGTGATGTTATCTCCGTGCTGGTAACTGGCCGGGGGAAGATGCCCAATAAATGAGACTAGATGGAACGATGCATTTACTGTATTTCTTCGTTTTTATCCTGTCTTCTACAAATTGTTCTAAGGTGCTGCTTCCCCCTGTACAGCATCCCACACATTCTTCTGGTCCATGGTCACGGGTTGTGGAATTTTGCAGTTGTAATAGATTTCTTCAAGAAAGAGCACACACCATGGAGCACAAGCCATTCCAGTCACCAGTACCCTGACCCAATGTCCACTTTTGTTCCAGTTCCACATGTTGGACATTCAGGCTGCTTGTGAACTCCAGGTTCTGGGTCATCCTATAACTTCAGGAATACTACAATCATGCTTTCTTTGGTCATTAGATTGCTCCTCTAACTTTAATTCAAGGTGGTTTACATAGGCAGGCTTTATTTCTCTAAACCCCCAAGGGTTTTTACAAATTACAAAGAAGTTCTGTCTTTCAAGAACTACAACAACATACAGATGGAACTTTCATGGTCTAGTCCTTCTTTCTGGCTGCACAATTGCCTTCCTGCTGGCTGATAGACGGTTTCTCTGCTCCCACCAAAGAAACAGCTGGCCCAGCACAACTCCTCTCTCACAGGCAGCTGGAGACAGCTCAGCTCTTATCAGTTGCAATTCTCAAGGTCTGCTGCTCACAGAAGCTTCTGGTGATCTTGAACTGGCTACCTTCGGATCTTATCTTCAGGCAAACGGAGGCTTTAACCCTCTCGACTAAACCTCCTGCCCTATGTAATGTAATGAATGTAATGAAACAAACTGCATTGAAATATCTGTGTTTTATCAGAAGTTAAATAACTAGAAAAGGAAAACACAACTGACCTATATAACAAAAAGTGGATTTCCTTATCTTAAAACTGGCCAGTGAAATGGAATATTCTGAGAGCCAATGAGGGCATAATCCAGAGCTCCACGTAGGCTGGCACTTGTCACTTGAGCCAGCCTCAGAGTGTTGCAGATGTGCCATAAGGCATGTTTGCACTACTCAAATGCAGCCTAGGCTGGCACAAAGACATGCTCCGGTCTGCCTGCTCTGGAGCAGCCACAGGTAAAGCCAGCTGAGTTTGGCCAGTGTGGGCCTCCGGGGAGGGCAGGGGGAGGCAGGACAGGATGTGGGAAGGGCAAAGAGGGGCGGACTCATGGGTGGGCCAGCCCAGGGATGGGCACATGTCAGATCCTAACCTCCATCTCCAGCCTGGTCAGCCTTGCATGGGCCTCTTGTATTTGTGCCAGCACAGATTTCACTGGCACAGATCCAAGAAGCCCCATAGGGGCTGCTAGGGCCTACCGCGGGGTAAGGGGAAAGCATTCCGTTACCCTGAGGCAGTCTCTAGCAGCCTGGGTACAGTGCCAGCCTGCCTGTTCCAGTGTCATATAGGATTGGATTATTATTATGACACAGCAAGGAACCAGATGTTATTATGAGTCTGCTCCCTTTTCCATGTATCAGAGCTATTACTCTAATTCCTGTTCAGTTGTGTGAGTGTCATCAACTTGGCTACTGTTTTTTTGGTGGTTACCGATTTGTTGGGTAATCTGTACTTAGTACACAATTGTCACAATTGTCACCATTGTTGGTGTTACCTCCCCCCCCCCCCGAGGGTGACACTGGTTTCATGCTGTGTCATAATAACATCTCATTTGTTCTTCGACCAATCGGTCTCATTGGTCCATTATGAATTAAGGAAATATATTTTTTGTTACGTATTATAGTTGCATTTTTGTTTTCTGGTTGTTTGGCCATAACCTTTACTAGAACAATATTTAAATATGGTTTTGCATTAAATTATGCATCAAATGATATTATTATTCCTAAAAACCATGGTTTTTAACATTCTGGTCACTAGTGGTGTCACCCTCCCCCCCAAAGGTGGCACCCAGGGCAGCCCTCCCCCCATCCCCACTAGCTATGCCACTGATCATACCAAGTTTGCATCTTTTGGCCAGTGAGGCAAACACACTTCAACCACACTAACTTTTGGAGAACAGCCTCAGGTTGTGTCATTTTGGTTTATTCAAATATCAGAATGTTTGTTTGCTTTAGTATCTGATTCCTGGGCTGGATGACTCCGATTCGGGGGGGGGGGGGTGTCCCGGGCCATGTGGACCTGCACCTGCTCTTTCACAGATGCAGATTCAAGCAACCCCATAGGGGTGGCTGGGGCTTACCCTGGAGTAACGGGGAAATATTCCCTTGCCCTGAGCTGAGCTGCTGTTGCCTCCTAACTTTGTTAGGATGCAGCACAGGTGAGCCTGCCTGCATATTCCAATGCAGGTTAGGATTGCACCCTGAGAAAGATTGACATTCCTGGTTTGACTCAGGATCAGTTTATTCAGGCAACAGAATGAAGCAGTTAGGTGTCTCCTCCACTACTGCAGGTTACCAGGAGGGAAGAAGGGGCATGACTAAATGCTCTCCCATGTGAAAAAGTGTATAACAGCATATCTGATAGAAGGTTGGGCTGAACACTTGTGCCTGACAGGCTAAAATTCACTCTTGCTCGCTCGCTTGCTCGCTCGCGCACGTGCGCACACACACACACAGGGGATGTATTCCCAATCCCCACCAGCTGCAGCTTGAAGTGGGAAAGTCCAGGAGTGACTTTTCCGCTTGATCTCTCTTGTTCTATAATGCAGCCCTCTAGCTAAAGGCACCACCAGTTCTGTTCCATGTGCTCGGGTGGGCAGACCCACACACACTCCTGCACTGGCCCCTGTCCAGCACTGCTCTGCCTGTTTCCCCTCCAACACAAACCCTCATTGTCCTTCACAGCTGCCCATTCATACCATCCTCCCTCTTTTATCAATGGGGCATTGCAGGACTTGTCCTCCAGGAAACAGTTTAACCCTTTGAAGCCCAGCATGCATACCCTACTGGTGCTAATGAAGCTTGGCTTCCCGCGGGAAGGTCAGGCGGAGGCCTGCCTGTGAGGGTTGCAGAGCTGACTGTCAATAGTGAGCACTGGGGAGCAGTGTAGCCTCAAAGCTTGAAACTGGTAGATGGGTCCCAGACGATCACCGCACGATCAGCATACATTTTAGCTAGGGTTACCAGATACAACCTGGGGCAGAGTGCCTGTACCTTTAACCATTGTACAGCAGAGGGAATTTTGGCAGATGCAGCCTTTGAAACCTTTCCATGATGAGCTGCACCTGCCCAAATTGTCTCTTTTGAACAATGGTTAAAGGTATAGGCACTCTGCCTCAGTTTGTATCTGGCAACCCTAATTTTAGCCAAAGTATAAGCAGACAGGTTTCTGCCCTGAGCCTCTCACAAGCTATGGGCACAAGGGAGAGAGATGTGGACTGGACTAAACAAGGGAAGAACATGCAGGTATTTCTTCTACCCTTACGTAGACCTGTTTACAGGAGGATATTTGGGAAAGTTGGCGCTTGAGGAGGAAGGAAGGGGTTCTTGAAGGTGGGTCCAAGCGTGGGAGAGGGGTGGAGCTGTTCAGGGAGCAGGAACCCTTTGGTAGGACAGAAGGCGCCAAAGTCACAGGCAGGTACACATTGGGCTGCAGGAGCAGAGGCGCAAGGGGCAGGGGATGGGACTGGGGAGGGCCTGCACACAGATGACCATCCTGCATTCTTACAGCCGGCTCACATGCGTGAGGCAGGCCTGTGCCTTGAAGTCCTGAGCTGAGGGACTGAACAGAACAGCAGCACCTTGCATGCAGACATTCCCTCCTCTACCCAGAAGCCTCGATGCTCTGTCTGCACCCAGCCACTCCAGTGGAAAGATTTCACCCAGAGAGATTGTCCTAGTCTTGATAAGAGCACCAAATTAGTCTCATCAGGGCCACTTGGGACCAGCAGAGCTCATGTGTGAAGGGTGGCAGAAACACCCCTCAAACAAACAATGGGCAGGGGGAGCAACCAGCCAGGCCCCTTCCTGCCACTTCTGAGCCATCACTCAGTTGCCCAAGATGAGGCCCAGGGCCCTGAAATGCCCCAACAACCTCTGTGCCCCAACCAACTAGCCACTCACCAGCTTTGAAACAGTGGGCCCCGAGGCACTCACTTCCCCTTGTTACCAGGGCCATCTGGGCCCTGCAGTGAACCATTCTTGGGGGAGGCATGTCCCACAGTAGTCAAAGTACAGTAGACACGGTCAGTGCAAAGCTCCTCATTACTCTCAACACTATCCCAGCTTGCAATGAAAATCTTCTGCAGGGCAGAGCATATTGTCCTACCAATACACTGTGTGCCAGAACACCTCAGTGTGGCAGCCATCCTATGCACACTTACCCAGGGTGGGCCCAAGGCCTCTTGAGCCTGCTGTCTTCCCTCCCATGTGGCTGATGTGCCTGGCTCTGCTCCTCCCAGGGTTCCAGCTCAGCACTCTCCTCCCCTCATCATTTTCTCCTCCTCTCAGTCCCCCTCTTCCGATTCCAGCTCAGGGAGTGGAAGGAGGAAGCGCACTGGAGGCAATTGGTCAGAGATGGGTACCTCAGGCCACCGTTTCAGTTGGCCGCATGGATGGGCCAGCCCTGCTCTTACCTGGGAGTTAGCCCCAGTGAATACAGGGGGACTCGCTTCTGAATCAACATACTGTACATAGGAGCACACTGAATGTGTTTTTTGCTGGCGACAGACAACTTTTAAAAGGTATTTAGCAAATGCTTTAGACCTGCATTGCTCAAACTGTGGGTTGCAATCGACTTGGTCGGTTGTGACCTGATTTCTAGTGGGTCCCACAGAGCCCCCCAAGAAAAACATAGCTGATGGAAAGATCAGAAAACTACCTACCACAAGCCCTGAGGCTATTCAAAAATCAAGTAGCTGCTAACCGCCCAGCAACAGCTGAGCTCCTGCAGTTTGCAAGATAGTTGCTAATTGCCCTATGAACAGGTGACCTTTTAAAAAAAAGTCTCTCAAGCTGGGTGGCTTCCGATAGAGTGCCATTTTAAAAAGTGAGTCTCAGTGCTAAAAGGTTTGAGGACCACTGCTTTCCACAGTATTTCCTCGTTTTGCTCATGGAAGAGTGCTGCTCCAGGCTGCAGCAACTCAAGAGGGGCTGTTGGACTCTGGCAAGTCCAGAGTTAATGGAAATTGTTTCAGCATCAGCCAGTTCTCTGGCTCCTCAGCCTTGTCAAAAATTGCTGGGACCTGTTCCCCTCATTTCCTGTCTTGCATCGCCACCTGCTGCCTACAGTTGGCACTGCAGCCAAGGCCGTGGTTGCTGTGTCCACATATGCCCCTGTTTGCAGTGGGGCTTGTTGAGCCCATTCAGTTCTATGGAGAGTGCACAGTCTGTGGCACTGATCCCCAGCCCCTGTGGGCCAGGAAGTACAAGGAGCTGCAGGCTATAAACAACTCATGCAGGCCAAGGTATGAGGAAAGTGTTGCAGTTTCACATCTCACAGTCCAGAACTGGTTGAAACTGGCATTCCGTCTCTGCTTCTCCAGATCAGATAGACACCTGTGAGTCCTTGAGCTGGTCAGCTTCCCAAGCTTGTTAGGGCAACTAGCTTTACTCCCTTTCCGATAGTGTAATGAAAGCAGGCAATTTCACACGGGAAGAGCTGGCTACAAACACTTTGCTTTCTCATGAGATCATAGTGTCCAAAGGGGCACCTCATTGGGTAAAATGGGGCACAAGGGTCTTCAGGTATCCACCTACCAGATATACTCTGGTTGCATCCTTTTGTTCTTGTGTAGAAGAATTTTCTCACTGTGTGTGCACTAAGATGTAAAACTGCACTGAAAAGCCGCCTGCGCGCGGCAATGCCTTCGCCGGCTTTCCTAACCAGCAGATTGAACTTTTTCACCTTTCACACTTTCGCTACTGAAACCAATAAAGACTTTGACATTGAAATGTAGCGATCGCTTCGTTCCTTCGCTCCGGAGCGCTAAGGCAAGCGCTAGAATGGGTCCGCAAGCCCCCAACTCTGCTCTAACCAACACAAATTCACATCAGAAAGGGCATTCCTGCTTGCTGTAGGAGGACCTGCTGGAATGCGCTCCTGCTGCCCAAGGCACTGGTGGCCCTTGAATATTTATTTTGGCTTCTACATTGCAATGGACTTGAACAGTTCTAAAGAAAAAAAAGTGTTTGCTTTTTTTGTTTCAGGTGAACAGCAGGAGGTCTCACGCCAGGAGAGAGATATTCCCCCTTCTCACTCACTCAAAGGGGAATGCCTCTCCTGTGATGATGTTGGCCATCTCTTGTTTAAATCATTATGCAAAATAATAAACACATGTTTAAAAATCTGATATCATTAACTGGAGACACCTTTAAGTCAAACTATACTAAACTATATTAAGCACCAGCCAGTTGCTGCTTTTCCACATGCTGCCATGAGCCATTTGTACAGGCCCTGCCGTACCACAGCAGGCAGAACATGTTCTGGGGATTGTGTAGACAGCCCCTGTTTTTTTGCGGCTCTTGTTACTTTTGTGATCTTTTTTGTCTGGGCATCAGCCTCCCCCCCCAAAAGACGGATCAATAGTATAAACAGCAGCCCAGACATCTGGAGCCCACAAACAGCTCCACTGACTCAAAAAAAAAAATCAGGTGTTTTGGGATAATAAATGTGATGATTTAAGTGTGGAGAACATATAAGGGGCACACAAATAGACAGTGGCATCTTGTGAACCCCCGCTTAAGAATATGTGAACAAGACATGGCAATTCTAGATGAAATACAGAAAGTGTCCCCCCATCTTTTGTGGCAAGCCTCTCCCCCACCTCTTTCTTCACCCCCTCCATGCAGCTCACAGTGTCACCAAACTCATGCATGCACCCTGAGCCACAGCAACACATTCAGCGCATTGATTAACTCTGTCTTTCCTCCAGACCATCATGATCCCCTTCTCTTTTCCTTTCACTCAGAAATCTCATCCTCCTTTCTTCTTCACAGTCTTGAGACTTTACTTGGGCTTTCTCTTGGCTTCCTTGCTCCCTTTCTGCTCCTCTGTTGATGCTGCTGGGGGCACTTTCTAGATAACATTGCTAAAACCCACCCTTTTCTTCCCACTGACTCAACAAAAAAATTATATTGAGTTCTCATTCTTACACATATTGATTTACTGCAATATTTTGCTTTGTGGTCTTCCTGTCCCCTTTTTAAGTACTTTGGAGCATCTCTTTGTTTCTCAACTCACCAGTTTCCCCACCCAATTAGTATTGGCTCACAGCTGATGTTGCAAAGCACATCTGCTGTGTTGGATTCCCAAATATTTTCACAGACACACTTTAAAGCGCTGGTTCCCAACTGATGGTCTGTGGACCACTGATAGTCTTCAAGACCCTGAGAAGTGGCCTGTGAGGTCTTAAAAAGAGAGAACCTCTCTGAGCTTATTGCTGAGTGAGTACTTCCCCAAGAACCCCCCCCCCCCAGAGAGGGTGAAGAACAGACTGCCTGCAGCCACAGCCAGCAACAAAAGCAGATCTATAAATAATACATCGCTAATAAATCTTTATCTCTGATGTTCTCTTATTACACTGGTGTATTTTTGTGTGTGTGCAGGAGGTGCAGGTGGTCCACAAGGATTCAAATTTTTGCCTCAGTTGCCTGCGTTCCTAAAGATTGGAAACCACTGCTTTAAAGGGACATGCCTGAAGACAAAGAACCCCATAGCTGTTTCATTGCATCAGTGGCAGTGGTGCAAGCCAATATCCTAACCCCCTTCCTGGCCAAATTCCCCCCTCCAACCTGGGTTGATATGGACTTGTGCCAGCTATAGATGCAGCAGGTCCGTGTGGGCTTCCCCCCAGGGCAAGGGAACAAATGTTCCCTTATCCAGAGAAGGCTTCCAGATCCCAAACTCCCCCATGGGATCCATCTGGATTCAGCAGGTGCTGCATTACTGCAGCTCCATCATTGCAAGGGGAGTCCAATAGAATTGGGCTGCCCATCTCATATACATTTTAATACTCAAATTTCCAAGTAGTTAGGGCCCAACTTGATGTTCGGAGGCTGTGCAGCACCTTGTACATTTTGGGAGCTTTTAGAAATATTAAATATGAATGATGTGGAATGTGATCGGGTTGACGTCTCTTATGTGCAGGCTCGCCCTCCCCCCACTGCTGCAAGGGGAAACCTGACACCTTCAAGCACCTCCTGTGCCTGACCGCATGGCTCTCTTCCAGGACTGTGGAACATCCCTGCCTGTGTAGTGGCTGAGCAAACATCTGCTGCCTGCTTCAGAATTCTGCACCTCAAGCTGATACTTCCTTGCCCTCCTTCCAGGTCTTTAACTTTCATGTAACCTTGGAACCTTTAGGCATCTGTGCCTTTCCTCGATTCCTCACACAAATATTTGCCAAAAAAATCCCAACTTATCTGAAGATCAATTAAGGAGGCAGAATGTATCAAGCTGAATGTACATTAAGAAAATGTACAGAATTTGCATCATTTATTTTAACGGCAAATAAATCAGTGTCACTCAGGGTCACTCAGTGGGTCCAGAAATGGACCCAAGAAGACTTGGTTCAGGTCCCCCTCCCCAACCCTCACCCAAATCACCTAGGCAGCCACAACATCATACAGAATCTCCACCCTCACTTATTTCCCTCAAACTCCCACAACCCTACTAATCTCCACTTGCATAGAATCTCTTTCTCTTTCACAAAGACCCACTCCTTTCCCCTGCAGCCATTTATTTAAAGTGTGCTCATGCGCATGCACACACATTTTGCTGATGCTTGCATGCACCCCCACCAACACTAATGCCACCCATCCTATAAACAGAGATCTGAATCTCTGCTTATGTGTTGGGAAATGGGGCTGAGCAGGCTGGGGCTAAGAAATAGTTCTGCTAAAATTAGGCTCTGTGCAGCTGGCAGGTCAGCCAGCAAAGAGCATCTCTTAAAAGCATTTTTGGGAGAAATCTTGCTTGTGGCAGGATGCCACCAAAGTGACAAGAGAGTAGAGCCAGGTGCTCTCACAGATGCTCCTGGGCAAAAGGGGCATGCTGGAGCTCAGTTTACAAGCTAGCAGGCAGGCCATGCAGCAAAGGAGGGCAATGCGTGACCCTGGAAGTAGCTGATGTCAGAAAAGGTGGCTGAAGCAGGGTCTTGACCGGCTTAAACAGGCACCACTTGGGGATACAGAAAACATGGTTTGCCATTGCCCCTCTTGCTGGAACAGCAAAGTACACCCAGAAGCTGAAGCAAATTTAAGTCCACAGAATAGGCTCAACACAATCTTAGTGTGTTTTTTAAAGTATATTTCAGTGTTGTAAAAAGCAAATATGGAAGCCCTTGAGAGCACAATCCTAACCTGGCGTTACCCCAGTGCAGCACTCTTGCGCTGGATCAGTGCTGTCGTAAACATGCCGTAAGGTGCACCCTGGGATTACGCTGGCAGTCACATACCATAGTAGCATCAAGTCTAATATATTAAAAATAAAATACACCAGTGTTATTCAAACTGTGGGTCGAGACCCACTTGGTGGGTCATGACATGATGTTAGGTGGGTCGCAAAAAGCTGGGAGCAGCCCTCTTGCAAACGGCAGACCTTACTCTTGTTATATTCCTTTTGTGAGTGAATTTTCAAGTGAGGGTTTTTTTAAAATTTTGTTTTTAGTTCAGTGCTTTTACAACATATTTTGTCTTAATCCTGCTTTCTGTCAGGGATGTTTCATAGTTGTACAATCGCTGCAGTACAAGAATGCCAATATGCATTTCAGGAATGTCATTTTATTATGTTGCAATAACAGTACTTACTGCTTGATGATGTCATTTCCTGCTATGACCTCACTTCCAGGTTAATGACATCACTTCTGGTGGGTCCCAACCAGGGACAACAACTCCATGGGTGCTGGTATGCTGACGGCACCCCCAATAATTTTGCCATAGGTGCTCAGCACTTACAATGTTGGGCACCCCAAAGCGGGGGGCACCCCCATGTTTGGTGCTGGGCCGGGAGCACGCCTGGCCCAGCAGCGAACAGGCCCAGTTGAGGGCAGCGTGATCGAGCCAATGAGCTCCTTCCTGAGGTGTTGCTGGTGCCTCAAGAAGAAGCTCATTGGCTCGCCCACCCCAGGGCTGCGGGGGCGGAGGCGGGGCTGCCTGCTTCTGAGGCTGGGAGGCTGCGACCGCACGCCCAACCTCAGAAGGGGGTGCCGCAACTCTGAGCAGTCGCTTCTGAGGCCGGGTGGCAGTGATCGCACACCCCGGCTTCGGGAGAGGCTTCTGCCGGGCCGCAGCACCCTTTCCCAAGACTGGGTCGCGCGATTGCGGCGATGTGGGCTTGGAAGGGACAGCTGCCTGTTATCGCAGGGCTGCCTCAGTGGCAGGCAGCCCCCCTTTCCAGCCTGCATTGCCGTGATCGTGGCCTGCCGGTCATCGCGTTCCTTCTGAGCAATTTTGTGGCTACATCAGGGGGCGTGGCCATGTCAGGGGGTGTGGCTAATCAGCACCCCCAATGTTCGGGGCAAGTCGGCGCCCCTGGTCCCGACATAAGTGCCATTCTAAAAAGTGAGTCCTGGTCTAAAAAGTTTGAATACCACTGAAATACACATTGAAATGAATGGGGCCCTCCTGAAATTGGCTCGTGACCAAAAGTACGTCCTGACCCACATTTTGAGAAACTCTGCCTTAAAAATGTTGTGGTGGTCAGTAAATCCTGAAAAACATGTTGTTGTTGTTTTTGAATTAATCATAAGATCCATAGATATGGGTATATTAGTTAAGCCAATTTTCCATTGCTTATACAAAAGAGGGTGGTCTGGTTCTGTAATAATTTTGCTCTAAGTATTTGAGTATTATATTTATTCACCAACATCAAATATTTAAAAACATACTGTATATTGGAGACCTTTTTTCTCCACTGACTCTAGAAGTGGTTCTCAGAAGCAGATAATGCCACTGGACCAAATTTAGACGCCTATAAATGCCAGGGTTGCAGATATTGCCCTTCAGTGACAGTGGCAGTTCATATTTAGCCATTAACCTTGAAAACAAAAGAAACTCCTGACTGTGACAAATTAATGGATTTGGAGTGAAGGGTCTGTAAGATGTTCTATAGACATTTGACTATGGAGATTGCCAATGAGATGTTTTGTTGCCAGTACCAGCCCCCTCCTTAGCTTACCGTCTTTCAGCCCATCTAAATCCCTCCCTACTGATGTAGTTGTGTCACTGGGGTGAGCACGGCATCCTACTGGGAGGGCAGTCCTAGAGGTATCCTCTGGTAAGGGAACATTTGTTTCCTTGCCTGGGAATAAGCTGCTGCTGCTGCTGCCGCCTGAGTGAGTCTGCTCCGATCTGTAGCATCAATTTGGCTGGCACAAGCCCAAATGGCAGTGGTGAACCTAGAGGGGGGCAAAGGGGGCCTGGACAGGTGGCTCTGCCATTCCCTATCTGGCGCACAGCAAATTGGATGGGAGGCTTCATCTCCCAAGCCAAGCTCCGTGCAGGCCAGGGATGATCTTGGGGAGTGGCTAAATTCTGACCCATGTGCGGTAGGTTGCTGACCCTGGCTTATAGATTGCTGTAATTTTTCTGTTTTTATATATCTTATCTATAGCACATATATGCTATATATGGTGTGTGTGTGTGTGTGTGTGTGTGTGTGTGTGTGTGTGTGTGTGTGTGTGTGTGAGAGAGAGAGAGAGAGAGAGAGAGAGAGAGAGAGAGAGAGAGAGAGAGAGAGAGTAATAAATAAAAATATTCTTTTCCTTTCTTTTGTTGATTTGTTAGTGTTATTTTGTTACAATGTACTGTATTTTTTCTTCTTTTTCACTAATAAATAAGTAAAATGTCCTATGAGGACAGATGGAAGGAATTGGCATGTTTAGTTTGGAGAGGATATGATTTAGAAGGAGCATGATGACTATGTATAGATATCGAAGGGGATGTCATGTGGAAAATGAAAGGCATTTATTCTCGGTTGCTCCAGAGGCAAGACCAGGACAAATAAGCTGAAATTACAACAAAGGAGATTCCAGTTAAATGTCAGGAAGGACTTCCTGACAGGATAAACTGTTAGGCAGTGGAACAGTCAGGCTTGGAAGGTGGTACAGTCACCAAACTTGGAGGTCGTCAAGCAATGGCTGGATAGCCACCTATTGGGAATGTTGTAGTTTTAGACTGCCCATATTGGCAAAGGGTTGGACTCAATTATCTTGTAGGCCCCCCCTCTAACTCTCTGTTTCTAATGTGGAAATGCCATCCAGCTTCTTGTGAAAAGAAGTTAAATAATTTCCTCTTCCCTCATTTCCCAAAGAAATTGTTTTTTTTTTTTAAAAAGCCCAGAGAGAATGCACAAAGCACAAACATTGAGTTAAGAGAGTTTCCAGTTTGCAGCCCACCCCACTTTCTGGCCATCTGACTTGGAGAAAGGGGAGGAATAAAGGAATGGAGGCAAAACAAAAACAAACAACAAAAAAAAAACAAGCACGTACCCAGCCCCAGGAAAGTTGTGCTGAAAAAAAGCAGTTTTTTCCCCCAAAAGTTTATCTGAGGGGAGGGACAAGCAAAGGAAGGGAAGAGGGGAAGGAAAAGCAGCCAGCCAAGAAAAGCGCGTGCACACATGCGCACACACACACAAACTGGGGTTTCTGTGGTCCAGGCAGCTGCTGCCAGCTGAGGTGAGGAAGACTCCACTGAAGGCAATAAAGAGGGCAAGATAACGCAGGTGGTGAAAGGAAAGGGCTCCCCATGAACCTGTTCTGAGGGCCTAACCCTCCTGCAGCAGAGACACAGGCTGGCATGGGGGTGGAAGATTCATGCCAGGGGCAGCGAGCGCTTGCTCTGTGAGAGGGAATTGGCCTCCTTAGCTGCTTTTGTGGAGAGGAGGAAAATAAATGCTGAGACTGCCTGGGAAGAAGGTGGACACCAGCAGAGAGCGCCAGGGCCCTGCACGTGCTCCCTCCTCCCTCCCTCATGCAGCTGCCCTGCTCAGACATGCACAGGACTGCAGGGACGCAGCGCTACAGGCTTAGACTTCCTGCTGCAGAGAAAATCTCACCACCTCCAGAGGATGCCACTCTAGACAGGAGCTTCAACTTGCACCATGAGGCCAGTCCTGGTTTCCTGCTCATTGGGACTAAGTCTTATCTGGGCAAAGACAGAAGCAGACAGAAGCAACGCCCCCCCCCTCTCTCTCTCTCTCTCTCTCTCACACACACACACACACACACACACACACACACACACAAAGCATGTCATTACCACCACAGCACACAAGATGCAACAGCAAAACCAAAGGCCTGCAGCCAAGGCAACTTCCCCAACAGTGCTGTCTGTTCACAGGTTAGGTTAATGTAGGGCAGGTGAGCCAAGATACAGCATCTCCCAGTTCAGAGAAACAGTTTCATGGGGAGCCTCAGGATGCCTTGCCTCCTGATTGTCCCCACGTTCACATTGCTCAGCTCTCACCCCTGCAAGGCAGGAGCCTTGGGGACTTCAGAAGGGGTCTGCAGCTGAGAAAACCTGCAGAACAGAAAGGCAGGCAAGGAGGGAAAGGGTCCTTCCAGAAAATGGTCCTTCCAGCCCACCCCCTCTCTGGTGGCTAACTAGTTGCCAGCCTTCACTTTCCATTCTCCTAGACTTACAAAGCCTTACATAGTGTTTCACCTGCCACCTGCCATGTCTGCTTCCATCATCTTAGTTACAGAGGCAGCCAAGCAGGGATTGCTAAGGGACGGGACCTTGTTGACACAGTCGGTTCTCCTGCCAGCCAGCAGGCAAAAATAAATTTTTATTTATTTTTAGCCTGTTTTTATTTATATTTAAATAATAATAATAAATATATAAATAAATATAAATAAAACCAGGCTAAAATAAATAAAAATTATTGGAGGTGGGCAAACTACTTACAATGCAGGTTCTGCTGTGGAGGTACAAAAGGCAGACATGTTGATACCAAACCCCAGACAAAACAGAGGAGTCTTGAGCCCTCACCAAAATGCCATCAGGGAGGCCGTGCGCCATCCTCCCTGACTCCAAGAGTGGTCCAAACGCGCTTTACGGTGTCTCTTGTGTCAGCCAGAGACAAACGAAGCTCTGAGCGCACCCGGGGCAGGGCGATATCACCGCGCCCAGCCACGCCTCCCTGCGCCCCGAAGAGCTCCATTTCGGAGCGAACCGGAAGCAGGCGGGCCAAAAAGCGTGCGGGTTTTTCCGTGCTGTGGCGCCTCTCCACTGCCAGCGCCCATTGCTTGCGCCACTCCCCGCTACACCCTAGAAACGCCTCTGGTGCCAGCCAACTTTGCTGGCATAACTGTGCCAGCCTAACTCCAGGTTAGGTGTGTGCCCTGAGAGTAGCAGTGCAGTGCAAAAATATGATCCATTCCACACGAACCCCAGTGTCAAAACACACACACCTGTTCGTATCATGACTCCCAATTCCACCTTCAGAAGGAGCGCCAGGTACGCCATGGACCAAAAGGGACTGGGAGGTGTCCCAGATGAGCACAACGGGAGGAGGCAAGAGAAGTGGCAAGTGGAGGGCTGCGGGCAACTGCAGGGAGACTTATGGGTACCCAATTGCAGCTGTAATCAGAAGTAGTCCCATTGCAGCCCATCATTCAGTAAGGTTTCCTTCCATGAACAATGGAGGATTGCATGTGCCCGTGCCTGAGCCATGAGGTTGGAAGCCTCTTCTATCTATTGCTAGGAACTTCATCTTGGCCTGCCTGCTTCCTTCCCCCCCCTCCCAACCACTTGTTCCTCTCTCCTTGGGTTCCTCCTTGTCTCCCCCCTCATCCAGAGAGAAAAATCAGGCCTCCCATCGTTTGTCCAATTGATAATTCCTTCTGAGATGTACAAGTGTGCTGTCCATCTGCCCTCCCTCATGTGCTGGCTACATCTGCCTTAAGAATGATGTAGGAGGACACACACACACACACACACACACCCTGGTGATTCTCTCAGAAACCACCAAGCTTCTATCCTGGCCTCATGCTTCCTGCTGGCTCCCCAGCCAAACTGAAACCACCAAGCTCCCTCTACCTGGCTGTGAGCATCCAGCCCAGCCAAGATACCCCGAGCTCCTGCTAACCACTTTCAACTCTCCAGCAAACAATTGAGGTTCTGGCAACAGTAGAAGCAGCAACTCTTGGTGGGAAAATACTTCTTGGCTAAAATCCAACTGTTAAGAGCCTCCTTAATTAATGTGGCTCAGTACCCCATTGTGGTCATTTTGGCCTATAGGTGACAGTGGTGATTGCTATGCTCATAATGATCAGATGGAGGTCTAACCAGATGCACATAATACAAGACCTGTCAAGGTGAAGGGGTAAGACCAGGATGTGATGGGAACAGGTATGAACCCCCTCCAGGGGAGGGCAGTGCTGAGAGCACCCTCTCCTTCCCTTAAACGTGTACAGGTCTGACTCCATTTTGGCTGAGCTGCTACCCTGCAAAGAGGTCACAGAGGTTATCCTCAAGAGATAGCATAGACCATTAAGAATTGGTGCCAAGGGACATTCAAATGCCTCCCTCCCTCAGGGTCTTGTAATGCAAATCTGATATCTGACAAAAAGGAGCATTGTAAAGACCATTTTAGCCTAAATATTCTAATCTGCCCAGGAGCTAAAACACTCCGGAAAGTCTTCTTTAGACTAAGCCAAAAAAGTTTCCCCACCAAAGTGCAAAACAGCAAAGACTAGAGCATTAAAGTAAAACTATACCTGCCTTGTCAATCTTATCACCACTATAGTATTCAAATGCAAACTCCCTTCCAGGCACTCCAGAGTAGCATTTTATCAAGGTGATTGGATCAAGGTGGAGAGGGAGAGATTCTGACTCTTAAAGTTCCTGTGTTAGTACTTACCACATTGATAACTGTTGTCAAGCACTTGTGGCTAAATCTGTCTGGTCTACATGTCTCCTTTCTGCTCTTGTGTTTGAATGTGCCAACCCTATTGTAATCTTGTCTTAATCTAATGTACCTATGTTTGCATCTGACTATGCTTCGTCATCACCCCTCCCACAGTCACACAGGAGGGGAGGGGGAGAAGCAGCAACAAAGGACCACCAATCAAATGTCTCACATAACCAAAATTGCCAAAAGCAGTTGGCCAATGTTTTTATTTGTTGTTGTCATTTCCATATTTGCATGTTCAACTGTATAACTGATCAAGCCAAAATGTACAAATTACACAAGTTCTGTGATCTCCTTGGAGGCATTGCATTTGTGTCCATTTTACTGTTGTCCTACACATGAGTAAAATGTATTTCTCTTTTGGCAACTTCAAAGTCCAGCTGGCAATTTTTTTCCCCGTTGACGTTAAACTTTGGGTAGGCTATAGCAAGGGGTCCCATGGAGGGGACCAGAGGACTGGGAGGGTTTGCGGACTTCACTTCAGCAGGAACGGGGAACGCATGCGGGGGGAAACGGCCTTCTCAATCTTGGGAGTCTGGTCTCACCATTAAAGAGACAGAGAAATCACCCCCTAGGCTTGATTTCCTCTTATTTCAAGAACATAAGAAGAGCCCTGGACACACAAGACTGTCTTCTTCTGGTTCATCCTCCACCCCGCCTTGTGCATGGAACTACCCAAATCAAAAATATTAATACTTCCTACTCCCCTCCCCAACCCCTGATCCAGTTTGTTCTCATGCAGATATGATGCAACTGTTACCATGTAGGTGTATGAATGCCGGCAAACATGGGGAGCTATGGGGGTTCCCTCCTCTCTAATTAAAACTGTACTTAGGATCTTGAAAAGCTCTGGCCATAGATAGCAATGGGTGGGGAAGGGGAAGAGTATATGCTGCATTGCTCCTTTCCCCCCAATGCTTGTTTAGCTGGTGAAAAACAGCTTCTCATGAGCTTAACTGTGCTTGGCAAAGTTACCAGGGTGCTCTCTCTCTCTCTCTCTCTCTCTCTCTCTCTCTCTCTCTGTGTGTGTGTGTGTGTGTGTGTATGCGGGCGCATGCCCACTCTCTTCTGACCCTCACGATGTAATTCAGGTCTGCAGGAGCAGCCCTGCCTGGAATGTTCTTTGCAGGCCAGTGTGTTGGTTCTGCCCTTGTTATTGCAGGGTTGCTCGTAAATATCTGCCTGCTCTGATGGTAATGGCTAGATCCACTCCCCCTGAGGCTGCACACGGGGAAGCAGAGAAAATTAGGTCTGCGGTAATAAAAGGGCAGGATGTTCAGTTGCAGAGATGGTAGGCTGGCCTGATGCAAGATGTTTTGCTCATCTCTCCACTGGCGGCTCAGAAAGACTTTTTTGCCAAGGTCAGATCAGTTAGTGCCCTTGGCCCCTCCTCCTCTGCTTTTCTGCCTCTGCTTTCATTGAAATGCATCTTTTAAACCTCTGTACCCTTTTGTGCAGAAATGTAGAAATGCTTACTTTCTCCCATGCAACCTGTGTTATCACACCATGGTTCCAGAGCTGGCCTAAGAGATTTATGGGTGCCTGAAGTGAAACAGCCCAGTGGATGACCACAAGCACTGATTAGTATGGAGCACAAGCATGGGGAAGCTCCCCAGTACACTCTCATGGAATGGGAGCTGCAGAAGAGCCCTGCCATGCTCTCACATAGCTCCTGTTCACTTGTGCAGGGACTTGTACAGGAGAGCTTGGCCTGGCTTGTGCCTCTCTGTAGGGGGAGTGTGTACATTTTTGGATTGTGCCCTGTATATGCAATTCTGCCTTTCCTACCCTCTGCAGCCCTTCATGGCATAGTAAATCAGCCACCTCACCCTGCGAAGCCTTGATTCAGTGTCCACATGCAGGGAGGGATGCTGGGTAAACTACAGACACATCAACTAACTAACTACAACCAACTAGGCACCTCCCTGCTCTTTCCGATTTGTTTTTATATTTGTGTTATTGTTCTTATGGTTGTTTCTTGTCTTTCTTTCCATTCAAAAATCCTCCAGCATATTGAGCTGAAAGGCTGGGCATACACTGAAGCTACTCAACCAGCTAACCAGGAGCAGCCACGGATATTGGCGACCTTTTAAAAATGGCACCTGGAGCAGTCTGCATGTGCCAGAGACATGGTCAGGAGGAGCTGCTGGTCTCCTCATCGCGACAGAGAGAACGCTGGCATGCTCTCCCCACTCGATGCAGTCGGGGCGACCGTACACTGTGCACCCAAGACTCAGAGCAGACTCAGGGAAGGCAGTGGTTTGAGTGGCCGGGTCCTGTTCCGCAGAAACAGCCATCATCCCGTTCTTGCCTCTGGCGCCCTGCTGTCGGAGGCACCTCCCTGCTCGGAAAGGCGCTTGGTACCAGCGGTCTTCCCCTTTAAGAAGACTCGCCTTGCCATCTCTTCGTCCCGTCTGCAATCTGACAGGCTCACAACACGCAGCATCTTTCTTGTGTACGCAAAGCCGGCAACAAAGGCAGGACTCCATCTCCCAGCATGCTTCGCATGCAGTGGGAGTGGTGGCCAGGAGGGGCTGGTGTTCCCGGTCTGGTAGGCAGGATCTGGGGGAGGGAGGCAGTGTCCGTGCGTCTTGCTTTTCACTCCAAACCAGCAAACCAGGCGCTCTGCAGCCCCCTCCCACCACATCAACAGCAGCATCCCCCGGGCGCTCCCTCCTTCCCTCCCCCCACTCCCCTCTGTTTTCCGCCCTCATTCTCTCACATACACAGAGGGCGGCAGCAGCTGCTGAACTGCAATGAATGAGCATCCAGCGCATGAGCACAGTGGCCGTTCCCGGCACGATCGCCTGGAGTTGCTGAGGGATCCACCAGGCAGACTCCAGCATTAAACGGAAAGGAAGGAGGTAGGCAGGCAAGCCAGGAAAGCTCCCCCACTCCCGGTCGCCATCGAGAGCAGGCAGAGAATTCTGAAATCCGACAGCCTCCCGTTCCTTGCCCAGCGGCATGAGCCAGGATGGGTGGTCTGCGCTCCAGGGCGGGATGCCCCGAGTCGATCACGCCTAACTGCATCCATTGTGCAAAGAGAAGGTACAAATAACCGCAGCATCCACTCTGTCAGCGTCACTGCCGCCACCGCTGTCAGAGGGAAGGAGGAAGCCTTATGCCCGCCACAGCCACCGCCGAGCGCTAACAGCCAAAGGGTAAGTGGCGCAGGGCAGGAGCAACGGGGTCGAGATGGCCAATCGGGCCAGGATCAGTGAGGCCCTGAAGGTGGTGGTCCGTTGCCGCCCCATGAGCAGGAAAGAGGAGGCTGCCGGCTATGAGAGGATTCTGGAGATGGATGTTAAGCTGGGGCAGGTGACACTCCGGAACCCCAAAGCCTCCCCGGGGGAGCTGGCGAAAACCTTCACCTTTGATGCTGTTTATGATGCCAATTCCAAACAGGCAGACCTATACGATGAGACTGTCCGGCCCTTGATCGATTCAGTCCTGCAGGGCTTCAACGGCACCCTCTTTGCCTACGGCCAGACTGGCACTGGGAAAACCTACACTATGCAAGGGGTCTGGGCTGACCTTGAGAAGAGAGGGGTCATCCCCAACTCCTTTGAGCACATTTTCACCCATATCTCTCGTTCACAGAACCAGCAGTATTTGGTCAGGGCTTCCTATTTGGAGATCTACCAAGAGGAGATCCGAGATCTTCTGGCCAAAGACCAGAGTAAGAAGATGGAGCTCAAAGAGAACCCAGAAACTGGTGTTTACATCAAGGACCTTTCCTCGTTTGTGACCAAAAATGTCAAGGAAATTGAGCATGTCATGAACTTGGGCAACCAAACCAGGTCGGTGGGCAGCACCAACATGAATGAGTATAGCTCCCGGTCACATGCCATCTTTGTCATCACGGTGGAATGCAGTGAGACTGGCCCAGATGGGGAAGACCACATCCGGGTAGGAAAGCTCAACCTGGTGGACTTGGCTGGGAGTGAGCGGCAGAGCAAGATGGGAGCCCAAGGCGAGAGGCCAAAGGAGGCCTCCAAGATCAACCTCTCCCTCTCTGCTCTGGGCAATGTTATCTCAGCCCTGGTGGATGGCAAGAGCACCCACATCCCCTACAGGGACTCGAAGCTCACCCGCCTCCTGCAGGACTCGCTTGGTGGTAATGCCAAGACCATCATGGTGGCCACGCTGGGCCCAGCCTCCCACAGCTACGATGAAAGCTTGTCTACCCTCCGGTTTGCCAACAGGGCCAAAAATATCAAGAACAAGCCAAGGGTCAATGAGGATCCCAAAGATACTCTACTGCGGGAATTTCAGGAGGAGATCATTCGCTTGAAGGCCCAGCTGGAAAAACGGGGGATGCTGAGTAAGAAAAGGCGAAGGAACAGCCGGAGGAAGAAGATGATGGATGGGGAGGGAACCCCCGAGGCAGAAGAAATGGAAGACCATGAAGATGGGGGTCTGGAGAAGAATATGAAGAACTATTTGAAGGAGCAAAAGGAGAGGCTGGAGGAGGAAAAAGCCGCTATCCAGGATGACCACAGCCTGGTGAGTGAGGAGAAGCAAAAGCTCTTGGAAGAGAAGGAGAAGATGATTGAAGAGCTGAGGAAAGAGCAAGAGGCCACTGAACTTTTGGCCACCAAATACAAGGTAAGCCCCTCTCCCAGCACTGCCTCAATACAGCTTGTCAGGGGTACAGGACATGGCAATTTCTTTTTTGAGGCATCCACTGCAAGGACATGATATTGCCATTGCACAGATGGGAAACCTGAGGGCGGAGGAGGGATGGGGGTTGAGGAGTTCCTGAACACCAGCCAGAGTGTCCACTCGCCCACATTCAATAATATTAATCCAGACCTTAAATAAGCTTATGCCATTCAGGTGTTCTTGGATCACTCCCCAAGTGCCACCACCCCCAACGCACACCCTCTGGCCACAGGTGTTGTGGGTATTCCAATTCACACTATCGATTGTGAATCCTGTGCAAGCTATTCGAGATCAGCAAATGCCTAGGAGAAGTCTGTGATTCTGTGTATGCGGCTCATGCTCTGACCTGGTGGCAATAACAGGCTTGCGCTGGCCTTGGCCACTCGGCCTCCTGGCTCTGTTTATGTACTATCATGTGTCAGATTCCTTTGCAGGGGCTGTCAGGGGCTGTGCCATCTGACTATAGGGTGGGAGTGGCTGAGCCAGGCCGGGGGGTGGTGGTGGTGGCGGTGGTGGCTTTGGTGCTCAGCAGCGGCTGGTGGCTTGAGCTAAGTGCCTGTCACACAGCAGAAGCAGTAAAGAAAAGAAAATGTCTCATCCATCACTGTGTGGAGGTGACCTCCCACGTAGGCATTGGCCAGCAGAGCTGGGAGGCTGGCCAATCGGATCCTGCAGTTCCAATGGGGTTTCCTTTTGTCTGCGCAAGCGGGTGTTACCTGCCTGCTGGGGTTTGGCTGCTTGTAGCATTTTGGGGGCTTTCAAGTGCCAGCTGAAGGCCCCTTTAATCCAGCAGTAGGTATTTTCTAGTCCCCTTTATGTCCTTTGCTCAGGGGACTTGGGGAGCCATCCAGGTCTTCTTTCAAGTTGATCCTTCTTTGCTGAGATCCAGTTCCTGCTGCTGCTGCTGCTGCTGCTGCTGAGCCTGCCAGTGCTTGTGGGGGACGTGCTGGATGCCATGAACACAGTGGGCATGTGCTCTGCCCCACTAATCATGGTGGATGCCACCCCCACTTCTCAGGGAGGGCTCAGGGCCAAGTCTAGGGGGGACTAGACGACTTCAAGGCATGAACCACACCCATTTGTAATCCATCCCTTGAAGTCTCCTACCTCCCCCACCCCCGCCAGCTTGACCCTGAGCCTTCTCTGAAAACTGGGAAGTGCCATCTGCCGTGATCCATAAGGCAGAGCACACACCCAACAGGAATCTAGAAATCTAGCCTAAATCTGCTTCCCTCTGACGTGAACCCCTGGTTATAATCTTGTTCTTGGGAACAACAGCAAACAAGACCCTTCAGATATTTGTGTCAGCCCTTCAGATATTTGAAGACAGCTATTGTGTCTCCCTTAGTCTTCTCTTCTCTGGGCTAAACGTGCCCAGCTCTTTTAACGTCTCTTCACAGGACTTCTTGGTTTCCTGACCCCTCACTGTCTTAGCTGACCTCTCCTGAATCTGCCCTAGGCTTACTGATGCCCTTCTTAAAGTGTAGTGCCCAAAACTGGACTCAGAACTCCCTGTGGAATCTGATGGGCAGCCCCATCCTACATAAACCCCCGTGTGGTGATGCAGCCGTGCCAGTGGGCACAAGCTGTATCCTGCAGAGGCGTTTCAGGCCCCAAACCAGTGGTGTCATCTACTCTCTCGCAAGCCGGAACGCTGGGCGGGACTTGAGTGATTGACAGGCCATCGTTTGACTTCTGGTTTCTTCGCGCGCCCTGCGCGGCTTTCCCTCGCCTCGGAGGGAGCGCCTGCTCGCCAGGGGGGATGGGTGGGGGGCGCGCCGGGTGCCTGGGCGAGCAGGCGCCCCCTCCGAGGCGAGGGAAAGCCATGCGGGGCGCGCGAAGAAACCGGAAGTCAAACGGCGGCCTGTCAATCACTCAAGTCCTGCCCAGCGTTCCGGCTTGCGAGAGAGTAGATGACACCACTGCCCCAAACGGTTCCTCAGGCTTAGAGAATATTCGTTCCCTTGCCCAGGATAAGCCCTTGCAGGCCCACTGTGTCTACTTGGACCTGCGCTATTTAGCTGGCACAAATCCAAATGGACCTGGGTCAGAAGATCAAAGCCAGGAAGGGGGACCTGATATTGGTGGCGCTGCTGCTGCCTCCTCTTCAACCTCAATCTACCCTCCTTCTCGCCCCATCTCCATCCCATTCCTCTCCCTCCCTGCCCTGTTCTGCCTATCTTTGCATCCCTGCCACTCCCCACACTGTCTTACTGGCAGCGGCAGGCCTCATCCAGCTAAAAATTTGCTGAACGGCATGTTGTATTTTGCGATAGCCATAAAGGACTGTATGTTGCCAGAACACTCATTCTGGTGGTATAAGGCCCTACTAGGGTTGGTCTGTAGTGCAGTATTATTTCCCTGTGATCTGGACTCTGCCTCTGCAAATGCAGCCTATTTGCTTTTTTTTTTTTTTTTTGGCAGCCACATTATATTGCTGGCTCTTGTTCAACTGGTGATCCACAAAAGCGGCTACACTCTTTTCTCATCTGGCCCTGTTAAGCCAGGCTTCCCCCATCCTGTGTTTGTGCCTTTGTCTTTTTGTTTGTCCCTGCAGGACTTTACACATGTCCTTTGCCCTTTCCCTCTTATTCCAGATACCTGGATATTGTCTGTGATGAGGGAAAAGCGCTTTGCACTTGCTCAGAGGCATTCCCTTTGTAATGACCGAGCGCATTCCAGGGATGTGGCCTGGCTCAGAGGAAGCTGGCTGGCCTTTCGCAGTTGTGAGAGGAGAGGCCCGGCCTGGAGCTGTGACAGCAGGGGGGCACCACTGGCGACAGCATGAATGGCTCCCTCTGTCCAGCATAGTCACCCTCCCAATGCACAAGTACAATGTCATTAGCGCGCGTCCCCCTGCCCCACCTCCACAGTCTGAGGCCAGTGGCAGCCTGGAGAATAAAGCCGGACGTTGTGTTCTGGAGAGAGGCAGCTCTGCAAAGGGATGGATGGGCAGAGGGGCACACGGGGGGGCACGCCCTCCCCCCCCACACAAGCAATAGTTTTGTCCTTTAAAAATCCAGCCCTAATGAAAGCAACATGAAAAATAAGTGGGCTTAACACATGAAAGGAGCAGCCAGACCCTGGCAAACATCTGGCTTTCCCTGCTCCCACACACCGGCCAGGCCAGCTTGCTTCCCCTCTTGGCAGCTGTGTGTACATCTCTCCCTGTCTGGGTTGTCCCACCACAGTGCAAGGGAAGGCACACATCTGTGAAATTCAGGTAGCTGAGTAGGCTGCCTCCCACCCTGCCTGCTGTGGGAAAGCCCAGAATCTTGCTTATGATAGCAGGAAGGAGGAAGGGTAGGAGAAAGACCTCTTCACACACCCTTCAGATGTGTCAAGTGGTGGCAGCATGTCTAGGTTTTGCATCTGGCCACCTGACCACTGTGATCAGTGCCTGCAAACTGGGCAAAAGGGCACTTTATGTGGGTGGCAGCAGTGAACGGTGTGCAGGTTTGCACCCTTGGCTACACTAGGCTTTGGCGATGTGTGTACACTCACCCTAGAGGATAGGAGGGCCAACTGACACAAAAGCCCATTGTTGTCAACAGTTTGGAGTTGGGCACTAGCTTTTAAAAATGTACCACCGGTGGTGGGAGCAGAGCCTACCCAAGTCCTCCTGACGCCTGAGGTAGCATGCCAAATGCTGCCCCCTTACCAGTTGATGTGCCAGATCCTTTTCCTCCCAGTCTCTCCAATGTTCTCACATCCATGCAAACCAGGTGCTGCACCCCTGAGCTGCCGAGGGACAGGGACAAGGGAGTGCTTGTGAGGAGCCTACCTGTCAGCAAAGCCAGCGAGGACTTTTGGAATGGCGAATGCGGGGTCAGCCTTTCAAAGCCTGCAGATCCTGCACTTTGGTTTTTATCTGCTGGCATTTGGGATGGGCAGCATGCAAGTGAAGAACAGAAGGCAGGGGGGCTGCTTTCGTGGCTCATGTGTAAAAAGCATCCTTTTCAGGCAGCAGGTTTCCCAGGCACACTCGCAAGAGAAGGGGAGGGTGACCTAATTTTGACAGCAACTGAAGCGCGAGTCATACAAGAGTAACTAGGGCTCAAGATTAGGCTTCCTCTGGGAATGTCTGTGCGCATGGCATTGGGAGACGCAAGCCTTCCTGGCAGCACAGTCTGTGGGAGAAGGCAGCTGCCCCATGCTCAGAACACTGCTGTGGGAAGGCGAGTGCTGGGTCACGGGGGCCCTGCACCCACATTGTCTCATCTGCATCTCATAGTGAAGTGTGATGGGAAAGCTTTCAGCCTGAGCTCACAATGACCCAATATGTCCCTCGTCTGCCGTGGCAGGACTGTGTATCTGTTTCATTTGAGCAGGAGCAGCTTCAAAGCCCAGGATGGTGCAAAGGACAAGCTGGGGACCCTGAGGCCAAGACTGGCTTTGGCCCTCTCCTGGCGCTCTCTACCCATCCCCCAGATGCTACCACTGCCTCCTATGCTGAGGGTTCAGGAGTTGGATTGATCATGTGATGGGTATGGCCCTCTCAGACAATGGCATGATCCCTTCAGCGGGCACAGAATTCAGCTTTCCAAGAATCTCAGCTCTCACTAATTCTCGTCATTATGATTAGCCATTTGTAAAAACTGAAAATAAGAGTGCAGCCCTAAGCTGCAATGGAACAGCAAGGCTGGTGGGCCTGCGCTGTATCCAGCACAGCTTTGGAGTGCTCAGGAGCCGCCCCGGGGCAAGGGCACGCTGGTGCCCTTACCCCAGGGGAGGTTCCAGCCTCCCCTATGGGCTCCTCAGATCTAAACTTGCTGAATAGCAGACGCAGAGCCAAGGATGCCGCGTGGCCTGAATTGGGGCTTCACAGCCTGGGGACGGAGGCTTGGATGTGGGCTAACGGCCAGCTCCCAACTCCACCCCCTCCCCTGGCTGGCACGCCTCCCAGGCCACCCACCCCGCCCAGAACCACTCTTGCACCAGTCGCGAGTTCAGCTGGTGCACGAGTAGCATGGCACAGCCTTGGGCCGGCGCCCTTGGACTGGCTCTGCTGCTAGCGTTGGCCCAGTGGCATCAGCGCTGATGAGAGGGTGCTGGTTGGCATCCCTGTGTCGGTGCTGGTGCCGTTGGGCTGACGCAAGCGGATAGCATTGGCCCAAGGGTGCCTCTAGGATTGCGCCCTAAATTGTGTAACTCAGGGCACAGTCCTAACCTGGAGTTAGGCTGGCACAGTTAGGCCTGCAAAGTTTGGCCTGCACAAGGAACACCGTATGTTTGGACCACTTTCTGAGTCAGAGAGGCCAGCACAAAGACATGTGCCATCCTCCCTGACTCTGAGTGTGGTCCAAACGCATTTTACGGTAGCCCTTGTGTCAGCCAAACTTTGCTGCCCTTACTGTGCCTGCCTCACTCCAGGTTAGGATTGTGCTCCCAATCCTGACCAGCACAGGAATAGCAGGCCAACTGGCCTGTGCTGTATCCAGTACAGGTTAGGAGGTGGCTGCATTTTGCAGGGCAGCCACCCCTATTGGGTTACTCGGATCTACAGCAGCAAAATCACTAGTGCATATCTGGTCTGCCAATATATTGGTGCAGAGGGCATGAGGATCCATACCTTCCTCAGGGAAAGCCTCCTGCCCCGTAGTGTTGCCTGAACCATTATTTGGGGAAATATATTGTAGTCCAAGGTGATAAAGATACTGCAATAGCATGAACATTGACACAGAAGGAGAACCTTGATGCTGGATTACAAGAAACAGTTGCCAACACAGCGATAAGTGAGCAAAGAATCTCCAAAGGGAAATGGTGGGAGGACCCGTTGCTGGGCAACAGATTCTGCTGAACATCACAGGGAATTCTTTTCTCGTGGCAGAGGAACCAAAGGCTTAAATGCACATTGGGGCAAGGAATTAAAATTTCACATATACACCGATGGGTTCTGTGCTGTCTGTGACACGTCAGGAAAGAGATGTTGGGGTGCTGGTTGATAGCTCATTGAAAGTGTCAATTCAGTATGCAGTGGCTGTAAAGAAGGCCAATTCCGTGCTCGGGATCATTAAAAAAGGGGTTGAGAATAAAGCGACCAATTTTATGCCCTTGAACAAATCAATAGTAAGATCATACCTGGTTGTGTTGTGTCCTGGTTGCCCTATCTCAAGCAGGATAATAGTGGAACTGATAAAGGTGCAGAACAGAGCAACCAAAGTGATTGGTAAGCTGGGGCACCACCCTTATGAGGAAAAGCTACAGTGTTCTTCAGTCTAGAAAGGAGGTGTCTGTAAAGGGACATGACTGAGGTCCCAGTCCTATTGGAGTGTTGCAGTTCTGGAACTAACATTCTGACAGCACAAGGACCTTTACAGTGGCACAAAAGGCGCACTGCTGTCGTGTGCTTCTGGGCCACTGTTGCAAATGGGTGGCAGCATGGCAGCAGCTCCAAAAACTTCCATCAGCACCAGTAAGTTGGTAGTGGAACCAACCCCTCCTCCCTGCTGGCCTCTTAGGAGACTGGGCAGCTCATAAGGCCAGAGCTCTGGTTTGTCTGAGCATGACAAGAAGTCGACTCTTTCAGTGGGAGAGGAAATGGCCTTCTGAAGGTCATTCACTTCATCCTGCTTAAGTCTACCTTTCACACATTTCTAGGCATTAGAATCTCACAGACCTGGAAGGAACTAAAAGTCTGCCCCACTCCAAGGACTGAGCTACAAGACCAGGTCTATCTGGTCTACAGCAGTCCTTGTTTTTCACAGTTACTTCCTTCTTCCTGCCCTCATGCAAATGTTTTCCAAACCCTTTATCTCTTTCCCTATGGCTTTCTCCACATCAGTTGTCAGCTTCATGGAATAGGAGGCTGGGTCTGCTGCAGCCACTGATCCATCCTTCCCCAAGGGCCTGCCTCTCCCACCCGCCCCCCTCTGGTTGCCTGCCCTGCTGTTGTTGGCTATCTGTCCTTCATGAATCTGGGGAGACTCTTGCCAGGGAAGAGAGACATCTAACAACCCCAGCTGCAAGTAAATGTCAGAAGCATTTGATTCTGCTTGCTTGACAGGGCAGCAGAGCTAATGATTACTTTCAACATGGGGTCATTCCTGGCTGAAAGCAAGGACTGCCCTTTTAAAGACTGGAAGTAATTTTCCATAATGTTATCAGTGTGATATACAGAAGGACCCGCATAATGGAATGAGGAGACATGGCAAGGGAGGGCTGATGGTGTGCAAATGAAATAATGGGAGAGCCTGTAATCTCTGGAAAATTAATTCCACCTGGTCTCAGTTAAGAATTCTATGTGTTCAAGAGATGTTAGTTGTTGGTGTGTGTGTGCGTGTGTGTGTGTGCGTGCATCCATGCATGCGCCAACTTCTTTCAGTTTCAAAAGTATATGCACATACAATACAAACAATTGCCGTAACTATGTGGCACGTTGCTTGAGCTGTTTAGGAATGTGATGGAATCCACCTTTCCTAGAGAAGTCAAGAAATTCTTGATTGGGCATCAATTAGAAGTGCTTTAAAGAATCATCCATTTTAGACCAAGGGAGAGGATGGTTTATTGTGTTCCTTGAAATTCTGTTATTCAGTAAGCACATGCAGAGGCAGATCTAAGGGAGGGCAAAGCTCTAAGTTTTGCAAGAAGCCTTACCTTGCAGTGGAAATCACTCCTCTCCTGCACCGTTTTAGCCAATCCTCACAAGGAAAAGCAACATCTTGGCATTGCCTACTGGCTACAGCAGCAAGGGAGAGGAGGGATTTACATGACAGGGTAAGGCTTCTTGCAACACTTAGAGCTTTGCCCTTCCTGTAGATCCTCCTCTGAGCACATGGTCATGCCTCTCACATGCAAGCATATGAAATCAGCCCAGTAGCACAAGCAGTCCCTCTTGGGGCAGGAACCTTTCTGCTGCCATGTGCAACTTGGGATCCCTTGGGAATCCTGGGGTGCACCTCTCAGAACATCTGGCACAGCAACTTGGGGTAGTGAAGCAGCTTGGGCCAGCCCTGAATATTGGCACAAGGAGATAATGCATTTCCCTACTGAAATTTCCCCTACAGTATGTTGCTTTTGCACTTGAATAGACTGCCACATTATCACCTGCAATAGTGCAAGATAATGTGATCAGATACAGTTTGGATCTTCCGGCAAATCCCAAAGACTGCAGATCTTCTACTAAAATTGGATGGGTCTGCAGCCAGCTTCAGATACGTTGTGATGAAAAGAACTGGACAAAATGTGTGGGGGGTGGGGTGGGAGGAAGATGGGTCTATCAGAGGCTGCCATGAGAGGCAGCCATCCTCCTTGTGCCAGGATACACTTCTGGCTCAAGGATGTTGAGGAACAAGGAAAGGGCTTGGCTTCTTCCCATCATGCTTCATTTTGTGAGCTTCCCGGGGCCTCTGGCTGATTAAGATGATAGGCTGATGAACTTGATGGGCTGTCTGGGAATTGGTTCTACAAGGATGCTTCAGCATATTCCAGAGAGAGAGAGAAGTGAGAGGGCTACAAGAGATAATGTACAGAATGACTAGCTTACTGGTTTCTCTTTGATGGATGAACAGCTTTTCTGTGTAATGAAAGAGGCAAACTATTCAAGCACGCAAATGCCTGATGCTGAGGTGGCTTCTGATCGAAAGTGCTTCTTTTTCCCCTTAGAAACTGCAGTGGGGGGATTCCTGGTTGGAACCAAGGTGCACAGGGGAGGATAATTCCTCCTTTCACCCTCTGCTGGCTTTCTCTGGATTCCTAAGCAACAAGAGCTGAAGTCGGTGCGCTCATGTCGTTTTGCCCAAAGGCTCAGCTCCTGATGACTCTTCCCTGTGCTGACAGCCACAGGATGCCAGGCGTGTCATATCCCAAACGCATGGCTGATTCTATCCTTCTCAGAAAGAACTGTGAGGCATAGTGAAAGCACTGCTGAATCAGAAAGTGCCAAGAAATGTTGTTTTGGGGGAAAATCCCTCTGCAGGTAGAGCCTGCACAAACAATTATTTGGGTGTGTCAGTCTTTTTAGGGCTCTTCAGCTTGTGGAGGTGCAGCCTCCAAGGTGCAGCATCTCCAAGTCTGGGCCACAATTTTCACATTGCACACAGCTTCCACAGGCTACATTGTAGTGCTGCTGGGGCAGGTCAATGCATTGGGCTGGTCCTGGCAGCAAGTCACATTTGTTTTGTATTTTTGTGTGTGCTTAATGTCCTTGAAGGCTTGCTCTTTGACATCTAACAGGGGGCAAAACAGAGCACTGGTGCCCCCCCTCCCTCTCGGTTCTACACTGCCACCTGTCCAGGTAGGCCTATCTGTCACACCCGGCATGTGTAATTGGTAGAGATGTGGGGATGGTGAAAGTGCGGGGGGGGGGAGTGGAATTGTGTCCTGTTTCACCCTTTAATTCATTTACTGGTACTGCTGAAGGGGCCTTCGCAGAGACAAAGGGAGGAAGAACAGTACAGGCCTTGAGAACATGAAGGCAGCCAGAGCCTTTGGCATCTCCTGCACACTTGTTGTTGTTCAGTCGCTAAGTCGTGTCCGACTCTTTGCGACCCCATGGACCACAGCACGCCAGGCCTCCCTGTCCTCCACTAGCTTCCAGAGTTCGCCCAATTTCATGTTCATCGCTTCGGTGACACTATCTAACCATCTCATCCTTTGCCGCCCCCTTCTCCTTTTGCCTTCAATCTTTCCCAGCATGAGGGTCTTTTCTAAAGAGTCCTCTCTTCTCATCAGGTGATCAAAGTATTGGAGCTTCAGCTTCAGAATTTGTCCTTCCAGGGAGCACTCAGGCTTGACTTCCTGTAGGATGGACCGATTGGACCTCTTTGCAGTCCAGGGGACTCTCAAGAGTCTTCTCCAGCACCATAATTCGAAAGCATCTATTCTTTGGCGCTCTGCCTTTCTTATGGTCCAGCTCTCACAGCCATATATTGCTACTGGGAAAACCATCGCTTTGACTATGCGAACCTTTGTTGGCAGGGTGATGTCTCGGCTTTTTATTAAGTTGTCTAAGTTCACCATAGCTTTCCTCCCAAGACTCCTGCACACTATGTCCCCACTAAGAACCTCTGAAGCCAGCAAGCAAAGAGAGGCTGCAGTGCATGGAAAAAGTGTGTGTGTGTGTGTGTGTGTGTGTGTGTGAGAGAGAGAGAGAGAGAGAGAGAGAGAGAGAGAGAGAGAGAGAGAGCTTTAGAGCGCAATCCTAAATTGCACTGATTGGCGAGGCTGGCAGGCTTGCGCCAAATCTAGCACACCTTAGGTGCTCTGGGAAGCACATTCATCCCCTTGCCCTGGGGGGCTCCAGCCTCTCTGTAGGGTTCCTTGGATCTGCGCCTGCCCACTGGCCTGCCCACCCCTGCCCAGTTCACCCACCTGCCCACCCTCCCTCCTCCCTGAACCTCCCTTGCACCTGCCGAGTTTGGCTGGTGCAAAGGAGGCTCTCCATCAGTCCCCTTTCTGTGCAGCCATGGGGCCACACTGCAAGATTTAAAAGTGGATCCCTTATGGGATTCTGTGGCCTGGATGGCAGTGGTGTACCTGAGGGGGGCACAGGGGTCCAATTCCCTGGGTGCTGGGCTTGAGGTGGGCAGGCGAGAACAACTGCCCAACCCTGCCCGCCCACCACCGCTGATTTGTAGTGGGCATGCAGTAAGAACATAAGAACATAAAAAGAGCCCTGCTGGATCAAGCCAAAGGCCCATCTAGTCCAGCTTCCTTACTACAGTGTTGTGCACCAAAGCCATGTCACTCTCAGAGGCGGCCTCTGCAGGGGCCACCTCTGAGATTGACCCAGCGAGTGCCAGCTTGCCCCTCCTTGGAGGGATGAACCGGCATTGTGTGCCTGCCCTGGATCGCTCTCAGAGGCGGGCTGCCTATGAGAACAACCCGGGGCAGGTGTACAATGCTGGCACTGTGCGCCGCATTGAGTTGCTTCAAGAAGCAACCCAATGTGGCTCCACAGCACAGCTGCGCGGCAGGGGGGCAGCAGCTCCTGTGGGGGGCGGCACCCCTGGAGGTGTGTCCCCTGGTGCTGACCCCCCAGGACCGCCCCTGCTGGGTGGACAACACTCTGCTGCTATTCAAGTCTCCCAGGAGCTCTCCTCATGACATGTCCAGTTTTCTGGCTGATCCTGAAACATCCCTCAGTGCTGGACCCCTGGGACAGACATGAGGTTGGCCATCTGGGGTAGTGACTTTTGCCCTTTAGCAGCATGTGTTTGAAATAGCAATGTGTGGCATTGACACCCAAAATGCACACTGGCACGGCACCCAAGTGTGAAAAAGTGCTTTCCAGGCTATGCAGCAACTACAGGCTGTCAATCATTTGTCACCAGGGCTCACCAGGAGACCCTGGAGCAGCGGCTCCTCCATTCAACAGGCTCTGTTTCCACCTGGATGAATACTGCATTCACTTAACATAACAAAAGAAGTGTACTGTATCTAATTTGTGATTTTAATTCAATTGTAAGCTGCCTTGAGGCTATGACAACAAAGTGGAACAGAAGTCCATTAATTAATTGACAGATGTCTTCTTCCCAGTGCTGGAGGGCAGGCAGTGCTACCACTGGAAGGCACTGCTAACCTGAAGGCACATCCATGATGGCGTAAGGCCACCATTTGAGCCCACACATGCCCTGCACCCATTCCTCATGCAAGACTGGAGCTTGTTTTTACTCTCACAGACAGAAATAGAGGTGGGAGGTGGTACACAGGTGATGCTTTCCTGGCATTTAACAGACAGCAAGTGTAGCCTGATCCATTAATAATTCCCAGCAGGAAGTGCTGCACAGGCAGTTTTTCCTCCAGGGGAGGCAAAATCCCCAGCAGTTTATTTTGCTGCTGAGCTGGATTTGAGCAGATATACGGTAATTCCATAGATGACAATGGACAGAAATTGGTTTTCTCCCAAGCATTTGGTTTAACTGGATTGTGCATCTGGCTGTCCTCATGGGTTGTCCAAATCTTACCTTGTTGCAATTTAAACTCAATGATGCTTATCTTTTTGCCAGTGGAGGGGGTAGACAGCTCACCCTCCTCCTCTTGGTCAGGAATTTCTTCCCCTTTTTCCTCCTGGAGAAACATTTTCTCTCTCCCCTTCCCAGTGAAGCCAAGGAAGGGCAGGGCACAAGGATGCCCCTCTTCACAGGAGATCTGCTTACCTCATGAAATTCAGTTGTCCCAAGATGCGTGGCTGGCCACTGGCTTAGCCTGTAAAAGAGGATGAGAGGTCTACTCGTGGCTATTAGCCATGACAAGTCAGTGGTGTTATATCTGAACCCCATAGGTGGGGAAGACAAACCATGGCAGAGGGCTCTGGCCTTTGAGAGCCCTGAGAGACTTTCAGCCAGCCAGCCACTACTGGGAACAGAATGCTGGGCTAAAGAACCCAAAATACTCTGTTCCTACAGCCATTTTTCCCCTCCTTGTGGTCCTCCTCTGAAATATCCCAGTTTTACCAGCACTTTCTTGAGCTGTGACATCTATGAGCAAACGAAGGACTCTCAATGAGCTGACTCCAAGGAGATTCTGTGCACCTTGGGAAGGTGCTCCTCCTTTCTGGCAACATCGAACAGCTGTGGCCGTCTTCCAGAACTGGCCCCTGGAGCCAATTGTGCCTTCTTACCTTGTGTCCTTATCAGTGGCATAGCTACCTATGGGGCAGGGGGCACAGCACCCCAGGTGCCATCTTCAGGGGTGGTAGTGTCACCACCGAACCCCAAATTCCAAAAATCACGAGTTTATGGCATAATGTGATCATGCTGTATACCGTTGGATGTGGAATTCCACCCAGAATTCAATGGAAAAAATGGAGTGTAATATCTCTGTTCTATCAAAAGTTGTGGCCAAGAAAGGAAAACCCAAAAATAAAACTTCCTTTGAACAAATCGTGATTTTCAAAATAACTGTTTTAAGGAATAATACCATCATGCTATATACTGTTGGATGCAGAATTTCACCAGGAACTCAATGGAAAAAAACTGAGTGTAATATCTCTAGCAAAAGTTATGGCCCAAAAAGTAAAAACCGAAAATAAAACTTCTTTTGCAAAAATTATGGTTTTTAAAATCGCAGTTTTAAGGAATAATACCATCATGCTATATACCATTGGATGTGGAATGTCACCAGAAATTCAATGAACCCCGCCCCCCGAGTGCTAGCAAAAGTTATGGCTGGGGAAAAAAAAATTGCCGTGGGTGTGTGTGTGAAAAAATTAAGTAGCCCTGGGCGCAAAATTGTTATTTATTTATTTATTTATTTATTTATTTATTTATTTATTTAATTTCTATCCCGCCTTTCTGCCCCATGGGCACCCAAGGCGGCTTACAACATTGCAAATACAATAAACCACAATGTTAACAATTAAAAACAATGGTAAAACAATATTAAAACAGTTAAAATTTAAAATTTAAAACAGCAAACCCCGTGGATCATAAAATGTAAAGAAGAGAATGTAAAATGCCAGCCAGCCTGTCAACAATTAAAGGCTTGTGTAAATAAAAAAGTCTTCAGCCCCCGCCGAAATATTACCAAAGAGGGAACGGTTCTTAATGCTAAGGGGAGGGTATTCCAAAGTCGGGGGGCCACCACCGAGAAGTCCCTATTCCTGGCTGCCATCCCCCTCACCTCTCCTGGTGGCGGAACAGTCAGAAGGGCTCCCCCAGATGACCTAAGAGTACGGGTAGGATTATATGGAAGGAGGCGGTCCCTCAAATACCCCGGACCCGAGTCGTAAAGGGCTTTAAAGGTCGAAACTAGCACTTTGAATCGGGCCCAGAAAGGAACAGACAGCCAGTGTAGCCGCCGAAGCAACGGCCCAACAGAGTCAAACCGACGAGCCCCAGCAACCACCCGAGCAGCCACGATCTGCACTAGTTGCAATTTCCGGATCGTCTTCAGAGGTAGCCCGAAGTAGAGCGCATTGCAGTAGTCTAGTCTATATGTCAGTAGGGCGTGGGTCACCGTGGCCAGGTCTGCACAGCTCAGGTATGGTCGCAGCTGGTGAATCAGCCAAAGCTGGGCAAAGGCTCCCCTGGCCACCGCCGCCACCTGGGATTCCAGGAGCAGCTGTGGATCCAGGAGAACCCCCAGACTGCGGACCTGCTCCTTCAGGGTCATGTCAGATGTAGCTAGCTATGCCCTAGCTATGCTACTGGTCCTTGTGCCTGCTTCCCTTTAGAAAGAGCATCCACACCTTCTGAAAAAGGATGGCCTCAGCCCCTCAGAGGAACAATTGCATGAGCAGTCTCTGCAGCTGCTGTTCTAGCAGAAGCAGGAGGGCCTCGAGCTCTGTAGCAAGCGGACCCTTGGCCTGCAGAAATTCCTAGCTTCCAGCCCCTTCTGTTCAGGGAGGCCAAGAAAAGGAGGTGGCAGGTGTTGTGGAATACCTTTCTCTTGAACTTCTCTGTGGAGACTCTGGAGTAGGCTAGATGGGCCAACTTGACATGGCCAGGACCTGCGTCTCAAAATGACTACCCTCCCCCACATGAGCCCAACTGCCGGGGAACGGGGGGGGGGGGCTCTGCTGCAGAGCCCTTCTCCAGGTGTTTCTACTTCTGAAAGCCAGGCGGTGGCTACTGGACAGAGGACTTAGGGATGGAGCCTGGGCTTTTGCTGTGGACTTACAGGGAGCCAGCTACATCTGACCTGATTCTACCCAGGCCTTGGGAACCTCCAGCAGTGTCTGGGGTCCTTATTGCTGTTTCCGCCTGCAGGAGAGACTTTTCGGGGGGACTGCAGTTGGGACAATGCTGCAAGCTGTCCATTGGCTTCCCACATGCTGATGAAGGTTCAGGCAAGGAGGCTTCTAGGCAGGCAGCATGGTGCCAGGCTTCCTGGAGAAGCTGCCCTTGAGTAGGGGTGTGTGTGCACTGCTTCTGCCACTGCCCACAGAGGCACAGTATCAGACACACAGCAGCAAGCAGATTTTGCAGGGAGGAGACAAGGCAGTGGCCCGTTGCCTCCCACAAAACATAGGTTGCATTTCCCCCACCCGGAAATGCCCTCGATAGAGTTGGGCTTTAAGTCATGTGTGACGTGTGCACATGGGGGGAAATGTGTGCAGGGACCAAGTGCAGCAGCTCATAGCACAACTCAGTGGACAGGCATGAAATAAGGAGGGAGGCAAGAATACAGGGCAACCATGTAAAGCTTTATTGTGGGGATAATAGGACATCAACCAGGAAGGGAATTCTCTGGGATACCAGGAAGGGAAGTTGTGTGGAAGAGGGAAGAACAAAGGAGCAGGATGTTAGCGTCCTAGGGAAATCAGGGAGACTCCTCAGGGGGAACTGAAGAAGGGGGTGTTAGGAGAAGGGGCAAAGAGGAAGACTAGGGAGGGGAGGAAGCAAAGAAGCAGGGACACGTTAGGGTTCCAGCTGCAGCACAAGGCCATGGCATGAACCAAGTTCTCTGTGGCCTGAATCGCTGCAGGCCAGGAGTGAGCCCCTTCGAAGACCATGGAAGTGCTTTGTTTGCAGGCGGAGGGGAGTTTGTCTCTTGCACTGCAGGTGCTTGATAGAAGCACACACTGATGAGCATCCCAGCTGTTCCAAGAAGCTGCAGTGGCAGTTGAAGTAGTCCACCTTAGTGGAGGTGTGGGGCTAATCTTTAGGCCATCTCCTTAACTAGTAAAAGAGAAACTTAAGAGCACAATCCTAACCTGGCGTTGTGCCAGTTTAACGCTCTTGCTCCGGACCAGTGCTGTTGCAAAGGTGCTGTAAGGCGCATCTGTGCTGCGGATTCGGTCACTGGGCCAGTGCAGGCAGCAGCACCAGTGCACATGTGCTGCACAGCCTGCTAGTGTGCCAGCTTAGTTTTGCTTGCTCAGGCCCCACCAAGGGTGTGCTGGAGGCGGATGGGAAGTGTAACAGGGAGGAGGGAGGGCAGACCCTTGCGCGGAGACAGGACATGGCCATCAGGCCACATCCAAATGGTGCCAATTTGAGCCACTCCTGGCTGCATGGACTTGTGCCTGCTATTTTGTCGGCACTGATCTGAGCACCTCTATTGGGCTGCGTGTGGCTTACCACAGGGCAAGGGGATGTTCGTCCCCTTGTCCCGCGCTAAGCTGCTGCCACCTCCTAACTTGGTTAGGATGCAGCACTGCTTGGCCAGCCTGCCCGCGGCAGAGCAGGTTAGGATTGCGTTCCACGGTGTCCTAGACTCCTGCAAAATGAGGATGGGACAGAAACACTAAGCGTGACATCGCTTTGACTGCACACAAGACACAGAAAGGGTGGGCTGATGGCCCTGGTTGCCAAGGACATCAGTCTGTCCGCTGGGGTGATGCTTGCTTCAGTGCAGGGATCACAGGGCTTGGGGGCCAAAACGCAGTGCTCTCCTGGCTCACAGGCGGGAGGTGGGTTTGCAAGGCCAGCCCATGCAGGCTAGGCTGTCGCCTTGGCTCAGTCCCGGGAAGGCAGCAAGGCCAGTGAGGGGAGACTGCTTTCCTGGGGCAGGGTCACTTGAGAGGTGGCTCGGAGGGTGCTGGAGCGGCCATTTGCAGGGCTGCTCCTGGGAAGGGAGTAGGGGAAAAAGAGAGTCTCTGCCCAACTCCAGTCAACTGGCTTTGGAAACAACCCATCTTCCTGCCAGGTAGGGGGTCGCAGTGTTTGAGTGGGGAGGGGCGGCTCTGAGCAAGTCACACAGGAAACGGGATGCAGCTGTCCAGCATCCGGCAGCGGCTGCAGAGCCCAGCAGCTGTGCGGAAGGAAGTGGTCCTGGCCCTGAGCCAGCATGTCTGGGATGTGTCAGCCCCAGGGCCTGGGAAGAGGCACACCACAGGAGGCTGCCTGCCAGCCACGCCTCGCACACCAGCGGTCCACAGCCCAGCCAGGCATTGCAGGGGCAAAGTGGGGGATCATCTGTTTGTTCTTTTCACCGCACTGGAGCTCACTGGGGAGAGGCCATTCAGAAAACGAGAGACTTGGGAAAGTGCAATAACAGAGTTGCTCTTCCCGCCCTAGCCCTTAGGCCTGCATGTTGCCTGTAGGTTCCCTGGGAAACCTCCCAGGGAGCTCCCCAGGCAACATCTTCTGTCACCAGCTGCTCTTATTTTCCCAACGTGTAATCTAATTCTTCTCCCTTCTTTCATTTCAGTCGGTTGCTTCATCTGTTCCCTTGCCTCCTTGCTAGGGGTCACTGCGCTAGTGGCCAAAGGGGCCAGGGCATGATGATTTCTCTTGTTGGGATCAAAGCCTGTCTTTTCTTTGCCTTGCCGTCCCAATGTTCTCAGGAGGCTGGCATTCCTTTCTTCTTCCTGCAGAGACATTGAGGCAGAAAGAGCGCCTTTGGGTGAGCTGGGATATGAACTGGCTCTCCCAGACCAGTCCCTGGAGCACATGGTCCAGGCTGGTGACAGAGAAAATAATCCAGGTTAATTTCTCCAGTCTTGAATATTCCAAGGATCAGCTATTCAGAACCCTTTTGGTTTGTTCTGTTTTGCTGTGTCTTCGAACGCAATCCTAACCTGGAGTTAGTCTGGCAGAGTTAGTCTAGCAAAGTTTGGCTGGCACAAGGGCCATTGTAAAGCACGTTTGGACCACTCTCTCAGTCAGGGAGGATGGTGCACGTCTGTGTGCTGGCCTCTCTGATTCCAAGAGTGGTCCAAATATACTTTACGGTGTCCCTTGTGCCGACCAAACATTGCGGGACTGACTGCTGGCCTAACTCCAGGTTAGGATTGTGCCCTTAAATGGTTTTCAATGTTTTAGTGGAAAGTACCCTTGAGAAAGAAGAGTCTAACCAGTTAACCAGTTTATTTCAGCAGAAGCTGTTGTGGGCTGTGGCTCCCTTTGAATTGTTGCTGTTGAAGAATTGTCACTTCCTGGTCTACAACAGAGAGGCCTGGAAGATGAAAATACCCTCCCACTGGTTTCTGGATTCTGCTGTTCCTAGTGTCAGAATTGTGCCCATTTATGCCTACTGCAGACCTGAAAGCCACAATTTCTCAACAGAAAACAGTCAAGGGAGATGAGTGCATGAATCAGCCAGACGAGAAGCTATAATGAGACCTGACATCTCCACAGGACTGAAAAGAGAGAAGGTTTTGTTTGTCCTATTGCAGAGGATCACAGTGCAGATTTAGCATTGCTATGAAGTTTTTTTTGTCACCAATTGTGAATTGCCACCCTATTTGTATTACTAGGTAAAATGGTTTATTCTGTTTCAATTTACTTTCAGTCCAGAGCCCAGCTAATTTTTATCTCTTGTTTTGAAAATATAAAGTCCAAAGAGGTGGTCCTGTAAGTCTGTTGCAGCAAAAGCAGCACAGACTGAATAAACATGTTGGCCTTTAAGGTGCTACAAGATGCTTTGTTGTAGAAAATGGCCTTTTACCAAATGGCTTTCTTGGAACGAATCTATGAGGTCCAAGTGAGTGTTGGAGAATGAACTGAGTTTGCTGCCATTATGATTGTTCCAATATACAGTAGTGCCATCATATACATGGTGCTCTACACAAAGTGAAAATAAAGGTCTTTGCCCCAAGGGGGCTTACAGCCAAACCAGATTTCATATGTCCAAACTGTGGAGGATATAACCACTTTTTGCTTCTTGTGCCTAAGCAGCCTTGAAACCATCTGATGCTTTCAGAGACTGATCCACATCTGCAGGATTTGTCTTGACTTCATCAAACTGCAGGCTGTCAGGGCTCCTACCACACGCACTCTCACTTTCTTGCTCTGTCCTTTCACAAACCATCTGCCTGATGAAGAGTTCTATAGAACTCAAGATGCTTGCTGTTTGATTAGATCATACTTGTCTTGTTGACTTGTTGACTTTTGGGACAAAGAGTGCAATCCTAACTTGGGGCCACGCGGTCTTGGGACGGGAGCTTCGATGCAGACTAATGGCTGCATCCCACATCCACCCCCTCCCCAGGCCAGCATGCTTCCCGGCCCACCCACCCCAAAACACCCTCATGCCCTCCTTCATACTGCCCAGAACTACTCCTGCACCAACCAAGCTTGGGAAGGTTTGGCAAGTTCCAGCTGGTCTACACTGCATCCTAACCAATTTAGGAAACAGCAGCAGCTTAGCACAAGGCAAGGATACAAATGTCCCCTTGCCCCACTGTAAGCCACAGGCAGCACAATAGGGATCTGTGCCCAGAAAATTGCAGGCATAAGTCCGAGTCTTCCACAGTGGTTGGTGCAGGAGTGGCTTACCTGCGGGCTCCACAGGTGTGCCTGGATTGATGCAAGTGCTTGTATCAGCCGAGCATCTCTCAGGCTGGCACAGATGTGTTTTACAGCAAGTTTGCAACAGCCCTAGGCCAACACAAGGCACATGTGTCGGTCCAACGGGCACTTTGGATAATGCCTTTATTCACACAGTGCATAGTTCATCTCTGGAATTAAGTGCCACAAGATGTGGTGATGGCCACTAGCTTGGGTAGCTTTAAAGGGGGATTGGAAACAGTCACGGAGGAGCAAGGTTTATCCCTGACTCCCTGTCATGATAGCCAGCACGATCTCTTATGTTCTTATGAGCCCTTGAGTGGCACCTTCATGACTAGTCTATTTATTTCCCCATATGCTTTCTTGGACCATCAGAATGGAACTCCACTAGGCAGAAATAGGGAGAGATGAAAGGGAACAGGAAAAGTCTAGTGCAAGTGGACATGTGTGAGGCCTAAATGAGGGAAATCTCTGCCAAAGGAAAAAAAATCACAGAGCATGCCCTGAAATGCAACTTGTTTCTTGAATTAATAGGTCACACACATCCAGAGTTTGCTGTGTGGAGGACTCACAGTGGAACTTCTCTTTACACACTGCTGCAAGGATAACTTTTCAAGTGCAGCAGAAGTGAGCAAGGAGTTGGTTATTATTGTTATTACTGTGTCAATACATATATGCCTTGGTTTTCATTTGATCAGAATCGCATCTGGTAGGTAGAGGTGGGAGTCAGCACAAAGGGTTCTGAGAAGAGGTTCTAGTTCATACGCAGTGCTCTCCTTAGCTCATGGACTGCACAGCCGATGCTCATTGTACAAGCTAGATTTTTTTCAGTGTGTCTGCTGAACATGGGCTATCACATCTGTTGCACGTTGGACCTGTTCAGATCGACAAAGTCAATTGGGGGGGGGGATCTGGTTTATCTGTGTCCAGAAATTGAAGCAATTTCAAGGCTGCTCCACTGTTCATGCAAATAGCTTAGAGAAATGATGGAAGCAAAATCCCCTAACCTACTACCTCTCTTTCCTTTCTCAAGGCAATGGAGAGCAAGCTGCTGATTGGTGGGAGAAATATCATGGACCACACAAATGAGCAACAGAAAATGCTGGAGCTGAAAAGACAGGAGATTGCAGAACAGGTAGAGACTTGGTGGAGCTGGACCAGCAAACCTACCCACCACCCTAGCTGTAGCTGGCATCCCATTTAAAATGCAAACCACATTTCATTCAGTCTGCTTTCATAGTAGGGATGGTGGGTGGTGGGCTGCATGAGACAGTTCCGTGATTGGGTGGTTGCTGGTTGCTGTCTGGCTCACCTTGCCTTTGTGTGGTAGCCATGCTGTCACACTAAGGGGTGGTTGGTTCATGCAGAAACGGCGGGAGCGTGAAATGCAGCAGGAGATGCTCTTGCGGGATGAGGAGACCATGGAACTCAGAGAGACGTTCACCTCCTTGCAGCAGGAAGTGGAGATCAAAACAAAGAAGCTGAAAAAGGTGAGAAGCTGGCAGGAATTTTGGGGAGGGTGGGTTGGCGTTAGGGGGTCAGGGTTAGGGTTCCTGGTAAGCTCCATGGCCGCACAGCTCAAAGCCAAGCTCTGTGCAGCCTGGATACAGCAGGTTTGGCCCTTCAAAACATGCTGCTACACCACATGCAGAGAGGCAACCATTCTTTTTATCAGCAATCAGCATGATCTGGTTTATGGGAGATTTTAGAAACTGGATGCAGCTGTGCAGCACCAAACCAGCAGCAGTGGCCCAGTGGTCATGTTTGCTTTGCTCTGTTGGCAACCTGCATAGAATTAGCTAGCCCCTTTTGGACTATGAAGGAGACCAAGAGGACTGAATTGAGAGGAAGGAAGGGAATGGAACAGTTTCCTCTACGCATAGTAGTGGCAGATGGTTGAGCCTGTTCCAACAGACATTTCTAAGGAGAATTGAGATGAACAGGAGTGTGGCCAGGGAGTGGAGCTGCACTGGTCCCTGCCATGCCAATTTTCAGCAGCCCACCTGGAGATCCAGGAAGTGGCCACTCTGCAGTCTGTGGCTTCACACTTTAGTGAGGGGGAACGTATCAGCCCTTGTTTCCCTAAAAGAGCCCCCACTTCTTGCCTCCACAGCTCTATGCCAAACTCCAGGCTGTCAAGGCAGAGATCCAGGACCAGCATGATGAGTACATTCGAGTGCGGCAAGACTTGGAGGAGGCACAGAATGAGCAAACACGGGAACTGAAGCTCAAGTAGGTGCCTTGGTGGCAGCAGTGGCAGCAGCAGGACCTGGGCATGGCAAAGTGTGTTTGTGGGGGGGGGGAGGGTGGCCCAGTCCAGGAAGCCCAAGTGAAAGTTGACCATCCTGGCTTCCTGCTTCTCTGCCCCCTCAACCTTTTAGGATTGGTGGTCTGGGCAAGAGCACCTCAGTACCTGTGCTGAGTAAGACATTGCCCAGTGTGAGGAGCCAGACCAGAGTCAGTGGCATTATGGGCCAGGTGGGATCCTATTGGCCACTTTGTGTCACATGCCATGTGAGCACCCAGGCAGGAGAGAGCAGGCATCTTGTTGTCCTGTGTGCTCCCTGAGGCATCTGGTGGGCCACTGTGAAATACAGGAAGCTGGACTAGATGGGCCTTTAGCCTGATCCCGCCGGGCTCTTCTTATGTTCTTATAGAGGGACCTGGAAAGACCTGCCACTTTGGAGCCAGAAGTGGCAGCACTGGGCCATGTGACCCAAGAGCCAGATGCATTCGGGTGACTTCCTCTGGCCCCGCCGGCAGCCTGCTTCGAAGTTCCATGTGGATGCTCCTTTCTCTGCTTGACTCTCTCTTCCATGTCCTTGTTTAGGTACCTGATCATTGAAAACTTCATCCCTCCTGAGGAGAAGAACAAAATAATGAACCGCCTCTACTTTGACTGTGAGGAAGACCAATGGAAATTCCAGCCTCTGGTGTTGACTGCTGGAGGGTGAGCGAGGCCTGTGGGAGGCAGCACGGCCCGCTTGGCACAGAAGGGGTTCCTTAGTCGGAATGTCTCAAATTGGTTTGAGCTCGGAGCACAGAGACCCAAAGACAAGCTTCTTCTTGAGGGTGGCCAGGGAGGTGAAGACCTCCACTCCTGCCATTGCTCTTGGGTTTGTGTTTGGTGAACAGGGGCAAACATGCTACTGCAGACAGCCTGCTGATGAGGCTGAAGAGTGTCAATAAGGGGTGAGGGGAGTTGAAATAAGCATCACACTTGAGAGAGGGAAGGTGCAGGGAATTGCCTTGCCTTGCCTTGCCTTGCCTTGCCATGGTAGGGCAGAAGTGCCTTGGCACTGAGTCTTCATACTTGAAAATGGATCTTTCCTCAGCAGCCGCTGCAGTCCCAGCACCAGCTCCCAGATGAAGAAGCGGCCAACCTCCGCAGTGGGCTACAAGAGACCAATTAGCCAACACGCTCGCCTGGCCATGTCACTGGGGTCCCATCCTCGATATCGGGTGAGAACTTGAGAGGAGGGACCTAATGGGGACAAGGGATCCCAGGTAGGACCAAGCTTGCAGGCCACAAGGCAAACACTGTCCCAACATTGATTGGTTGATTGAAAGAAATGTTGTAGCCAGCCTTTTGGTCTGAAAAGATCTACAAGGCAGCTCACAAAACAGGAAAATCCATATACGTATAATACTGAATATTGATCTAAACCAAGATCAAAATGCAATTAAATAAACAAAACAGGAGAACGCAACAGGGAACAGATGACAGATTGGCAGCAGGAACTAATGAGAACAGCAAACCAAGACCACGCCAAAAGAACTCTCTGAAAAAGCACTGCCTCTGCCAAGTGCCTGAAATGCTGCAAGAAGAGGATGGAGCAGCCTTCCTGGACAGGTGTTGCACAGATTTGGTGCCACTGTCAAGAAGGGTCTCTTCCCAGGCAGCCTGCCACTGCAACTGCCCGGTGGCAGAGAAATGTCTTGGAATCAGGGGTTCCTTAAGGCATCCTGGACCCAGACCACATTGAGCCCAAGATCAACCCAAGTAAATAAATCAATTGCACTCATTCAGGACAGGGAAAACCAGGTTTGGCAGCAGCATCTGTGAAAAAGATCTAGGTGTCCTAGTGGACCACAAGCTGAACATGAGCCAGTAGTGTGATGTAGCTGCACCTAAGGGTGTTTTTCGTAGGGTTACTAGATACAAACTGGAACAGAGTGCCTATACCTTTAACCATTGTATAAAAGAGGGAATTTCGGCAGATGCAGGTTATCATGGAAGGCTTTCAAAAGCTGCACCTGCCAAAATTCCCTCTTCTATACAATGGTTAAAGGTATAGGCACTCTGTCCCAGTTTGTATCTGGTAACCCTATTTTTAGGGTCCTTTCTGAAACTGATGAGCACTCCTTCAATATATTTGGGGCACGTAGTTTGTACTGCTTTGCAGCAAGGCAATATAAAACAGGCTTCTCCTTTCTGTCCACATCTTTCCACAATGACTTCTGTTTCCATCCCAATTCTGTCACAGGCTGAGAATATCATGTTCCTGGAACTAGATGTCTCCCCTCCAGCTGTCTTTGAGTTTGAGATCACACAGGACCAAGGTGAGCAGGACCCACGAGCACTGCACCTGGAGAGGCTGATGCGCCTGGACAGCCTCCTAGAGCGACCTGCAGCATCCCGAGTGCGAAAGTCACGGTCTTGGTAAGTGGGCAAGTGAATGGGTGTGTATGTTTGTTTAGGGGTTTGTTGAGCTCTCATCCGTACGGTCTAATGGTAAGCTGATGGCTAGGTTTCCTCAAGATCAGTGGCCTTGGCCCTAGCAGAGGTATGGCCCAGTGGCTAAGAGGCTGAGCTTCAGATCATGGCTGCCCAAGTTTACCTCTTGCCTCTGCCATGCAATTCCAGCAATGGCCTTAGGCAAGTGGATTCCTATAGCCTTAGCTCCCCAGCTGCACAATGGGGAAGAATAAGACTTCCTTGCCTCCTAGGGTTATTGGAAGGACAAATTCAAGATTAACAGGTGTGAAGCACTTTGCATATGCAGGAAGCATGATGCAAGCGCCCCCCCCTTCTCTGTGAAATCCCACTCACAGTGCAATCCTAACCTGGAGTTAAGCTGACACAGTTAGGCTAGCAAAGTTTGGCTGGCACAAGGACCACTGTAAAGCGCGTTTGGACAGTTCTTGGAGTCAGGGAGGATGGCGCATGTCTGTGTGCTGGCCTCGCTGACTCCAAGAGTGGTCCAAGCATACTTTACGGTGTCCCTTGTGCCAGCCAAACTTTGCTGGCCTAACTCCGCCGACCTAACTCCAGGTTAGGATTGTGTCCTCAGTGAAATCTTGAGGCTACCGGCACCTTTTTGTGGTGTTACTGAGACAGGGAAGGTGAGTTGTGGACAGTGGAGGATGGCAGTGGAGGCTAGTTGAGCAGAAGCAACAGAGCAGGCCTGGCAGATGTTCAGGCCTGGGGTTTGACCATGCCCAGAAGCAGGGCAGGGATGTGGACAGCTATAATGTCCAGCCAGGCAGGGCCTGTGGAAAGAGTGGAGGTGGACCGACTTCAATACCTGTTTGCTCTTTGACATTTTGGGGAGGAACAACTATTGGGGGACAGTTCCCCCTTGCCCATTTCTGAACTCCCTGATGGCGTCTGGCAAACCAGATAGGCTCCTCCATGGCAGTGCTGGGGTTCTTACGGCAGGGGGGCCATTCTGGGGACACAGGGGGGAGGAAGATGTGCAGTTGCCAGTCATTTCTTTCTGTCTGTCTTTCTCTCACCCCGTTCTCAGGTGTCAGACTCCTCGTTCCCTGCCATCCTCAACAACACACGTGTCCCTTGCCTCCAGGTCACTGAACCCTTCCACAACTCCGGCTCATGAGTAATCTCCACCTGCCCCTTTCCCTTCCCCTTCCTTCGCACACGGAGGACTGCACTCCTTCTCCTGCCACTGTCTGCCTCTGAGAACATGTGGTCCAGGGACGGGTTTCCCCTGCACTAATTCATCTTCATCTTTAGCTACTTCTCGTGTGTAAGTGTGTGTCAGTAAGAGGTGACGGCTCCCTGGGGCCCACACACCCCAGAACTCCCTGGATCTGTCATTCTATTTATTTAACGTATTTATTTATGGTGTGTCTTTGTGACAATGCGGGGTTTTGGACTGAGCAGCATCCTTGGGTGGTGGGGAGCACAGTGCCTGGAGCGGCTGCACAACGCACAATGTTCCCAGAAGAGGAGTGTTCCTTTACTCCACCGATGTTCTGAGCCCCTGTGTGGAACGTCTCCTGGGCCAGGGGGGAGGCTGAACAATCTGCACTCAGTGCTGTGGAGCTCCAGGGTGCCAGAAGGCCTTGTCTGTTTGGCTGACTCACAGACCAGTTCGGCTGGTCAGGCAGGACTTTGATCTCACCAGCCACGGAATTGCCTCTGTTCTTGCAGCAAGAGCATTGGTCCCATCTCACCTTCTGCTCACCACTAACACTCGCAGAACTGGCTCAGGGACGGCCTGGCTTTGCAAGCAGAGCTGTAAGGGGCAAACGACTGTCTTCGTAATTCTAGGATGCCTTCTCGCCTGCAGCAGCTTTGGACCAATGGTCACAATGGCCCTTGTCATCCACCCAGAGGTTATCACAATGCATCTACAGGAGTCCTGACTGGGGAAAATGTTCTATAGTTTAAGAACTAACCGCGGTGAACAGGGAAGGCATTCAGTTTCCCTAACAGAACTCCAGGAACAATAGGAGGTTTATCCAAAACCCACTGAATGTTATTGTGATGAGGACTTTCTGGAGCCAGAATGAGGTCAGAAGGGGAAAGCGGAGAAATTAAAGAGAAAAGGAGAAATCAACAGGGGAATGTCCCACCTCCAAATCCTGTGCTGTTCCATCCTCCGCTCAGTGTCTCTGTGTGCCTCTGTGTATGTATGTTAACATTCGCACTTTGAGCTATAGCTAGCTGCATGGCTGCTCTAGAGCAATCTCCTGGAGGATGAGAGAAGCTAATAGGGGATAACAGACGGCGTAATCTTAACTTGCGCCGGAACAGGAAGGCCGGTGGGCCTACGCCATATCCAGCTTAAGTTGGAGCCATCTGGAATTTCCCTGGGGCAAGGGCATGTTTCTGCCCTTACCCTGGATTAGGTGCCAGCAGCCCCAATGGGCTCCTTGGATCTGTGCCTGCTGTTTAGCAGGCACACAGCTGAGGACTCACGCGGCCTGAATCGGGGCCGCATGGCCTGGGGACAGGAGCTAATGGCTGCATCCCAGCTCTACCCCTCTCCCTGGGCCAGCATGCCTCCTGGCCCCCACCCCACCCGGAAATGCTCTCCCTCCCTCCCAGAAATGCCCCTGCGCCTGCCAAACTCAGCTAGTGCAAGAGTGTCGTGCCGCCGGCTTTCTCTGGCGCTGTTGGGCTGACATTGCTACTAGCATTGGCCCAACAGCAGCAGTGCTGGCATGAAGGTGCCAGTCGATCCTCTCACGCTAGTGCTGCTGCCATTGGGCTGACGCTTAGCAGCCAGTGTCGGCCTAACGCAGGGCGTTAAATTGCGCCTCCAGTTAAATTGTGTGGTGCGGCTATCTCTTATTCTGTGAACCTGCTGCCCATAGTGATAGCACCTCAGTCTCAGCTGTGATTTCTTGTAATGCTGCACACAAATAAAGCTCATGGCATAAAAGGACTAGGCCACTTGCAGCCACCCATGGGCAACAGAGAAAGCCAGAAAGCCAGTGATGTGAGATGGGAGGGTGGAGAGGTGCAGCAGGCCAGCAGGAGAGATTGGTGGGCCTGACATAGCCACGTTTGTTTGAAGGAGAAAAAGCACAGAGACTGCCAGGGCCTCATCAGTTGACCTGTCCAGTGCCTGCAATATCAGTTTGTGTTCCAGAAGGGGTCCTCCCAGGGCCAGCCCATCCATGAGGCCACAGGAAATGTTCATGTGGAGTGGCGTCCTTAGGTACCTTCAGGGGATGTTGAATAGACAAGCCCCAAGCCTGTCTATCCACTGTCCTCTCCAGCCCACCACTCCACCAAGTGCTCCAGTCCTCTTAGAGCAAGTCAGAAGAAGATCACAGGGGGAAGCAGAGAGAAAAACTGCAGCTCCAAATTGCTTCTCTCTTCCATCTTGGTGCTTATGAAGTGTCAACTAGGCAGGGATAGGCAATCAGGAGCCCACCCAACCACCTGCCCCTTCCCTACCCACCCCTTCTGTTTACAGCATCCCTTATATCTGTTCGTTCCAAACAGAAGAGATGCAGATGGAGGGGGCTTCTCAGTGTGCACTTTGCAAGTAAATGGAAAGAGGCTGGAATCACACCTCCTCATTTGCCAGCCCTCCCTCCACAGGAGAGGTGTGTGTGGGCATGTGCAAGCAGGGGCAGCCCATATAGTGATTCCTCCACTCTCTGTGACATGGGGCTTTTGCTTGATGGACTACAAAGGAAAGACTCTTAAGAGAAACGAGGGCTGCAGTGTGTTAAACAGAGGTCAGCCTTCAATAGCATAGGTCTCATAGCATGTTGCATTTGGAGGTCCTCTTCTTTGGATCTGGACACCTTTCACTTAGGGCAGCTCCATTTCCTTCTTAGCCATGCCTTGCCTTTGCCGGAATGCTCCTGCCCAAGGATTATGCAGCCCACGTTTCAGCTCCCATTGGGAGCAAACTCAAGATCATGCAACCCCTTTTGAACCACCAAGAGTGCTATTGACAATTCTGGTAGCAGAATGTCCTCTTAGGATACTTGCTCAAGCACAAAGCAGGGTTTGTAATTTCTAGTCAGCTGTTGCGAGCTCAGAATTGCTCCGGTGGTGGGAGCAATTCCTGATTCATTCACATGGAGGAGTGAGAGCTTGTGTTTGTGGTGTCTGCTTTGAAAGGCCATGAGCCACTGAGTGCTAGGAAGAGATCAGTGGATAGGAAGGGCAAGCTGGTGCCTTTGGCAACTGATTCTAGCCAGGAAATCCCTGAGCAATTTTTCTGGAAAGTCCTTGTCATGATGCTGAAACGGGTTCCAGGACTGGTGGTGAGGTAAAGCTGTAGGCTTACAACACAGAGCTACAGCTACAACATTGACTAAAAGTGTGAGGTACAGATTGTGCTTGATGTGCTGCCTTCCCGGGGGGGGGGGCTCCTGTCGGGAACATCTGGCACTCCAGTTGTGCCTGCCTTGTTTTCTTTTGGTAGTGCACACGAAAAATCATGGGGGGACCAGTATAGGAACACCATCGGACATCAAAAGCAGCTATGTCATGGAGACAATGTCAGTGGGAGAAAGAGTGAAAGAGGTTTTCCAAGCTTGTCTGAGAAGCTTAGTGGGCCTAATGTGGTCCTCAGGAAACCTGCTGAAGGACACACATTTCTGTAGCTGTCTGTCAGTGGAGCACAACATGACTCAGTCAGTGCTTCCTTGCCATTGATTTCCAGAGTCTCTTCGACACAAAGGCTGTGTACCTAGATCAAGCACATCCATCTTTTGGATTTACCTTTCAACACAACAGCCTCGCACAGCAAAGGGGAGTCAAGAGATCTCAAGACAGTTCTACTGTTTTCCTGGATGTCAGTCATGGCGCTTCTGTCCTTTGGACCATGTTCACCCTGAGTTGTAAAACTGCATACCTGGAGAGGCATCCTTAGCAGTGGGGGAGGCTAAGGAATTAGTTCTCCACAAAGTGATGTTTTCTACACTGTTGCAAAGAAGAGAGGGACTCCCACAATGGAATATTGACTGCAACAGAATTCTCCCCATCAAATTTGGATTGGATCCAGATACAGATGTCTTGGAACCAGGTTATACCTCCTGCCCTACAGTTTTTGACCCTAGGGATTTGGGGACCTAATCAGTTAGCCACAGCTAGCCCCTGTCCAGCAGTGGTGCCTTGTGGTCACAACTAAGGGGTGCAACAACTACTTTTGATGCCAAAGTGTCCCTTGGAGTCTCCCACCACGCATTCTGCATTTGACGGTCTTTCACGCTCCCTTTTCTCTATCCACTGCTGTGCTGCCAATAACCTCTGATAACTTCGTAGCACAAAACTCAAGGACAGTTGTCAAGAAATACTGTTATTTAAGACCAGAACCAGTTACGCTTAGCTGTGGCATCCCTCCTGCCTCTGTAGAAGGGGTGCTGGCTGTGTTGATCCTGGGACCTCTCCCTGCATTGCTGCTGCATCAACCTCAGATGTCAATTTCTGATGTTCTTCGTTCTTTGTATGTTGGCGAGTCTGTATTTACATATGAATGTGTGTGGTGGATGCAGATATGATGTGGGTGCGTGTGAGTGTCCCACCCAGGGAAAACTATGGAATTACTGTGTGTGTGTGTGGGTGACTGGAGAAGGGACAAATTACAATGGGGGGTCAAAAATGGGAGGGAGTGATTGGCAAGATGAGGACCTGGATTGGGACCACAGTCTTTGTGCCTGTTGCTGTGGTGATTTACTTAGGAAGTTAAAAGTTGGTGTGTGGTGACCCATGCTTGTTGCTCTAGACATATGAATATACAGGACATATTATGCATAGCTCTATTATACTGAGGTCAGTATCCCACCCACCCCTCTGGTTCTGGTTGGTGCAGACCTGAACAGTGCTCTGGCAGCACCAGTCCAAAATTCCAACCATGATAATAAAGGATTGAGCATTGTTGAAAAAGGAAATCTGCCTTATTCATTTGCATCGCTCTTGCCTTCTAAGCCATCCCGACCCCATAGTGTCTGAGAGAGACTCCCACAATAACAAGGGGATCGCACCTAACAAGCCGCAAAGAAACCATGCAGCATACGGGGGCATCATGAATCCCTTCTATTAGGGTCAATCACAATCTCGCAGAGTTGTGTGTGAACTTCAGATTCTACAGGACCCTTCTTCAAACTAGATGCTCTATAGAATGATGAGGAAATGGTAGTGGGAGAGAGAAGAAGGCGTTACAGGGCGTAAGGGCAAAAGCCTCCTGTGACTTTAGGTTGTTTCAGGCCTTAATAAGCTCGACTGAGTTATATACATACAGATGTCAAGGTTACTGCATCTAGCATATCAAGACACAGGACCAGCCGCTTCTTGCAACCGTTTGCACTCAGAATGCACACATGTAGTGGGCTGTTTGCTTCTTTTTGCATGCCTGGTTTTGTGACCCCTTCAGTCAGGAATCCTACTCTCCTATTTACTTGGCCCCATCAATGCCTTTCTGCCTCAGGACTTGGGGAAAGCCAAAGTCACGTCATCTACTGGCAGAGCTGGTCTAGCGAAAGAACAAGCAACTGAGTCCACCACCACACCTCTGCCTGCATGCTGGCCCACTCAGAGGTCACCTCCTTTGCAAGCAAAACCTGGCACTGGGCTCTCTTGCGCAAAGTTTGGGGACCTGCAGGCGGCATTTGTGGAGCAGCCCATAAACACCACCAGCTGTGGTTGCTCCTTCCTTGGGCTGTGATCAGGGGCAGGCCTGGCTCAGCATTGGCACTCCCTCCAACCCTTGGATTGCATTCCCAGCCACCAAAAAGCCTCATCCTCAGCTGGGTGGTGTCTCCCGCTATTGGCTTAGCCCTCCTTCCTGTTCCCCATAAAGACCTGTACACTCTGGCCTCCCGCCATGGCTGCTTCCTGTGCCCTGCACAGGGTCTCATAGCATGGCTAGGTGAATGGCCTGGGTGAGCAGACTTCTCTCCATGTCATAAAATTAGTGCCAGTGGCACCGCAGCAAACTGCAGAACTCCAGGAGGGCTATATCCAGGCCCCGGCCTACAGGCCAGCGGTGTTGGTGACAAGCTTGTCTCTCCTGCCAGATGAGCCTGTCCCTGTATAAACCTTGTGTATGTATTAAAACAGTATCACAATCTCCACAGGTTTACAGCCCAAACCTGTCTGGGGCTAGCCCAGTGTGCACCATTGCCAACATTGTGGGTGTGGCATTCTATGGGCTGGCTGGGGACCAGGCAGCCCTGGAGAGGTAAGTATGCAAATTGTTTACTTGCCTCTTCATAGGTTCCCTGGTTCCCAATGGGCTTCCTCAGACCTACACCAGCTTGCTTGCTGGTGTAAGCCTGAAGGTATTCTGGGGTGGCGGGAGATCTGGGCTGGGTAAGGGTAAAAGATTTGGCACGTGTGGCTGCCAGCAAAATCCAACCCCTTCCCACACCTGAATTAAGTAACGGGGTACAAGTCATGCTGGTTGTCTTGTGTGCTTCCTGAGGGATCTGGTGGGCCATCGTGAGATACAGGAAGCTCGACCAGATGGGCCTTTGGCTCAGTCCAGCAGGGATCTTCTGATGTTCTTATGATCTTCCCTACACCATGTCCCCAGGCCCTCTCCTTTTGCTTACCATCAAACCTAATGAAAAACCCTATAGGATTCTTAGAGATTTCAAAAATAAGATTTTAAAGCCTGCTGTTTTTATTTAACATTCTATTTATTAAAGCTTGCACATTCCTCTCCCACCAGGGAGGCTTTCAAAGTAGCATCCAATAAGAATAAAAGACATTTTTTAAAACACTAAAACACACACACAAACAAACCAATAGCACTAGCAGAGTCTCCTGCTAAATAACATCACAGTGTCAGAGGAAATTGCCTGGGAGAAGGCAGGCTGACCAAGTGCAGTAATGTTAACAGTTGTTAGCATGCATGCACCCCTTTCTGCTCCCCGCTTTCCCTTTACTGGACCAGCAGTTGAGCAAGTTAAAATGCTTGGTAAGTTGTATCCCCTGCCCCCATCCCTGGCTACAGAAGCCAGATAAAGGGGGCCATCTGGGACCCCCATTCCAGGTTTCTTTAAAAAATTTATTCTTTTACTAGATTTATACCCCGCTCCATCTCCTCGAAGGGCATTTGGAATGAACTCCAGAACTCCACAGTGGTGTCTGAAGGGCAAAGAGACGTGATAACCCACTGAATTGCCTGTGAAGATGGACTAGGCAGGCAAGGGGTTCAAAATATAACTAATTTATTAGAAGTCCAAAAGAAAGGGAATTAAACAAAGAGGGATAGGAAAAGTACAAACAGGCAAGTGGGAAATGCCCAATATACAGTGCATTACAGTAATTAGACATAACTGGTGCATGGTCAATCACAGTCAGGTCTGGCAAATCTGGGAAAGGATGCAGCCGGTACACCAGGCAAAGCTGGGCAAAAGTCAGCCAGGCCCACAGCTGAAGTCACCTAAGCACCCATGTGCAGAGCTGGGACCAAGTGCTTCCAGAAGGCCAAGCTGCTTTTTCAGTGGAAGTGCAGTCCCCTCCAGAACAGGCAGACAATCCCTTATCTAGCTGGCTGGTTGTTTGACCAACAGCACTGCAGTCTTGTCTGATTTCATTTCCATCTGTTTATCCTCATCCAGCCCATCACTGCCTTCAGGCAGCCATTCCAGATTGTCACAGCCTACTTCTACCCACATACTGATGGCACTTAATTCCATACCTCCTGATGAATACAGAAGTTGAATGACACGGGGAACAGAACTGAACCCTGCAGACCAACAGCTACCATGTTAAGCGGGAGTCCCCCAATTGGATTTGTCATGAATCTTGCTCTGTTCTTGGTCAAGAAATTACCAAGCAGTTTCACTGCCAGCAGCTCCCCAGAAAACTAAGGTGCCAACGTGGCTCTTGTCTTATCCATGGTCCAGGTCATCTCCCCATGTCATTGGGCATCCAGGGCCAGGGTACAATATCCAGCACTAACAGCTGAAAAAAACCCAGGGCCATCAGGAACCCTCTGAGGGCTGACCTTCCTGATAGGTGCCCCAGCCCTGCAGAGGAAAGGAGCCACAGTGAGCCCAACCCACCAAGTAGCACCTGCACATCTCTGTGTGACCCATCACACCTTCATACTCACCCAGCAGGGAAAAGGTGCAAGAGTCCCTCCTTCTTGCCCAGCCCTCCCCAGGGCTTTTTTTTGGGGGGGGGCCTCAACATCTTGTTATAATTGGTTGATTTTAAGAAAGACATGAGACTGCTTCTGACAGTCCCACATCTATTTCTTTTTGCTGGTGCAGTGAGGGCACCTAGTGGTCTTTCTCTTGCATCACTTCCACTTTACTTTGCAAAGCCTGTTCAACTCTTTCTTGGACAAGAAACAAAACCGGCAGCGGTACAAGCAAACTGGAGTTGGGTGTCTTTTATAGCTAGGGGTTTTTTTTGTTTGTTTTTTTAATCAATGGAGAACACATATAATGAGAATTTATACTGAAAACGTCAAAATGCAAAAAAAAAAAACACCCCACAAAAACCACCACTTTTGCTTATTTGTGAAAGAGTTCGACACAAATTTAGATCAATTTTACAAAACTAACACCACTTTTGTTTATTTTTGACACAGTTTTGATGAATACACAAATAGTTTTCAGTAAGGGATCAGGAGGAGTGGCAGAAACAGGAGGAAGCTTGCTTAAACTTGCATGAACACGCATGTTCATAGTTCACAGTGCATGCTGTGGCTTTACTGAAATTAAAATGTGGAAGTAGTAAGTAGCAGTTTCTTGAAGCTCCAGGCAGCAACCAGATTGCAGCTTGGGAAATTTTGAGCAGGTTATTTCAGGCTGGGGTGTGTGTGCCTTTGTAGGGTCATTCACTTTACCATTCACTGTAGGGCCAATTGCTTGCCTTTGTAGGGCCATTCACCCTTTTTTATTGCATTGTTTGTACAATTTGCAATAAAAATTTGGATAAAAACATGTAATACCACAATTTGCTATTTTAATCAATAAATTTTGGAAAATCACCAAAAAACCCTCAGCCCTATTATAGCCATTTGGAACTTGCTCATTTCTAGGCTTTTGGTTTGGAATTGACACAGAGAACAATCCTAACCTGGAGTTAGGCCAGCACAGTTTGGCCGGCACAAGGGCCACCATAAAGTGCACTTGGACCACTCTCTGAGTCAGAGGCCGTGCACCATCAGACGTGCGCCATCCTCCCTGACTCTGAGAGGTCAGACCAAGGAGGTTTAATACCAAGGAGGCGCCCTCCCTTAAGCGCTAATGCTCCTGAGGTGAAGCCAGTGGGCGGGCTTAGCCGTCATATTGGTTAACTCAAAACAATCCTCACTCCAAGCATTTCAGATTGCTTTGCTCGTACTGTTTAGGATTGAATAGCTTATTCCTTAAATAAAAACTTACGAAAATAAAAACATGTGATCATGTAGACACATTATTGGTAACCTTATTATGATTTATATGCAATTACAAGGTTAAATTCCTCATAATTATATTACTGAACATACCTGACAAAATGCTACTTGCTGTCTATTTGAACTCAGATTGCACTATTTTGACAGACTTTATTGAAATCTACACAAGCAAAAATAAAACGGTCATGCCCCATAAAAAAAAATTCTGTTAATGTTCAGAATTTCATAAATATTACAGTAGAAAATGAAAGGTGGAAAAATAAAGTGTGAACAGGAAGGAAAGAAAAAAAGGGGAGGGTGGGCAAAAATTAGATAAATATATAGGAAAATTTCATTAAAATCTCTTCATAACATAAGCAGCTGTCAATATGAGAGTAATTCTTTTTCACTTCTAGACTATTAAGAGTATTTTTTTAAACTTCTACACTCACCCCCACCATAAAACAAATTCTGTTAATGTTCAGAATTTTGAGAATATTTCAGTAGAAATGGAAGGTGGGGAAAAACGTGTAAATGGGAAGGGGGGAAAAGGAGGGGGGAATTTTTTTTTTACCTTCTAGACCATTAACAGTGGGTGTCAGAAAATGGTGAATAAGATTGCTAGGAACAACAAGAAATTACACAGCTTCAAAAATAATGCACTATTTCAATGAATTGTAGTTTTATTGAACCGATGTAATACATGAATCTTTCCGTGGAAATTAAATCCCATTTTTCTGACAGCGATTCGCACACCCGTATGCAGAACACACAGGCATGATTAAAGAGGTTGAGATTAACATTTACACACGTGCAGGGAGATTTTCATTCGTGAATTCGTGGCAATCCTCCTTGGCGGCGATCTGACTGAGTCAACAAATATGGCCGCAAGTGCCTCATTGTGGCTTCAAGAAAATGACGTCATGCCGCCTCCTTGTTATTAAACCTCCTTGGGTCAGACAAACACATCACACAAACACAAAGTGGAACAAAATGGCTGTTTTTCAGCCAAAATGACTGAAAGGCCATGAGGGAGTGGGAAGTTCTTAATTCCCCTGGAAAGGAATTCCACAGCTGTGGCGCCACTACAGAGAAAGCTTGCTCCAGTGCCGTCATCCTAATGGGATACAGGCAGCATTTGGAGGACAGCCCCCTCAGATGACCCGAGTGTGTGGACCAGAATGTACGGGAGAAGGCAGTTGTTTAGATAACATGGACCCAAACTGCGAAGGGCTTTAAAGGGCAATACCTTAAATTAATCCAGGAAACAAATGGGAAACCAATGTAGTCGCGGAAGCAGAGGTCCAACAGTGTCAAATTGCCAGCCACCACCTTGGCTGTTGCATTCTGCACTAATTGCAGCTTCTAAACTGTCTTCAAGGGCAGCCCTATGTAGACCACATTACAGTAATCCAGTCTTGAAGTCACTAAGGCATGGACTACCATGGTCAGGTCTGATCGACTTGGTACAGCTGCAGCTGGCTCACCAATCAAACCTGGGCAAATGTACTCCTGGCCACTGCTGCTACCTGGCTCTCCAAAGAGAGCTGTGAGTCCAAGAGCATTCCCAAATTGCGCACCCAATTCTGCGGGGGGGGGGGGGTGTAACTCCATGCAGAGTGGGTTGATGACTCAGTACTGCATCAAGGATTTCCTGAGCAGAAAGATCTGTCTTTTCTGGATTCGGTCTCAACTTATTGGCCCTCATCCAGACCCCAACCACCTCCAGACAGCAATCCAGGACTTTCACAGCCTCCCTGGAATGAAATGGCAAGAGAGTTGAATGTCATCTGCATATCGGTGACACCCCACACCAAATCCCAGAATGATCTCCCTCAACAGTTCCATGTAGATGTTAAAAAGCACAGGGGACAATTTAGAACCCTGCAGCACCCCACACTGCAAGAGCAGTTGTCTCCCAGCATCCCCATCTGCAGTGGTGGGTCTAGTGGGATGATGAGGGGGGTCACAGGGGCCAGAGCAGCAACCGCCACTGAACGCAAGCTGCGCAGCACAGAGGAAAGCTGTGCAAGCGGCATTCGGCCTGCCTGCCCCTGCACTGAAAGAGTTCTGAAATGGAGTGTGGCATGGCAGGGGGCAGTGATTGTCGACCTAGCCCAGGGAGGAGGCACAGCTGGGTCCGCCACTGCCCATCTGGTATCTGTCAGCAAAGAAGGAACAGAACCACAGCAAAGCAGTGCCGGATTGAAAGACTTTCTGGTTTTGATTTAGAGCAGAGTTCTGACCTTTGGAAGTTCTAGAAAGCAGAGGGAAAGGGGTCTAGCATGGTGAAACACGCACCACGCGAGTGACCCTCGTTGCGCAGGAGGCGCCTGGGCCACCACTGCAGTCCCGGACGCCAAGAAGCGGAATAGAACTGCGGGGAGGGCCAGTGGCAGCCTGCCCGTACCTGCTCTTCCCTGCCGTGCCCGGGCGCGCCCAACTGCCCCCTTTCTTGCCCGGGCTGCTCCGCTTTCAGCCAGGAGGGAAAAGGGCAACCGCAGCCGACGCTGGAGGAGGGAGAGAGCGCTCCCAGCAGCCTCCCACTCCAGGTTCATCCACGCCCAGAGAAGAGCGCACGCACCAGCGGGCATCCTCGGGGACGAGCGAGGCCGCGCAGTCTGCCCGCAACTGGGCACCAGAATGCGCGCGCATCAACACACGGAGACGAGACGCCTCCTCTACTACTGCGCATGTCTGTGCCAGTGGGGCTGTTCCATAAAGGTAAGATGACAGGAGAGGACATGCCTTAAGAAGAGATAGCAGCCAAATGAAGCCAGGGGGCGGGCTTAGCAGCCATGTTGTTCTACTCAAAACAATCCCTATTCCAAGCATTTCAGATTGCTTTTCTGGTACTGGTTAGGACTGAATAGTTTACTCCTGAAGTAAAAACTTACCAAAATAAAAACGTGTGATCGTGGAGAAACATTATTGGTAACCTGATTATGATTTAATATGCACTTACAAAGTTTAATTCCGCATAATTATATTACTGAACACACCGGACGAAATGTTACTTGCTGTCTATTTAAACTCAGATTGCACTGTTTTCACAGACTTATTTTTTGAAATCTACACAAGCAAAAATAAAACGGCCATGCCCCATAAAAAAAATGTCTGTTAATGTTCAGAATTTCATAAGTATTACAGTAGGAAAATTACATTAAAATCTCTTCATAACACAAGTAGTTGTCAATATGAGAGTAATTCTTTTTTACTTCTAGACTATTAAGAGTATTTTTTTTAACTTCTACACTCACCCCCCCCAAAAAAAACCAAATTCTGTTGATGTTCAGAATTTTGAAAATATTACCGTAGAAAATGGAAGGTGGGAAAAAAGTGTAAATGGGAAGGGGGGAAAAGGAGGGGGGGAAATATATATATTTTTTCCTTCTAGACCATTAACAGTGGGTGTCTGAAAATGGTGAATAAGACTGCTAGGAACAACAAGAAATTACACAGCTTCAAAAAAATGCACTCACTGAACGGTAGTTTTATTGAACCGACGTAATGTGAATACATGAATCTTTCCGTGGAAATTAAATCCCATTTTTCGTACAGCGATTCGCACACCCGTATTCAGAACACGCAGGCATGCTTTAAGACGTTGAGATTAACTTTTACACGCGTGCAGGGAGATTTTTATTTGTAAATTCGCGGCAATCCTCCTCCTTGGCGGCAATGATCTGAGTCAGCCATATTTGTTGTCCCATGGCTTCAAGGTACTGATGTCATGTCCCCTCCTGTCATCTTACCTCTATGGGCTGTTCCAAGTAGGTTTTTGGCTGTTCCAAACAACCGGTGGCCCTCCCTTAACATTTCATAGAGAAGAATTGAAGCCGAGGGCGGGCTTAGCGGCCATGTTTGTAAGTACAAAACATTGCTCATTCCAAGCATTTCCAATGGGTTTTCTGGTACTGTTTAGAGCTGAATCGTTTACTCCTGAAATAAAAACTTACGAAAATAACGTGTGATCGTGGAGAAACATCAGTGGTAACCATATTATGAGTTAATATGCAATTCCAAGGTTTAATTCCACGTAATTATATTACTGAACATATCGGACGAAATGCCGCTTGCTGTCTATTTGAACTCGGATTGCACTGTTTTGACAGACTTATTTTTTGAAATCTACACAAGCAGGAATAACGTGTGAACGGGAAGGAAAGAAAAAAAGGGGAGGGTGGGCAAAAATCAGATAAATATGTAGGAAAATTACATTAAAATCTCTCAATGTATAACACAAGCAGTTGTCAATATGAGAGGAATTCTTTTTCACTTCTAGGCTATTAAGTGTATTTTTAATGAGGTAGTATTTTATTTTTATTTTTTTCCCTCATATCTACTTCAGTTTGTGAAAGGCTGCATACTTTATGAGGTAGTATTTTTCAGTATCAATTAATCACTATGATTTTAAGTACCTGTGGAAAGTAATCCCATTTTTCGTTAAGCGATTCGCACACCCGTATGCAGAACACGCAGGCATGCTTAAAGACGTTGAAATTAACTTTTACACACGCGCCGTGCGAGCTAGAGAGCCCCTTTCGCGGCGCTGAGTTGAGTCAGCCATATTGGTCAGTACAGGGCTTCAAGAATGTGCTGACATGCCCTATCCAGTCAATCTAACATTCTTGGTTCCAAACAACCCCCGCGGAGTTGGCCCAAGACCGACGGCCGGCGGGTGGGCTTCGTTCGAAATGCGCCTGCGCGCGTTACTGCCACCCTTTCCTTCCTCGAGGACAGAGCGTAGAGATCTGAGGCGATGATCTGAGTCTGAGTCAGCCATTTTAGGCTACTCGAGGTGGCTTCACTGGGCTCCTATTAAATCAACAGGCATGCCGTCTCCAGTCAATCTAAGCTTTTTGGGACAGAGCCTTCTGTCAAGTCTTTTGGCTCCTCCCCCGCACTGGCGTTTTCTCAGTGGTTGGCGCAGAGATAATATGCAAGAGTAACACAGGCCATTCCGGGCTCTCGTGATATAAGATATGCCTTAGTCTCCCGAAGTGAATATGAGACTAAGCACAGAAATCTGTGTTGGAATTCGGGTTTTAAGCATAGCTTTGGAAGGACATCACTATGTACACCTAGAAGTGGTTCATGCAAAGGCGGGGGTTTCTTCTTTTCTATCTCAGGCCGCGTTTGTTGTTTTTAAAAACTCAAGCCCATGGCACTCATAGAGGACGGGAACTAGACCGTGACTTCCCAAATCTTGCGGGCTGATCAACCTGTGTGTTACTCTCGCCATTTTTCTAGCTTTATGGTCAGCGAACGGCTGCGGAGGCATGTCACGTGGTCGGTAGTCGGGCGGGCAAGGCAAGGAGGTGGCGCTGTCACGTGACCTATGTAGGATTCCCAATATGGCGGCTGCTGCTGCGCGCGTCGCGGGTCGCTGTATCTGACCCAGAGCAGGCGCCCCTCCCCCCACGAGAGACGTCGCGCCGGCCTCGGGAGCTTTCTTCTCCGCTTCCCTTGCAGTTCACTTTTCGGTCGCCATGAGGGAAAAAGGCCGCAGGAAGAAGGGCAGGACCTGGGCAGAGGCCGCCAGGACGGTACGCCGAGCAGGGGCGGGTGGGGTCTTTAGTGGCTGCACCGCGAGCCCTCCCTCAGCACCTGTCAGGCGGTAGGAGGAGCGGTGCCCGCCTTACGTTCCTTCCCTTATCATATTGGGAGTAGGCTGGAGGGAGAAGGACCCTTCGCCGCTGGGTCGAAGCGGGCTCAGGGCACACCCTCCTGTTTGCCCACCAGACTCTTGGAGGTGCCCCAGCGGGGGCTTTGCAGTCGGCTGTGAGGGCGGTCAGGTTGTCATCTTGGCTGGGTTGCAGCAGGGTGGAAAAGCGAAGGGCGCTTCAGGAACAGCGAAATTGTCTCCTATAACTGGGCAAAGAGGCACATTTTCAAGTGGCTTTCCTCTTATGTTTAGCAGGGGAAGAGTAACTGTCCCTATTCACCCCTGGATCATATCTTTTCTGGTGGCTGTTCCAGTGGTGTTCTGCATTTTTTAAGATCATGAGCTCTTTTGGGACAGGGAACCATTTATTTTTTGCCTGTAAACTGTTCTGTGAACTTTTTGTTGAATAGCAGTATATAAATACTCTTTCTTGCTTGCGTTTCTCTTCCTGCCTGAAGAAAACTGACGTGGATGTGTCGGTGCCCGCCTGCCTGTTCTTGTAGAGGCACCCCACTTGCCTCCTGTCACTCTGAGGGACCCTGTTTCTTTGGTACTTTCAGAACTGAAGTGTTACTGGCAAGAACCAAAGCAGACAGGTTTTTGGGGGGTCGGGGTGGGGAGGCAGAACAGAGGAAGCTCGTTTAGGTTGTTTGGCTGAACTCTAGGAAGAGAAGCTGTCAGATCCAGGCTTTCCTCCCTGCCTTCAGTCATAATGCTGCCAACTGTAATATGTCAATGTGCTGTGCTGGACTCCATAACCTTAAGGTAAACTATCTGTGGTGTTCTGAGTCTTTCACAGGAAAAGTGGGGCATAACAGGAGTTTGCAGTCTGTAACTTATGATGGATAAGTGTATAAGAGAAACTGACTAACAAGGAGATTGTGCCTTCTGAAGTATTTTGCTTATTGTATAATAAAACTAATAAGAAAAGGAAAACTGTCTCAGGGCTTAAAAATGCATGGGTGAAAAAAATGAAATGTGCATCTCCCTTTCTGCTTTCATGAGTCTCTCAGAAATGTTCCCAACAACTTTGGCTCAAAGCCCTGTACCTCTTGGCATCTGCTCAGGTGAAGCAGCTGGGAAGCTTTATGAACTGAGCTGGTTGGGTGATGAAGAGATATGATGGCATCGAATCTGTTTCACGACAGCAGGTCTTTGTGAGAAGATGGTTAGGGTCATATGTTCATCTCCTTCCCTTTCTTCCCCCACCCCCTCTAATTCTGCAGTTGGGGTAGTAGCATGAACCTGTCTCTTTGTTCATGTTCCAGATAGTACAGGAAAGAGCCCAGTTTGATGGCTAGCTTGTCCACAGACTGTGATGCAGTGGATGCCCTGCATATTCCCTCTCCTAAGACATGAGCCTGAGGCTCTTGCCAGTAACCCTAACCATAGTTTAGTGTTGTATCTACATCAAGCTAATATATGTGCGATAAAAACGTTTAATCTTCTGATACTGTAAAACCGTTTTTAAACTTGAAACAAAGCATACAAAAAGTATTTAGGGCTGCAATCCTATATGTACGTCCTGGGGAGTGGGCTCCATTGAGATCAGTAGAGACTTCCTGTTGAGTAGGCACATATAGGATTGTTCTGTAAGTATCTTCAGTATAAAAAGTATCTTTTTTTAAAAAAAATTATTTATTACATTGTGATTTTATGTTCTTTGTAAGCTGCCTTGGGCACTTGCTTTGGCATGGGAAAGGCAGGGAATAATAATAATAATAATAATAATAGTAGTAGTAGTAACACAGACCCAAATCACAACATCTCTAGCAAATCTTCAGAAAACTATATTTAAAATTTCTGCATCAAAGAAGCACTAGTAAATATTGTGTTCTAATGTAGCTGTAAACTGCTGTGAGGACTGGTAATACGTATGTATTAAACCTTTGCTTCATGTAATATGCCAAAGGAAGAGTTTTGGTCTCTACCATCTCTGAGCCTTATGTACTCAGTTAATTTTGCTATCTTTTACCATTTTTCGTATTTTAAATAACCACTCTTGACCCTGTCAGTTTTAAGCACTCAGCATCTTGGCATCTGTTAATAAATTCAGTACCAGCTTCTTGTATCATTTCTTTGTTTTATCATTTCTGAATATTCTTTTTTTTTTTTTTTTTGCTTAGCTACAAAGACAGTGAGCTGCCTTTGTGAAATTGATATTGGCTGAACTTTAAAACTATAAAGGGGCTCATAATGTTGAGCACCATGACCCCTTTTGAGCTTAAATTGTGATAGATCCTTTCAGGGTGACTGTTCAGAAATTGCAACTAACAATATAGGGAGCAAACAGTGAGGTCTTGGAAGGTGTGCAGTTTTCTCTAAGAATTTGCTTTGATGTATATCCTTTTAATTCACAAAATAAACACTATCACCTGACCTATAACCTTCCTATAATAGGACACTATGATAGGACACTATCACCTGTCCTATAAAAGTACACTTTTAAAGCATTTAAAAATGAAAATGAGAAATTAGAATAAAAACATGTAACATTGCTTTCTGCCTTTCATGTAACGAAAACTGCGAAAAAAATAACACTATTTTTAACCCCCTTCCAATGATCCTTTAGGGTGCTACCACAGATGATGGAAATATGTTTTTTTAAATAAAGGCATGAAAGGTAATTACTTCATATTCAGCTGTTTTTGCAGTTTGTAATCAAGGGTGTATAAAGGATGTTAGAATTTTATTTTTTTTGTAGATGCTCTTTAGAGCAGCAACAATCCACTTCTCTTCCCTTCTTCCTACCCTCTCTGAGACATGCTGGTCTGGTCCTTTAGTCTTAACTTTCATGTTTTGCAGCTTGACAAGCTGAGTCATAATTTTGTAAGTTTCAGTAGTCAGCATATCTGTGAAATTGCACTGCATGACACAGCTTTTGGATGACTTTGACTGGCATTCCTTGCCATAATAAATCATTTTTAGAAAAATGAACTGGAGGTACTGTAATCCTTAGCATGTGTATATCACTGACATGTTCAGGGAGTGTTTTTCACTTTCTTGCAGCCATCTCTGTAAAATAGGTTAGTGTTCCTGCTATTGCAGTTGAAGGATAGCCTGAGATTGTTCAAGGTAGTCTCGTGAAGGTATGTGAGCTCGTGAGGAAGGCGAAATATGAACCAGGGGCTTCCTGGATCACCCTCCTAGTCATGACACTAGGCAAGCTCTCATCAGTAATATTCCGTAGTGCAGAGGTTTTCAAACTGGGGCGTTGCTATGCCCCAGCTTGAAAGTCTCTACCCTTAAGGTGCTGGGGCAGGGCAAAGGCAGTGACGCGATCCCCGGGAATGTGTCACTGCCTGGGGTGACAAGGGTCGCAAGTGTCTTACCTGTCGCTGTGCTGCGCTGCGCTCTAAGGGGTGTGGGGATAGGTAAGGTACTTGCAGCCCCTGTCGCCCTAGGCAGTGACACAATCCTGGGGGGTCACATTGCTGCCCTTGCCCCACCTCTGCAAACACAGTGGTGCAAACTATCCCTGTTGGAAAACCCTGCCTTAATGTTATGCTGTTGGCTCTTTGATAATTGGAATGGCTATGGCTAACACACACGCACACGCACACGCGCGCGCGACAGTGTTTCCCAGACTTCTACACAGCAGTTGGGAACCCTGTAAGTATGTGTAGGGGTAGAGAGCGGGAATGCACTGCTGCAATCATTGCATTGCTTCATAACATACCTAGGAGGCACTGCTGGCCATCCAAAGGGTGCATGTGGCTCACAGTCCCTCTGCTCAAAAAGGCTCCTTGATCCAGTCACGACCCACTTCTGGTTTGAACCCTCTGTATCCTCTGAATGGTCAGCCCTGCCCCTAGGTATGTTACAAAGCTCCTTTGTCACAGCAACGCCACAATCGCTGTTGTGCTGACACTGCCATCATCACTTGACCACTCCCCTAAAGGGGGAATGGCCTGCTTCTGTTTCTATTGGTGAGACAACCCACCAGTTTGGGAACTAGTTGCCATAGAACAGTTCATGGTAGAAGGGTGTCACTTTGGATGACAGAGTTTAAGACAGAGTGCACTTCGTTCTAAATTTGCTGGTCTATAGGCCAGCTAAAAATTCTTCCTCCTTTAAAGATTGCAGGTTGTAGCCTAGGTTGAGTGGAAGGCAGTGCTGTCTTTTGTTGCTGCATCACAGTCTTATGGAATTCTTTGCCCTGGGTGTCTTACTACTTTCTTTTTAAAGAAGCAAAACAAAAAAATGAGGTAGTAGATATATCTTTCTTTGCCCTTGTGCACAACTTCTTAGCCAATTAAGATAAGGTGATTTATGTGGCTGTACAAGTCATGCCAGACTAATCTCATCTCCTTTGGTAGAGCAACTTGTCTGATAGATTTTGGGAGCATAGTATACCTCGATTTCAGGAGCATAGTATAACTAGATTTTGAGAAGGCATTTGACAAAGTTTCACATGACATTCTTGTGAATAAAGTGATAAAGTGTGGGCTGGATGATACTTCTGTTAGATGTGCTCAAGTCCCATTTAAAGAAAGGTTCCTAACAATTATCAAATGGCTAGCCACTACTGTTTCTTAGCTCTGAGAGCTGTCTAGCATTTGAACAGCCTGCCTTGTGCAGTTGTGTGCTTTCCCTTGTGGGTTTCAAGCAGAGGCTGGATAGCCACCTGTCAGGGATACTGTAGGTGCCTGTGCTGAGCTAGGTATTGGACTAGGTGGACTTGAATGTCTCTTTCAACTGGAATGTTCTATGCCTGCCGCACCCCGAAGACCAGAAGAACTCTGAATTAGTCCCTCTGTTATGTAAGGTTTGCACTCTGGTTAGTCAGCAATGGCAGCACTTGAAAGAACCCGCCTTACTAGGTTCTTCCTAAAGTACTAAAGTACATTGTTCCTAAGAGGATAAACTAAGCAACAAAAAGGTGTGCAAAATTGAGTGGTTTGGGCATCTGTTGCTCTTCTATGCCCCTCTGTCTGGTTAGTAAGCAGTGTTTTGTGATCAGTCTGGTCATCAGATTGATCTTTTTCTACTTGGAGCTGTTCTGTCATTGAATGCTGTTGAAAGCCCTTGATGAAGGCATGTCTTGTTAGTGCCAGTTCTTTGGGGGATTTGAATGCCTAGGAAGCTGAGTTTGCTTTGTTCTTTTTATTTGGATTGTCTGCTTAGTGATGCTTAAATTCTAACTCTTTTGTAAATACTACTGTGAACTTTATGGTTTGATTTCTGAATAGTTTGCCCTGAATAGAATTAAGCTATTGGGTTAGAACTTTAGAGGCATCTTGAAGGTCTGATGTTGAATGGACTGTATGTGTGTGGATGAATCCACAGGCATGACGGGAAGGCACTTATGTAAAATTTGCTCTGCAACATTCTATTTAAGGTGGAAATCCGAGTTCTATCCTTTGCTTGGCATGCATAACCATGGCAGGGTCTCCCCCATCGCCTGGTCTTTCATCAGCTCGCTGCATGGCCTCAATAGAAGGCAGGGCTGTTCCCTTCCACACTTCACTGGAGGCCTCATTCTTGGTGTCCTTGCGCAGGTCCATGCCAGGCAGGCTTATCTGATCTGCCTCTGCCGGCCCCCAAGGTAAGTCCAATGTCGAACATACAGCATCAAGAAAGTGTTACAGTCAACAATGAAAATGTTTCAGAAGTTCTGACTCCCATAATGAGGCTTAATGGGTCAAGCTTTCATTGTAAACTATGAGCAACTCTTGTGTGTTCCACCTGTTTTTCTACTTTCCCCATTTTAAAAAAATTTCCTATTCTTTCAGTCCCAGATTCACAGTAATTTGTAGAAACGCAGCACAAAAACAAAAAGGAAGCATGTAATCACATGTCTTGAAAGCGTGGAGACTTGCTACCCATCAAGCTGTGTTTCTCATCCTCATCCTGAGCCGTACTTGTTTCTCCAAGGGCCCGAAGAGGACTTGGTCTGAAACCCTCTGGAGCACACCTGAGAAATTTTCACAATGGCGACCATTTTCACAATGGTGAGAGGTGAAAAGCAGAGTGCCCCAAGGATCCATCTTGGGACCTATGCTTTTCAACTTGTTTATAAATGACCTGGAGATGGGCATAAGCAGTGAGGTGGCCAAGTTTGCGGCTGACACAAAACTTTTCCAGGTGGTGAAAACCAGAAGGGATTGTGAAGAGCTCCAGAGGGATCTCTCCGAACTGGGGGAATGGGCAGCCAAATGGCAGATGCGTTTCAATGTAGACAGGTGTAAAGTGATGCACACTGGGGCAAACAATCAAAACTTCAACTATACTAATGGGTTCTAAGCTTTTGGTGACAGATCAGGAGAGAGATCTTGGAGTGCTAGTGAGAAAAGTTCTCTGTGCTCCCGCTTGCCTTAAAAAGCCGGCAGGAGCGTGGAGAACAGAGGGCAGCGCTCCCGCTTGCCTTAAAAAGCCGGCAAGCGGGAACGCTGCCCTCCGTTCTCCACGCTCCCACCGGCTCTTTAAGGCAAGCGGGAGCGCTGCTGCTGGCTCTTTAAGGCAAGCGGGAGCATGGAGAACACAGCGCTGCCTGGCATCCCCCCTTATATAAGACGCACCCAGTTTTTAGCGCCCCCATTTTTTGAAAAAAGGTGCATCTTATACTTGGGGAAATACGGTAGATGGTAAGGCCACATCTGGAGTACTGTGTACAGTTCTGGTCGCCACACCTTAAAAAAGATATAGGGGAACTAGAGAAGGTGCAGAAGAGAGCAACCAAAATGATTATGGGGCTGGGGCACCTCCCATATGAGGAAAGGCTACAGCGTTGGAGGCTCTTCAGCCTAGAAAAAAGGCGCCTGAGGGGGGACATGGGATGGATAGAGTCGATAGAGTTCTTTTCCCTCTCTCACAATACCAGAACCAGGGAACATCCACTAAAATTGAGTGTTGAGAACAGATAAAAGGAAATATTTTTTTACCCAGCAGGTAATTAGTCTGTGGAACTCCTTGCTACAGGAGGTGGTGATGGTATCTGGCCTACATGCTTTTAAAAGGGGACTGGACAGATTTCTGGAGGAAAAGCCCATTGCAGGCTACAGGCCATGATGGTTAGTGCAACCTCCTTACTTTAGAGATAGGCTACCTTGGCGTGCCAGATGCAGGGGAGTGGCAACGAGATGCACATATCTAGTTGTCTTGTGTGTTCCCTGAGGCATCTGGTAGGCCACTGCGAGATTCAGGAAGCTGGACTAGATGGGCCTTTGGCTTGATCCAGTGGGGCTCTTCTTATGTTCTTACGTTATGTTGTTATAAAGGGGGCCTTTCTGTGTCTCTGTCCAACTGAGGGAAAAATCCAAAATTCTATCCAACGTCCTGGAACTCTTTACTGGGCATTCAAGGCAACTCCTTCTCTGTTGTCAGAACTCAAAACAGAGGGAATGTCAAAGCCGAGGGAAGGTGGGGGAAAATGCCTCCACGAGGAGTTTGGTCCTTTTTTTCCCTACCATTGCCAGGACTTATGTTGAGAATCTTGTTATGGATAAAGAGGGATGGGCAGCAGTAGCTTCAGTATGTCAAGGCTGTTAGTGGTGTTTGTTTCCAGCTCCTCCTAGTTCCAATTTTTTCCTCTAGAACAGTTTCCCCCAAACTCCTAAAGGGGAGGTGGGAACCAGGTAAGTGTGTGTGTGCGCGTGGGAAGGGAGCAGTAACAGTGCTACAGAGATAGCAGCATTGCTGCTGTCAAGGACCTTTTTAACTTACCTGGGGGGGCAGTGCTGCCTTCCTGCAGGGTCCTGGAGGCTCATAGCCCCTTCTGATCTGCAGCTGCTGTAAAAAGCTCTTGTCTCTGATCTAAAGCTACTTCTTGTTTCCCCCCCAAAACCTGGGAGTAACTTTATATAGGAGATGAAAGCTTTTTACAGCAGTTTCAGAGGGGGCTGCGGACTCTGCAGGAGGCCAGTGCTGCCTGCCAGGGGAATAAAAAAAGCCCTTTGGCAGCAACAGTGCTGCAATCTCAGCAGCACTGTTGCTGCTATTGGAGCAGTACCTTTGGTGGGTTGTGACCCATCAGTTTGGGAACCACTGCTCTAGAATGTGCCAAGAAACAGTCCTTTGAAAGTGACACAGAGCTGTTTCTTAGTACAATCTCAAGGAAAAAAAGGGTGATGAGCAGGAGTTGCCCAAAGATGCTGTCAATGCTGGAAGTGTGGCAGAGGCAGCTACTGCCATAAGCAACTGGCCACAGTGGTTCCCAAACTTTTTAGCACTGGGACCCACTATTTAAAATGACATTCTATCAAGACTCACCTAGCTTTATAAGACTAAAAACAGTTTCACTTTATCAGCTGCTCAAAACTCTTTTTATCCTTTTTACTGTAGTTGGGGGGCACCCTCTGGAACATTTGTTGAGCTCCATGTTGATTGGATCAGGACCATTCTGGAGGCCTTGCATTCCTCTTCACCTGGCCTTCTATAAGAGCTATATTCTTCCACTCAAGTAAATGCACACATGTGGCTGAGTTTCACTTGTCATAGGGCTCAGAACATTTTTCTTGTAAGCTTTTGTGGGCGGGATTTCCTTCTTGAGAGATTGTTGGGGTCTGCATTCATTGGATCGGGGCCATTTGGGTCACGTTCTCTTCCTCTCAGCCTGCCTTCAAAGTGGACAGAGGCACGGTTGCCTACTTATGTGTAAATGAGCATGTGCTGATCCATTTCGATTTCTATAGGACTCGGTACATTTGGGTCGCAACCCACAGTTTGTATTATATTTAATAGTGCCCAGATGGCTCTACTGAAAGGCAGCCTGGAACATTTTAAAATTAGTTTGACGCTGATATTACTAAGGAGAATGGAAGAAGACATCTCTGATCCCTGCTAAAATCACTCACTGAGAAACATTACAGAACAAATTGCCAGCTCTTCCCTAGTTCTTGTCAGGGAATATTTGCCCTCCAATCCACGTGTGAATCAGTGAAGGCTCTTTGCTGGAGAGTACCCAGCCCACCTATCCTTTGGCTTGGGAAGGTAGAAGGGTCCAACTGTCCTAGGATTTTGTCTCCTGTTGGAACTGTTTTCCTACCCCACCCTGCCAGGAGCTTGGAAAATCACTGCCATAAAAATGCCATAAAGCAATGTTTACACTTGAAGTGTGGTGTTGGATTTTGTGGTTAGGTTTGTTTTTCCCTGTGACACCTTTCTTCTAGCTTACTGAGGAATTTCCTGCCGGAGGAAATCTGAATCCCAACCTACCTGCATTTTGCAGGTTTAGGAACATGTCTTCTGTCTGGTATATGGATTGAGTTGAGTTGCTTTTTATTGGTATTGTGTCTTTGTTTTTTTAAATAAGTTGATGTTTTTATATATTAGCATTTTTTGTTTCGTTGGATTTTGTGAGCCACCTTGATCCCCTAAGACTAAGAAAGATGGCTTATAAATATTTCTAATAAACATGATTTGTCTAGAATGCTGTGTCCCCAGTGATGCATTTTATGACTTCCAGAAATCTTTTTCTAGCAGCATTTTGCTGAATTAAAATTTGTGTATTTAGTTATGTCTCATTTCAGGTTATAATAGACCAGTTTTCTGTCTTAATTGCTCCCTGTGGTTCTGTCATATGTTGAGAAGATGCTTTGATCTGGAGACATTGTGGTAGGTTAGTGTAATAAGTTGGTTTGAGCTACAAACCTCAAGTGGTTCTGTGTAGACTGTCTAAAAAGGTGTAAATTCAGTTTGTATAGCTGTGACACTTCATTGTGTGGTTCACTTTTGTGGAAATCTGGGCTTGGTTCAAGTTGTTTCAGATTAAATTTCTGGTTTATTTAGTATATGTCAACTTCACATGCTCTTCAAAATAGCTGAGAACTTGCTTCACTCTTGCATGCTTGTGCCTTAATGGGAGAGAAACTGAAGTCAGAGCAAAGTATTTTCACCTACAGAAAACATTTCTTCTTGCTTTGCTTTTATGAGGTGGCTGCTTGTTCAGATACTTCCTCTGAAAACTTAAAGGGAGAGGTAACCAATCTGACAATTTAATTGTGTAATGAAATGGTGAGACACAGCTGACAGTCAAAATAAAAAGTGACAGTGTACAATGAAATAGTGAAATGCAACCACCACCACACAATAGAAATGTCACAGAATAGTGTTTATTGTCAGAAATACTGTATTATGTTCAGAGATAATATAGATCTTGATTTGTAAAATGCTGTGAAAATATTCCAAAATGGGAGTATTTATAGTAAAATGTTTTTGAACTCATGTTTTTCGTTGTGCTTGACAAACTGAGACTACCAGATTCTCGTTGGATTATATGTTGAGCAGTTGGTACTGTTATATTTATTTTTTTACAATATTGCAAAAACTGTTGACTCTTTATTTTGTGTCCTGCTTTGTCTTCTGAGGGTACTGCCTTCTACACATTTATCTCATCTAAATGTGGGAGTGCTTTTCTTGGAACTGATTTCTTTTTAGAAATATGTCTTGGACTAGATCCCTAGCCATCTTAATGTGTAGAGGCTTATAAAGTATTTGCTGTGATATGCAAGATGCAAGCCCCAGTCCGCATGGCACTAAAGGTGCTGATTATTAACTTTTTAAGGCCTAAATGGCTTGGGGCATGTGTGCTGTATAAGGACTACTCTCTGCTGTATGTGCCCTTCTGTGTGATCATGTGCAGCCAATACGTGAAGTGTCACTCCAAAACGTTCTATGTTGATATAAGATGCCTGATGGATTGGATAAAACCATTGGTCCACCCAATCTCATTCTGTCTTTTCAGACTGGCAGTTTCCATCCACAGCTGCAGGCAGAGTGGTCTTGCCATTTCTACTATCTAAAACCTTTGTACTGGTGGTATCAGGAATTGAATCTGGGATCTTAAATATGCAAAGCATATGCAATTTCACTAAACTGAAACTGCCTGTTCTCCACTTGTATTGCAGATACCCACAAAGATGGCTGCTTATGCTGGCACTATCTGTTGTCAATTCCTTGGACATCCATATTTAGAGCTCAGAAGAAATTGTGCAATATTATTTTATAGGCATTGTGATGATTCATTGGAGCTAATGTGGCCCACCTTGCCTGGTTGGAAGAAAGATGCAAGGCATGCAGCCTGAGTACCTGACCTTGTGCATCTTTGGGTACCTTTGGTGTTGCCATCAGAATGTGTGGGTACCTACTTTGGTTACTGTGATTGACAGGCCACAGACAGTTGCTGTCATTGGGAAGAGAAAGCAGTCTTTCTCCTTGTGTCTCGAGAATTACTGAGGCTCCCTCAGCATCAAAGTTGTCCGCTAAGGATACAATAAGGGAGGCAACTGGCTAGGCCAGTGAAGGGAGGCAAAAGGCTAGGCCTTTTGGGCTTGGTGTGTCAAAACTTAGGAAAATGCTTATCTTGACTCTGCTGGTGTGTCAACCCCCCCCACCCAAACAATAGAGAAACATTATTTATATTCATTTATTTAAACAAAAAATACTGTCCAATCATATGTGATGTTATGTATTACATAAAGAAACATCAAATAATTACAAAAATGAATAAAACAAACTCAGTTTTTGTCAGGTATTGGTAATTGCTGGTGTGTCACCTCAAACGTTGTGGTGTGTCACCTTTGGCATGTGTGTCATAGGTTTGCCATTACTGGGCTAGGCCAATCTCAGTCTCAAAACATACCAAAAACCATGCATTTGAAGTTAGAGGCAAAATAAATCCTAAGCCAACCTTTTAGTTTTCCGGCTAATTACTGGTGCGTATATAATTGCTGTTCCCTTGTTCACTTCCAGGGTTGAGAGGAGCGTGAGAGCCATGTATGAATAACACTGCTAGTACAACATCTCACTCCAATCCTCCTCTTTTAAATAGTTTGGGGGATTAACATCCCATCTTTCCTGTTGGTGGGAAACACAAATCCAACCCCCTCAACATCTCATCAGCCATGGTCAGGTGGAGGACTTGACTAGTGGGCAAATTTGAGCAAAACCTAGGTTGGGGGTGCCAGTGCTTTCTGGTTCCTTGTTCAAACACAGCTAGGTGCCAGTTACACTGCTACAGCCAATCCACTTGAGGTTATGTGCCTTTCTTGTGAAAGATTAGAGGGCATGATGGCAAGTTTGTAGATGCTGACTTCTCCAAGCCAGCTACATTTTAGACCTACATAGGAACTTTCCATTTAGGATGAAGGGAGAATGGGTGAAGTTCTGGCAATGTTGTTGTTCAGTCGCTAAGTCATGTCCGACTCTTCGCGACCCCATGGACCACAGCACGCCAGGCCTCCCTGTTCTCCACTAGCTTCCGGAGTTCACCCAATGTCATGTTCATTGCTTCGGTGACACTATCTAACCATCTCATCCTCTGCCGCCCCCTTCTCCTTTTGCCTTCCATCTTTCCCAGCATGAGGGTCTTTTCTAAGGAGTCCTCTCTTCTCATGAGGTGGCCAGAGTATTTGAGCTTCAGCTTCAGGATTTGTCCTTCCAGGGAGCAATCAGGCTTGACTTCCTGGAGGATGGACCGATTGGATCTCCTTGCAGTCCAGGGGGACTCTCAAGAGTCTTCTCCAGCACCATAATTTGAAAGCCATCTTTACATCTGGCAATGTAGAGACAAGTAATTGTTGCCCTTACTTTTAAACAGGAGGGAAAGGAAGATTTGGGAAACTACAGATTAGTAAGCTTGACATCAGCTTGATTTTGGAATAGATTAAGCAGAATATTTTGTGAGTGCTTTGAAGATCGGATATTTTCCAGGAATCATCATGGTTTGTCATGCACAAGTTGTGGCAGACTAATCTCCTTTTTTGATAGTGATTAGCTTGGCAGACTGTGGAGAGGCTGTGTACATAGGTTACAGCAAAGCTTTTCACAAAATCTCCAGTGATATCCTTTTAGATAAACTGAGAGAAGGTGGGATAGATGATGGTACAGTTAGGCAGATTTCACCCTGGTTGAACAGTTGTTCCCAATAAGATGCTCTTAAATGACTCCATGTTGACTTAGAGGGAGCTATTGAGTGGAGTGTTGCAGAGCTTTGAGGGCTTTTGAGGGCCTTTAAAAATGTTCAACATTTTTATAAATGATTTGGATGAAGGAGTAGAGGGGATGCTTACCAAATTTTCCAATGATACAAAGTTGGGGGGGATAATTAATAACCTTGAAGATAAAATGGATTCAAAACAATCAGATTTTGAATCCCAGGTTTGATCAGTGGGCCCATGCTAACAACTTCATCTTGGAGACAGAGGTACCTACGTGTAGGACTTTACAATAAAATCAGAGGCACAAGTACAGGATGGGGAAAACCTGACTTGGCAGCATCACGTGTAAAAAGGATGTAGGTGTCTTAGTGGACCACAAGCTGAACATGTGCCATCTAGCTGTATGATGTGGCACAAAAAAGACGAATGTATTTATCAGCTGCATTAGCGAAGGCACAGTCTCCAAATCATGAGAGTCTGCTCTGTACTGCACTATGCTGCTCAGACCTTGCTTGGAATATTTGCTTTGCTATAATCTAGCTTTGACCACCATGTTTTAAGAAGGACATAAATGAGTTGGAAATGGTTTATTTGAGGGTAAGCCTGCCTTTGTTCCGTGAGCTGTTCGCACTGTGAGCTGTTCACTTCATGTGCATCATCGTCATCAAACAGTATTTATATATTGCTTCACTAAGCGGTTTACAGGCAAAAAATAAAGTTAAATGGCTCCCTGTCGCAGAAGTGCTCACAATCTAAAAAAATTTTTAGACCACCACCAGCGACAGCCGCTAGAAAAGACACTGTGCTGGGGTGAAGAGGGACAGTTACTCTCCCCCTGCTAAATATGAGCACCATTTGAAAAAGTGCCTCTTGCCCAGTTAGCAGGGGTATTACACAGCTGACTTGATCACAAACGTGTTCCTGGTTTTCTACCTGCCCCCCCCCATTTTCACTTTAGTCTCTTCTCAAGCAACATAAAACCTAAACTATCTTGCACCCTGCCATGCTGGGACACCTACCCAATCTGTTTGTGCACCTATATCACTCCAACCACATTTTCCCAGGTCTGCCCCATCCCTTCGTAAAGAGGACCTTTCGGTCCAAACATATATAAATAAAATATCTGAAAATCCCTTATGGGACAAGTACTGATCATCTGGAGGAATGATATTCTCTGCAGTAAGTAACTGGTGTGGTGTTGGTTGCAGATTTCCTGTGTTCTCCTCACTCCCATAGTGGCTTAATTTGTGGGTTTCTCCTGCCACCCACATTGTGCTCTAGAAACAGAGGAGGCTGCCAAAAGATTAGGGACAGCTGTGTGGCTACCTTGGTACTGGGGCTGGATCAGACACATAGTGGAACTGTTTCATATTTCTGTAACTTTTGGCAAGAGCCATCTGGACCACATCTTCTCAACAAATGTCGATGAAAGCTCTCAACTCCTCATTGTGTGAAGGGCTCCTCGAATGGCAAGGAAGTCCCCTGGTACTGAGAGTTCCTTGAGTATGTTCAGCCATGGAAATATCACTTCCCTGAAGCAAAATTGGTGTTTCCAGATCAATGGTCAAAAATCTAACAATTCAAACTAGGCCTGCTTCTTATGCTTTGCCCTCCTACGTGTCCCAAGTGATGGAGCAGAGATGGCTGTCTTTTAAATCCAAAACAAGAGTAGGAGCTCTTGAAGAAAGGCTTCCCAGGAGAACACTCTAGGACACAATCTTACCTACCAGATATCAAGAAGCATGTGAGTTTTGTGACCATATGTTTGAAAACCTACATGGAAGACCACAAATTATGATGGGGCAAGTGGGAAAGTTATGCCCACAGAATAAGAAAACCCTTGTGGGTATTGCTTCCTAACATGCGCTTATACTGTGGATAATGGCCATTGTCATGTGGGTTTTCACATATTTAGTCTGTGCCTTAATGAATTTGGAACAATTTTGGGACTTGAAGATTGGCCTTGGTACACCTTTAGAGTTTTTACCATCGGGGCCTTGGGCGAAGCCAGTTGCAAACCAGGAGTTCAGTCTGCTCTCTGTGAGACACGCTACAACTAGTCATGCAGTTTTTTGGATCCAATTCTTGAACAGCAGCATAGGAGCAGCAGAGGTGAACCTGGGTGGCTCAAGAGAGGTACTTTAGGAGATACGTTAGTAGTCTCTCTCTGTCTCCCATCCAAGCAACTGATCCTGCTTTGCTTTTCAGCCAGGGTGACAGCTCAACCTCCAGACCACACTTCCTATTCCTAATTTAATATACATCATATATATGCTCAATTCTCCAGAGTTTAATGATGTGAAAAGAGCAGCTGTTAAGGAAAGGAAAGGCAAATAATGGTTGCAGTTGAAGGATGAAACAGTTGATTCAGATCTGTACAGATGATACAGGGGAATGGTACCAGAACAATGCACAAGAAATGCCACTCATGCTAGAATGAATGCATGGCTTTGAGGAGAGCCACACTGTCATCAAAAATGCCACTATGGGATGCTGAAGTTCTGGTTTCTGCCTTCACAGCTGCAAGATTGCTTTTAGAGATGCTTGTAATTTTGGGCATCATTTGGCAATATTTTTGTCCTTTTGTCGTAGTTAAGCCTACTGCAAGCAAACATGTGTAATGTAGGCTGTGGTCTCTGCATTGAGCCAAATTTTGCAAGGCATTTCACCTCAAAAAGGAGGGGTGAGCTTCTGTTACTCTCTTGGTGTCAGGGGCTAAAGATTTGAGAATAGTTAAGTCAAGCAGCTACCTGTGGTCTTTTCACTGGTTCCAGCAACCCTCCCTGTAACCCTGTATAATTGTTCATGAGGAAAAGAACAAAGCATATGGATGTTAACATTGCTGCTTTCAAGAGCATGTTGGCTCCTGCTTGTCATGTGCCTTGCCAGTTGCCATAGTCCTTGAGACTTGCACATCAGGAGGGATCCTTGTCCTAGTAAAGTATCTGCTCTTTGAAAAACTGAGGCAGCTTGTTGAAATAGGTTCAGAAGACTTGCTTAGAGTGCTCCTGATTTTGCAGGTGGCAACTGTGACCAGGTGTGTATTTCCTTAGCTTGGGTGGTATGCCAGCTGCAGTCTTTCCTGAGGAAAGCAGCTCTGGCTACAGGTTTATAAGATTAGTTACATGTTTTTGATAGAAGATCAGCATTTGAGTGTGCTGTAGAACCTCGCCTCTTATAATTTCTGTTAGACTCAGTTCTTCAGACTCTTTTCTTGAAAATGTCAGTTCAGGCATATAGTGAAGACAGATGCAAAAAATCAACTTCTCTGCAATCTCTATATCCTCCCTAAGCGCCCCTTTTATGCCCATACTAGCTTTTTGTTACCAGGGTTGCCCAGGTAACAAATTATCCCAAGCTTCTATAAGACAGGAAAAGGACTCAAACCATCGGGAGTGTCACCGCTTGCCTCAGTGACCCTGGAAACTATGGATTTGACACAGATATCGGCCATTTTCAATCATTTTTTCACGGCACCCCCTTCCCACCCCCACCCCTAGGGGCACTAGGGAGGTTGTACCCCCACAGTGTTCGTCGCCAGACTGCAAGGCTTGCACGTGCCGAATTTGGTGCCAGTCGCTCCAGGCGTTCCAGCAGGGCATGGTGGACGTTTTGTTTCGCACCCCTTCTCGCCCCCCACGCCAAGGGGGGGGCCGAATCCGGACTCCAACGGCATTGGGAGCATTGCCGCTCGTCTCAGTGATCCCAGAAACTACAGATTTAACACCAATTTCGGCCGTTTTTGACCATTTTCACATGGGGCTCCCTGTGCACCCCCACCCCGGGGGCGCTAGGGGGGCCTGACCCCCGCAGTGTTTGTTGCCAGACTGCAAGGCATGCGTGTGCCAAGTTTGGTGCCAGTCACTCCAGGCGTTCCAGCATGGCATGGCGGACATTTTGTTTCACCCCTCACGCTGAGTCCAACGGCCCCCACCCAGACTCCAATGGTGTTGGGAGCATCGCCGCTTGTCTCGGCGATCCCAGAAAGTATGGAACTGACGCTGATTTTGGCCATTTTCACGCGGGGGCCCCTGTGTACCCCCACCCCCGGGGGTGCTAGGGGGGCCTGACCCCGTAGCGTTCGTCACCAGGCCGCAAGGCATGCGCGTGCCGAGTTTGGTGCGTGTTGCTCCAGGCGTTCCAGCAGGGCATGGCGGATATTTTGTTTCGCACCCCTTCTCGCCCCCCCCATGCCGAGGGGGCAAAACCCAGACCCCAACAGCGTCTGGAGCGTCGCTGCTCATCCCGGCAACCCTGGAAATTACAGATTCGATGCCGATTTTGGCCATTTTCGACCATTTTCACGTGGGGCCCCCACGTACCCCCACCCCTGGGGGCGCTAGGGGGGCCTGACCCCCGCAGTGTTTGTCGCCAGGCCGCAAGGCATGTGCGTGCTGAGTTTGGTGCGCGTCGGTCCAGGTGTTCCAGCCGGGCATGGCGGACGTTTTGTTTTGCACCCCTTCTCGCCCCCACGCCGAGGGGGTCCCAAACCCAGACTCCCACGGCGTCGGGAATGTCGCCACTCATCCCAGCGACCCCAGAAACTACAGATTCGACGCCGCTTTTGCCCACTTTTGACTGTTTTCATGCGAGGACCCCCACCCCGGGGGTGGTACAGGGGCCTGACCCCCGCAGTGTTTGTCGCCAGGCTGCAAGGCATGTGCAAGCCGAGTTTGGTGCGCGTTGCCTATGCTGAGCCTATGCTGAACACACACACACACACACACACACACACTTTTTTATATACGTATATAGATTACCTTAACAGTCCAACCACCTCTGTTGCAGGTTTCCTGCTTTTGATGCATAGAAGTTCTTATTGTTTGCATCAATGGTTTTTAGCCATGAGCGGCACATGTATTTTGGTTTTTTGCATCCTACATTGTTAACTTACACCCACATGGGAAAAGAGATGTATTATATGTTTTCTTTCTTCCTTGGATAAGTCTTTCATTTTCTGAAGGAATTTTCCTTGCCTTTTATGGCTTCCATGATTCTTTTTTGAGTGCCAAGCTGGCATCCTCTTGGACCTGGTGATACCTTGGTACATTGTAGCTGAGTTTCTGCTGTTGTGGTTTTAAATAATCTCCACTAATTCAGAAGATATTTATCTTTTGGCTTTTGTAGTATCCTCGCTTTGAAGTCAAATGTGTTCATACTGGACTTCCTTGAAAAGTTTCTGGTTACATATAAGTATGCTGTGACTGTTGTACCCATATAAGTTCAACAACTTGTACATCTAGCATAACGTTCTGGGTGTCAAATAGGATTAAGCCTATGGTCGCTTCCTTTCTGGTTGGTTCCAGCTGTTCTAAGGCACAGTCATTCAGTGTATCTAGAAATGTTGTATGTCATGTCCTTGACATGAATTAACCTAGCTTATATACAAGTACAGTTGGTCCTCCTTATCTGCAAATTCAACACCTTTGGATTTGGCTTACTCTGGATGCTAGGCATGCGTCTGGAGGGCCTCAAGGACCTCCTGGATGTGACTGGAATGGATTTCCAGCCATGTCTGGGAGGTCCTTGAGGTCCTCCCTGCAGATTCCAGGGAATTAAATCAGATAATCTATGTAGATAAAAGAGAATGTGTGTTTGTACATGTGTATGTGTGTTTGTGTGTACATATGTTCCGCATAGGCTCCGCAACGCCTGGACCGATTGACACCAAACTTGGCACGCATACACCTTGTGGTCTGGTGACACACACTGGGGGTGTCAGACACCCCCCCAGGACCCCCGGGGGTGAGGGTGCGGGGTGAAACGTAAACATGATCGCAAACGGCAGACATTGGTGTTGAATCCATCGTTTCCGGGGTCGCTGAGATGAGCGGCAATGCCCCCGACGCCATTGGACTCCGGGGTCGGCCCCCCCTCGCTGTGGGGGGGCGAGAAGGGGCGCAAAACAAACCGTCCACCATCCCCTCCTGGAACGCCTGGACCAATTGATGCCCAACTTGGCATGCGTGTGCATGCCTGTCTGGTGACAAACACTGGGGGGGGGGCAGACCCCCCTAGGACCCCCGGGAGTGGGGGTCCAGGGGGGCCCATGTGAAAATGCTCGAAAACAGCAGAAATTGGTGTCGAATCCGTAGTTTCCGGGGTTGCTGAGACAAACGGCGACTCTCCTGATGCCGGTGAAGCCCAGGTTCAGCCCCCCCCCCCTCGGCGTGGGGGGCAAGAAGAGGTGCGAAACAAAAGGTCGGACATGCCCTGCTGGAACGCCTGGACCGAGTGCCACCAAACACGGCATGCGGATACCTGGCGGCCTGGGGACAAACACTGCGGGGGTCAGGGACCCCTACCACCCCCGGGGGGTGGGGCTACGCAGGGGGCCCCATGTGAAAATGGTCGAAAACGGCCGAAATTGGTGTCGGATCCATAGTTTTTGGGGCCGCCGAAAAGACCGGTGATGCTCCCAACACCGTTGGAGTCCAGGTTCGGCCCCCCCTCGATGTGGGGGTGAGAAGGGGTGTGAAACAAAACGTCCGCCATGCCCCGGTGGAACGCCTGGAGCGATTGACACCAGTATGCTTTACGGTCTGGGGACAAACACTGCGGGGGTCAGACCCCCCCCAGCACCCCCAGGGGTGGGGGTGCACACGGGGCCCCATGTGAAAATGGTCGAAAACTGCTGAAAGTGGTGTCAAATCCGTAGAGTCCGGGGTTGCCAAGACGAATGGCGATGCTCCCAATGCCGTTTGAGTCCATGTTCGGACTTGGGATATTTGTTGCCTGGGCAACGCTGGGTAAAAAAAGCTAGTGGTTAATAAAGAAGATGTTTTAGATCAAATTTATAAACTACATATAAATAAGTCACCAGGCCCAGATGGTATACACCCAAGAGTTATTAAGGAACTAATATAAAGAACGAAGTTGCTGACCTCTTAACTAGAGTATGCTACTTGTCCCTTCAAACAGCCACAGTGCTAGAGGACTGGAGGATAGCCAATGTCACGCCAATCTTTTAAAAAGGGAGAAAGGGGGAACCCAGGAAACTACAGGCCGGTCAGCCTAACGTCTGTTCCGGGGAAGATGGTGAAAAGCTTTATCAAAGATAAAATCCTAAAACGCGTAGAGCAGGGGGCCTCAAACTTTTGAAACAGGGGGCCAGCTCACTGTTCCTCAGACTGTTGGGGGGCCAGACTATAGTTTGAAAAAAATATGAACAAATTCCTATCCACACTGCACATACCTTATGTATATTTGTTTGGAGGATATGGAGATACACATCTCAGCCGCTGCTGAGTGGGAGCTGGAAGACCATAATAACTAGTTTACCTTTTTGATAACAGGTTTGAATTTGATTCAGCGCGCTCTCTCTCTCTCTCTCTCTCTCTCTCTGGATTCAGATTGCAGTTGGAGATCTCTCTCTCTCCCGCGTGCGTGCGCACACACACACACACACTCTGACATTCGGATTGGATTGGATCTCTCTCTCCCCACACATACACATTCTGGATTCAGATTGCAGTTGGCGATCTCTCTCCCCCCCCCACACAGATTGGATTGGATTTCTCCCCCCCCCCAGACGTTCAGATTGCAGTTGGTGATCTCTCTCTCTCTCTCTCTCTCTCTCTCTCACACACACACACACACACACACACACACACACACACACACAGAGAGAGAGAGAGAGAGAGAGAGAGAGAGGATTGAATCTCTCTCTTCCCACCCACCCCACACACACGCACTCAGATTGCAGTTGGCAATCTCTCCCCACCCCCGGGCTTGGAAGAGGCTGCTTTTATCACGTGAATCAGAAATGGAGAAAAAGTGCTGCTGCTGCTGCTTTTTAATAAAATGTAGCTTTAAACTTGAAATCAAGGTGGAAGACAAAGAATGTATTATAGACCTTCTGAGCTCCACCTGGCCTAGAACAGTCCAAAACAGAAAACACACCAACAAGTACCTCCCGAAAGCACAAAGAACGAGCATCTGCCTGTGTTGCTCTCACAACTTTGGCCGGGAGAAGTTCAGAACTCAGACACAGCGGCCAGGGAAACAAAAGCCACCGGGTGCCTTCGCTCCTGCCACATACACCCCGCCGCAGATTAGCTGTGGAAGAAGAGGGTCGCAGCGAAAGAGAATGGAGTGGGGAGGGTGGCCCACAGCGCGTGTATAGCTCAGGACACAAAACAGTTAGCAGAGATTAGTGGAGGGGAAAGGGAAGGCGCCGAGATCTCACAGCACTCGGCCTCAAACCGGATCACGGGAACAAGGTCTAAAGAAGGGGGGGAGAAAAGGGAGAGAGAGAAGGAACTACCTCCCTGCCGCCTGAGCAATTCCTTCCCCACAGTCCCTCACCCGATTCCTCCTCAGAGGAACGAGTCCTCTCCCCTCCCCAAATTAGAGGGAGAAGAGCACAACTCGACCCAAGCTGCTGAGAGAAGAGCGGAAGAGCCCCTACCTCTGCGAGTACATCTCCCTGCTAACGGACCCCCACCCGCTCAGGCGGGAAAGCTGCTACTCGCACCATCACCGACTCTTCAAGTTGGCAGACATAGCAGCTTCCTGGAGCCCTCCTCTGTCCCCCTCCTCCCCAATCCTGCCAATCAACCCTCCAGAGATCACACCTTTCCTCATTAATCACCTCTTCTATTGGACAACAGCAAAAGCCTCTGTTTTCTACTGGCTTTATGGCGTTGTCTATCACAAACCACAAACCTTACTGTTGGGCAATAAAGGGATAAAGGCCAGAGTCATGGCTTCATTTAACCCAATCAGAATGACTCAATCTGAATGACTGGCAGGCCGGGTAAATGACCTTGGGGGGCCTGCATCCGGCCTGCGGGCCTTAGTTTGAGTACCCCTGACGTAGAGGAACAAGTGTTGCTGAAGGAATGCATGTCAGCATGGCTTCTGTAAGGGTAAGTCTTGCCTCACGAACCTTTTGGAATTCTTTGAAAAGGTCAACAGGCACATGGATGTGGGGGAACCTGTGGATATCATATATCTGGATTTCAGAAGGCGTTTGACATGGTCCCCCACCAAAGGCTGCTGAAGAAACTTCACACTCAGGAAATAAGAGGGAAGGTCCTCTTATGGATTCAGAATTGGTTGAGGGCCAGGAAACAGAGAGTGGGGCTCAATGGGCAATGTTCACAATGGAGAGAGGTGAAAAGCGGAGTGCCCCAGGGAATCTGTCTTGCGGCTGGTGCTTTTCAACTTGTTCATAAATGACCTGGAGACAGGGATAAGCAGCGAGGTGGCCACGTTTGCGGATGACACAAAACTTTTCCGGATGATGAAAACCAGAAGGGATTGTGAAGAGCTCCAGAAGGATCTCTCCAAGTTGGGGGAATGGGCAGCTAAATGACAGATGTGTTTCAACATAGACAAGTGTAAAGTGATGCACGTTGGGGCAAAAAACCAAAACTTCACCTACAGAGTAATGGGTTCTGAGCTGTCTGCGACAGATCAGGAGGGAGACCTTGGGGTGCTGGTGGACAATTCAATGAAGGTATCGACCCAATGTGCAGCAGCAGTTAAGAAGGCCAATTCCATGCTTGGGATAATTAAAAAATTGGGTTGAGAATAAAACAGCCAGCATTATCATGCCATTGTACAAATTGATGGTAAGGCCACATCTGGAATATTGTGTACAGTTCTGGTTGCCACACCTCAAAAAGGACATAGTGGAGCTGGAAAAAGTGCAGAAGAGAGCAACGAAAATGATTATGGGGCTGGGGCACCTCCCTTATGAAGAAAGACTGCAGCATTTGGGGCTCTTCAGCCTAGAAAAAAGGTGCCTGAGGGGGGACATGATCAAGACATACAAAATGGTGCACGGAAGGAATAGAGTCAATAGAGGGATGTTCTTTTCCCTCTCTCAAAACACCAGAACCAGGGGGCATCCGCTAAAACTGAGGGTTGGGAGAGTTAAAACAGATAAAAGGAAGTACTTTTTTACCCAGCGGGTAGTTGGTCTGTGGAACTCTTTGCCACAGGAGGTGGTGATGGCCTCTGGTCCTTTAAGAGGGGATTAGACAGATTTGTGGAAGAAAAGTCCATCGTGGGCTATAGGCCATGATGGAGGCCATGATGGATTGTGCAACCTCCTTATTTTAGCAGTAGGCTACTTCAGAGTACTGGGTCCAAGGGAGTGGCAACAGGATCCAAGCATTTTGTTGTCTCATGCCTCCCTGGGGCACCTGGTGGGCCGCTGTGAGATACAGGAAGCTGGACTAGATGGGCCTTTGGCCTGATCCAGCAGGGCTCTTCTTATGTTCTTATGTTCTTAATTGTAATTGAAGCTACTCATTACTAAAACATTTTCTGCTTTGAATTATACCCTGTTTATTCCCAAATCAAGATCACCCACAGCATTTTTTTCTCTAAGGCGATGTCATGTCCCCTGTAAAACAATGTTTTAATCAATTATATTTCCACCCACATTGGTTCTGGTTCTCCCTCAGTTTTCTGGTTTGTTGATTTCTGTGTTTATTCCTGCTGTGTTTATGTTCTTGGTTGCAGCCAAGCATGCCACCTCCCCATCTTGACTTGGAGGCTTTTGGCATTTGAATTTGAACACCTGTACGTTGTGTTCTCTTCCAAATGTTGTTGGTATGTGTATTTTTCCCTGTGGCTTTTTACTCTCTCTGACCTACTGTCCTGTTCTACTGTATGCTCATTTCCAAATTATGCATTTTCTCTGTCTGGCTGTTCTAGAACATTCACCCCACCCGTTACTTTGGCTTGAACTGGATGTTTTCTAGCTCCTGTTGCCCATCCCCCAGGATCAACGTAGGCCCTATGTGCTTAGGGGCTGGCTAGTGGTTTGAATTGTGCCTGGCTAGCCAATGAAAGTGGTGCAATAATGCTGTGCCACAGTCGTACCCCTGGCACCAGTCCTTGACTGGGCAGCTGCATCCTGTACCAGCAGTTGCAGGTTCTGAATAGTTTTCATGGATAGTGCCATGATCAAGACCAGCTTAGACAGGGAGACCTTTAGGCAGCAGAACAGTCAGCGTACCAACAGTTTTTCCTATGAAAATCGCAGGGACTGTGTGGAGCCCTAACAGAACTATGCAGGTGCAGCTCTGGGGAGCACTTTCATCATCACTAATCTCTGGAATGCTGTGAAGGAAGCTGCGCAAGGCTCCAATTCTAGGTGCTTGGCCATGCAACTTAGAGGAGATACTGCCACAGAAACACTTCCTTGGGAAATGCTGCCTGACTATATAAATCAATATTCATATCTGAGGGGTTGTCATGTGGAGGAAGGAGCAGATTTGCAGCTGTCTCCAGATCATGGACCACTGTATCACAATGTTAGCCCTTCCGGGTGCAACACAGCAAGGATGAAGGCTTTCTGTTCTCCACCACAGCCTCTACATTTCAGGGCCAATCTTCTCAGAATCTTGCATCAGGCAGCCACTTCCACTCTCCATTGTCCAAGCAGATTCTGCGTCTGCCCGGTACGAGATTCTGAGAAGATGGGCTGCAAAATATTGAGGCTGCAGTGCAGAACAGAAAGCCTTTGTCCTCACCAAGTCGCATCTGGAGGGGTAAAGGTGTGATACTGGATCCGGCCCACAGGTCACAGTTTCAAAGCCTCTGTTCTAGAAGGTTTATATTACAAGGACAAATTTAATTAAACATTAGGAAGAACTTTCTGATGTCACAAGCTGTTTGGCAATGGGACAATCTGCCTTGGCAGGTTGTTGACTCTCCACCATTGGAGAATCTTCAAGCAGGGGCTGGATAGCCATCTATTGAGGATGTTGTAGCGGTGGGCAGCCTACATTGGCAAGGATGATCTTGAAGGTCCCTTCCACCACTGTGATTTGGTGATCCTGTATGACTACCCAACTTCAGAAATAGACAAATCATGGCAGACTATTGCAATTCCTTCTTTCTATCCCCTGAAGCCTTGGCTGTCACAGCACTTTGAAATCTGCAGGACAGAGTTGGAAGAGATTTTCCTTAATCTGGCAACAACGGTAAAGGAAACCAAATTGGTCAGTGATTTTATTGGATTGGATTGATGATTTAAATCCTGGATAATATTATTGACTGATCTGATGCTAAAACAGCTGCAACATCAGACAACCACTAAATCTACCAAAACTTCAAGGACAGCAAGGAGGAGAGATGGAATAATAATAATAATACTTGTATTTATATACCGCCTTTCTTAGGTCACCAGATTTCTCTAATGACTATAACTCAAGGCGGTTTACATAGGCAGTCTTTATTTAATTCAGAAACCTGAAGTTTGTACAGTTTTTACAGAAATGTTCTTTCTTCCAAGAACTACACACATACAGATGGATCTTTCTGGATTTAATCCTTCTTTCTGGCCACCTGTTTGTCTTCTTGCTGGCTGATAAGCGGCTTCCCTGCTCCCACCAGAGAAGTAGCTGACTTCGGCATAACTCCTCCTCACACAAGGCAGCCGAAGACAGCTCAGCTGTTAATCAGTCGCAATTTACAAGGTCTGTGGCTCACAGAGACTTCCGGTAGTCCCGAACTGATCTTCCGCTCTTATCTTCAGGCAAACGGAGGCATTAACCCTCTCGACTAAATCTTCTGCCCAAAATAGTCCATATTTGAGTGCTCCTCCTTCCCCTGCAGCAACCTACCCTCATGTTGTCATTAGATCAGTGCCTGCCCGATATATATACCCTGCCTATCAGTGTAGTAATATTGGTGCCCAGCCCATTTCCATCATCCACTGCCCTTTGAAAGCACATCTTAATTCTGAGAGATGGAAGAAAACAGATATACCCAACTGCACAAGGCTTGCAAAAGACTGAATGCAGGGACAGCAAGGTCTGGAGTGGAGTAGAGCTGTTGACATAATTATTAACTTGGTGGTGTCACAGTCTCAAAAAACTGCAGTTCTTTCAGGTCCCTTTCAAATGAATGAAGACTGAGCCAGCTGGATGCTCAGGTGTGGATTCAGTGGGGAAGGGTGCCTCTTATCGGCTTTGGCTGGTGCACCAGCTGCTGCTGTTCTGGCCATGGTAATCCATGCTCTGGATAAGATTACTATGGCATTCTCCTCATGGGACTGCTTCAGCTGATGCAATTAGAAATCTTTTAAATGAAAACCACCACTTATTAACTTGGGGTGAGAACCTCTTGCTTCAATTCCTTGGAATCCACATGGCTGTCTGCCTGTTTCAGGAATCACTTCAAAATGTTTGTTCTTTCCTATCAAGCCATAAAAGTTATGGCCTGGTTCCTAAAGTGACAGCCTGCTGCTGCTATTTTAATAAATAAAACAGTAATAAGACCATTTGTATCCAGGATTTAAACCTGAACAAACTAGCCCTTCTCCTATGTGTATTTCCCAGGCTGCTTTGATGGTAGTCAGAGGCCCTGCCTTGGGTGTCCAGTTGGTCTGAGGTGCAGCAGAGCATCTGTGAGGGAGCAGGAGCTTTTGGGTACTGATGCCAGTCCTTGTGAAGGTCAGCTGTGCTCCCTCTCGCAATAGCTTCCCACACCAAGCTGAAATATGGCTTTTTGAGGCAGCTTCACTTGTGGTGGTTGGCACTCTGTTTTCCCTGTTGTACTGCTGACTGCTTTTTGCTCCTGGTTGCTTTGCTTTGTATACGATTGTTTTGTCATTTTTATTTTAAGCTATATACCACTTGGCTTCCTTTTAGTGAAAAGCAGGATAAATATGTTTTTTGTTCACTAGATTATATAAGGATTTTCAATAAACTGGTGGTGATTGGTCATGTTTGTGTTCTGAGCAGACTTCACTCCCTCCCTCCTGGATAATGCACCTTATTTGGTCAAATGAGTAGGTTCTGGTGTGTATTGGGGTCTCCTTCAAGTATTTTATCTGCGCATAGGAGACCCTTGTGGTACAAGTTCCCTTTCCTACACTGTAGAGGAAATTGTCCAGGGATAAACAGCAAGTTATTTCCTTGAAATGTGTTGTGCATGCAGGTGCTGCTGTTTCAAAGGATGCTGAAGCTCTCCTCTGTCACTTTCTTATCATGGAAAGCAATAGAGATGATAAATTCTTTCTCTTTCTAGCTTCCTTAAGAAGAATTGAAGAGACTTTTTTGTCTCTCTCTCCAAAGATTATATTATCCATTGTTCCAGAAGTTGTCTCTTGCAAAAGGTTGTTCAAATTTTAGACTCCCCACTCCCATGCCAATATTCTGGCAACCCAGAGCAAGGGCTAATGTGAGATTTTACTTTTCTGAAATCAGAATAAATAGTTTCCTTGATCGCAGAATTCCACAAACTGTCTTTTTGCTTGCCTGCTGCAGTGTGTAGAGCCTTGCACAATTTATTTCTGTGTTTAATTGCTATATTTATACACCACCTTTCCTTAGAGTACTCTTTGAATATTGCTCAAGGAGGTTTACATAGTCATGGTTTTCTAGACCTAATAAGTGTTGTTCTATGTATGTAGAACCCTTCAGCAGTTATCCCACAATGGGCTAAGCTTCCTCTTAGCTACAGGAACACTCAAAGCTTTCCACAGGCTGATTTCACTCAGAATTCTGTATTCCATCTGTATGCCTGCCTCCATAAAATGAGAATTTGTTATACAAGAACTACCATGATGATTTTACTATTTTTCTCAGCCGTATGACTTGTAAGTTTCAGTCAGTGCTTGAACAGATTTAATAATCGGTAGTGTTTGTTTTCAAATGGAGATCAGCCACTGTGTCCATGCTCACATGAGGAATCCCAAAATCTTATGCATCGGGGACAAACTCACTCCATCAGTAAAGAGCCTCCTGAATCTTTGTATTCAAACTGTGTAATATATTGTGGCCAAGGGCTTCTAACATGTCTTACACCAGCATCTCTCTCTCCTCTTATTAAATAAATATAAAGCCAAGAAGAGTCCTGTGAAACTCTGAGGGTGGGTCACTGTTTTATTTTGTTGTTGTTGGTCTTAATAAAGGAATTCTGTTCACATACCTTCTCTAGTAAACCGAAGTTGGGACCAACAGCATGCAAGTATTCTCCTGAGTTCTACTGTGAAATGGTACTGAGGTACTCACTGTCCTACAGTGAATGGTGATATTGATTTATGGGGAATCAGAAAAGATTCTACTATTTCATAGCTTACCGGTCCAATCAAGTGTAAGTAGCTACTCTATTGCTCTAACTAGGTCAAAGGTCAAAGAATTGGGCTTCTATGCAGACTACTGCCCCCAGCCCTGAGCCAAAAGTGAAGTTGAGATTGCAATAGCAGTCCAGCTACTGAAAAACAGGTTAAAAACACAATCCATTAAGTAAAGAGCTAAACTTGAATCTGCCTAAGCTGGGGTGGGGAGGACAGGGTCAGACATATCTGCAAAAAGAATTTGGAACTCAGTTCTGTACTCATTGAGCCAACGAACAGTTGGCTTTGAGTGGTGGCTCTTTGCTGAGCAGGGGGGAGAGAATAACTCTCCCACTTAGTCACCCATCAGAGCATCTCTCATATGACTCTTGCTGGTGTTGTCTTGTGCCTCTTTCAGGGGTTCTGAGGCCCTTCGCATTTCTTTTGCTGTGTGAAAACACTCTGAAAACTTAAAGTGGTACATGAAATGTTCTTGATAATAAGGCAAAACAAGGACAATTGGTACTTGTCTTATCTATACAAGAACTGTATTTGATGTTCTGCCCTCTTCATCTGTGCTTTCTTGCCAGGTCCTAGAGAAAAATCCCAACACCCCTATGAGTCATAAAGAGATCCTCCAAGTTATCCAAAAAGAAGGACTGAAAGAGATCAGGTAAATGTCAGCTGAAGAATAATAATGGTTGTAGCCACTGTTGTAACCCCTAGCTGCAATGCTTCCCACCAATATTTTTGTGTGTATATGGTGCCAACTGGTTGATTTATCCTTCTTCTTATCGACACCTGCAGCTTAGTGGTGCCTCTAAGAATGATCTTTGACACATTCTCAAGGATATGAGCACTTTTTCAGGGAGTAAAGCCATTTCTCTCATGCATAGTCACTTGAGCACTTTGCACAGTGCTTTGATTTAGCATGCTAAGAAGTGAGGTTTATAGTAACTGCCCCAAGTTCCCCCACAGTAAGTATGTGGTACATGAGAACCTTGCAGTGTACATCCTTCCTCGGCATCACTAAACTAGTGCTTTGCTGAATTTGGGAGCAGAATGGTGAAAAGAGATTCCTTGGTTTCTGCAGCATACAAGGGCCTCTTTATGTAACTCTTGGTCAGGGCTAGAGTAGCTAGTAGAGTTGTCGTCGTCATCCTCTTTGCATGAGCCTTGGCACTGAGGACGCCTTGACTCCCTGGTACAGAAGGGTTTTTGCTATAAAAAAAAGTTGCTTCATCTGACATCTCCCACTCTCCCCTATGTACAGATTTGATATCTGCTGAGCTGCCTTTCTAAACTGTCTTTCCAGTGCTCAGGTTGGTGCAGAAGATGCAATAGTAATTGGCTCCAGCAGCTGGAGTGGAGGCCCTGCAGGATTTCATAGAATGATTGCAAGTTAAACCTGAGATAAAATTGAATAAAATCAATAAAAGAGAAAAATACGGCAAATGGGATGGTGACCCACAGACCAACAAGAGCAAAGCATGCTAGAGGAGGCTAGTGTTCTACCTCCTTCAGAATGCCACCAGAGAGGAGGCATTGCAAACTCTTGAATGATGATTATTCTGCAAGCCCAGGGCAATGCAAGTCAAGATATTGTTTCTGGTTGCAACAATTTCTATAGAATAATAAAATGTTGAAGTAGGAAGTGACCCAGGCTCAGTGAAGGAAACATCCTTGACAGGTGACAATCTAGCCTTTCCATTACATGTCTCAGAGAGAGAGGAGTTTTCCAAAAAGATGCAATAATAATTGACTCCAGCAGCTGGAGTGGAGACTCTGCCGGATATCATAGAAGGATTGCAAGTTTAACCTGAGATTTTGTATGCATGCTGGAATGACTGCAAACATGGGCCCTTATGATTGCTAGCTAGACTTACTCCCTGTGTTACAGTTCAATCCTATGCATGTTTACTTGGAGGCATTCCCACTATATTCAGTAGAATTTATTCTCATGTAAGTGTGCATAGGATTGCAGCCTAAATTACTTGATGGATGGGATTTCCAGTCCTTTTCACTCATTTCCCTGTGGGTGGGTCTCTTCTACCTAGAGCTCACTGCATGAGCTTTGGGAAGCTGGATTGAAGAACACTACACCCTTCCAGAGTGGGAGAAAGGAGGCAGATAGCCATTTTGCAAAACAAGAAGAAAAGCCTGTGGCTACCATAATCTGAAGGCACACAAACTGCTGGGGAGCCAAAACTGCCCCAAACACTGGAAAATAGACCAAAAATGCATAGGGGAAACAGACTGGAAAATATACAGAAAGAAACCAGGGAACTCATTAACACAGGAAATTATCACACTTCCAATGAGGGAGAACCCACTACTGCACTACCCACTACTATCTGTTCTAGTGCCAGACCACACTTGCAGTTAGGAAATCGTTCCTTATGTCTAGGCAAACCTGCTTCCCTGTATTAGAGCAGAGTAATTACCTCTTGTAATCAGGAGACCCTCCCAACACCATCATCTTATCCATTCATTGTTCCGTCTATCTAGTTGTCCCTCCGTCTATCTAGTTGTCCCTCCGCCTAGGACAGATAGCATCTAGGGTGTCCTGGCCTTGAGCTTTCAGCAAGCAGACTACATTTGGCCTCCAGGACTGGCCAGTTACACTTCCCACATTGCTGGTGCTAACATGTACCACAAGCACCATGGTCCTCACCATTGCTCTTAAATTGCTCTTTTGTGCCTTCAGATGATGGGAGCCACAGGCTTGCAGCCTTGTCTCTTTGTTTTGCAAAATGACATAAGCCGTGAGGGAGAGAAGAGCCCCTCTCTTCCATTTGATTCAGGAATGAGCTGGCTCATTGGCTCATGTTCCTGCCATGCTAGATTACCACAGCTGGCTTGTGTGTGAAGCAGATGATGCCACTTGGATTGAGTCTCAAGTTGTGCGAAGTGGCGAAGCCTCAAGGTGCCTTCCATCCCCAGCCCCCCCTCCAGTACTTAAATCTGTTTCCTGCTCATTAAAAGTGAACCTAAAGATGGTGATCCAACCCTAGCACCTCATGCGATCTCTTTAAACAAGAATAAGTATAGAACGCATTGGGAGAGCCCCTAGCATGCCTTTCCCATCCTGTTTTGTTTCAAGGACCATGGGAGGTAGGAGCAAGGTAAGGGGCATGGGGCTGGATTGCTGACTTCTGTGCTGTTTTTCATAGTCGATGGTGGTTTTTGGGCTTGGGTAGAGCTTGCTGCTAACCAAGCGTGACTGTTTCATCTAAAAACCCAGTTTGCCTATCTCCATCTGTAGAATCCCTCAGTCATAGATTTTAAAGCATCCCATGTCGTAATCCTCCTGAAAGTTTTCCTTTGCCATCAAAGGTTCAGTTTAAAAAGGTGAGTCTGTTCAAACCTTGTAACTGATCACCAGTGACCCAAACTATGTCTGGCTCTAGTGCTTGCAGGATTACTGCAAACCATACTAATGGCAATGGTGGTTATAGTTGTGGAGGAGTTTGCATGGTGGTCTTGTTAATTCCCCCTAGAGGGAGCATGTAGTCCACAGCCTTGCCCTGTCAGCTGTGCTAGTGCACTTTGCCTCTGCCCTAGTAAGTCTACTGTGCATGTCTTGGTCTGCTGCTGCTATAGTAACATTATTCAGTGTAGCTCCCAGACCCTACTAGGTGAGTCCCAAGTCCCACCCGTGCCCCATTTGGAAACCTGTACTGCAGCTGGTAACATTTCTGATTTGGGTTATGTAGGTGATCTTTGGAAATGTACAACTTGTTGCTTTGCTCAGTACTTAAACTCTCTCTTCTCTTCCACTTTTTTTTACTGCAATCAACTCCAGAAGGTAAGAACCACTGATTATATAAATGCCATTGAATGTGACTGAACTAACCTTGCAACCAGTTAATTTCAGAAATGAGCTAAGTTTGCACACAGGAATACCATCAGAGGAATAACAATATTGTTAGATGAAAGGATTATTTCTCTGCTAGCTTTGCATGTTTAGACTGAAGCCTAAGACGGCAGCTATCTTAACAGTGTGTGAAGGGTAGGCGTGTTCCTGATTAACACAAGGAATTGCCTTTGGTTCTGCTTGACCTGAATAGCTCTCTTGGCTTTTGGTGGCTCAGCCTGCAGCTTTGAGCAGAAGAAGCTTAGCACAGGCTCTTCAGCTTGGATGACCTCATCCCTGATTAACACGCCTAACTTTTATGAGCCATTGTGCAGTTCACTTGGGAGTCTGCTGAATGCTTCAGCAGGTTAGGGACAGGTCTGCATGGCAACCAGCCAGTGGGAATATGGTATGCATCCCTGAAAGAGGCAGGTGCCTTATGCTCCTGGGACACTGCACATCCTGTGGAAGCAGCTGTGTAAATTACTGCATAGTTGGTCTTGCTTTTGAGAGCTGGTGTGGCATAGTGATAAAAAGGCTGTGGATCAGGAGTTCCTGGCTCAAATCTTGTTTCTGTCATGTTTCTCCTACTGGGTGGCCGCTGCCTCAGCTGAGATAATAATGCTTACCTTACTAACGTAATAATGCTTACTGTATAATCTCAATTTGTCCTTGTGTATGGTGTGCTTTTCCCAAAATGGTTATTTTGCAATTGCCTCTATCAGCCAAGGCTCAGGCAGAAACCCCCTTCTTCATTCTGAGGATTGGATGTGTTGCGGAATGTCTTCGCAATGCTAAATAAGGAACATGATTGCCAAAATTTCTGTGTCAACTCTTTTTGTGTGCTTTAGTTTATTTATAAATTTCTTATTTTTCATTCAACCTGTTCTGAATGCAAAGGCAGGAGCTAAGCAGGGAAGATGAATTGATCAAAGCAAACTTCTCACTGGACTGCAATATCAAACTAAGTAAACCAATCTTGTGGGTTGGAATTCATCTTAAACTCGTACACTAGCAATTATGACTCTGAATACTTCCCACCCCTACAGAAGCAGTCTTCAGTAATTCATCAGTGAAACTGAAAGAACAGTCCCCTGTAGCTGTTCCTTTCAACCAGTGAAGTTTTTAATCTCTACTGTACGTTTGTATTTCCATTGTATATTGTATTATCTCTTGTTAATGCTTTCAGATGGTATGCCACCTTGTGTCTGGCTTTTAACAGGAGAAGGCAGGATATACATATCTGAAATAGTTGAGTGTTTTGGGTGATCTATGAATGCAGCACTCATTCTGTTATCTTCTTTAATACATTTGACCTGGCTCACAGAGAGACTGACTAGCAGCATTTTAGCAATTGTAGAAAGTGCTTGGAGGGTCAGGCCTTTTCTCTATCAGTTGTGTACTATTGGCCACCTCACTTTGAACTGGCACTTTGAACTTCCCTTCGATTTGTTCCAAGAGGTTAATCTTACACTTCTGTTTTCAGTGGAACTTCCCCCCTTGCATGCCTGAATGCTATGCTGCACACCAACTCTCGTGGGGAAGAGGGCATTTTCTATAAGGTCCCAGGGAGGATGGGCGTCTACACACTAAAGGTGAGTGAGTGTCCTGCGGGAAACCAAAATTGGCTGGTTTGACTGTTGGAAATCCACAGGGATAAAACTTTCCATAGTGGGGTTTAAGACAGTCCCTCCACCCAATCATGCCATATAAGCCTCTTGTTACCCAGGAAACAACACTTAAATGAACGAGGGTTTGATTGGATTGCATACAGGAGGACTGTTGCTGAAAACAAGTCCTCTAGCTGATAACTTGAAAACAATTGTACTGTACATCTGTAATCAAGCATGTAATCCAGTGTGGTACCCGTTTAATGTATTGGACTTTGACTAAGCCTGGGTTGAAGATCTTACTGAACTGTGAAGCTTGCAGAGTGACCTTAGCCAAGTTAATGCTAATTGTGTTTGTGTACTCTCTCCCCTTCGGCCTGCTTTACTGCATAATGCTGTTTTGATAAAATGGGAAAACGCAACATGTGCTGTCATGAGGTTCTTGGAAAAAGAGAGAGCAATCAGTGTGGCAAACTATCTACTTTCACATGCTTGCATACAATTTTAAATAAGAACAATCCACAAAAGTAAAAACATTACTCACAATAAATGCCCAGAAATGCTCTTGCACAACTACCATATGAGATGTTCCTAGTGGTGATGCCCCACATAAGCTGTGTGTTGGAGGCAATTTGAGACAAGATCCACTGACTAAAAAGAGAAAATCCCATTTGTTCCTCTGCTCTTAGTTGAGTTGAAATAAGAAGCTCAACTTGACTTTTTCTGCTATTTCTTTGTGTTGCAGAAGGATGTTCCAGATGGGCTGAAAGATCTGTCTGATGGCTCAGAAGAGAGCAGTGATGTCCAGTCAGACTCCCCCACCTCTGAAAACAGCAGTAGCAGCAGCAGTGACAGGAGCAGCAATAAAGAAGGGAGGAAAAGCAGGTGGCGAAGGAAAGGTAGATGTTCCTGAAAGATGCTCGAGGCAGAATTTTTTGCTGTGCCAGCAAAACTATTGGTTGCTGCTTTCTACCAAATCCCAATCGTCACTGCAGAAGGATGGAGATGAAGTCTTAGCAGAGGCCACCCACCCATTTCTCTTTCTAACTGGCATATTAGGCAGTTCAAAGGTGTTGAGCTCCAGCTCCTCTCTCTGCATGAGTCGTGGTTCATGTTGCAATAGAACATAAGAAGAGCCCTGCTGGATCAGGCCAAAGGCCCATCTAGTCCAGCTTCCTGTATCTCACAGCGGCCCACCAGGTGCCCCAGGGAGGTACAAGACAACAAGATGCTTGGATCCTGTTGCTACTCCCTTGCACCTGGTACTTTGAAGTAGCCTACTACTAATGTAAGGAGGTTGCACAATCCATGATGGCCTATAGCCCACAAAGGACTTTTCTTCCAGAAATCCGTCCAATCCCCTCTTAAAGACATCCAGACCAGATGCCATCACCACCTCCTGTGGCAAAGAGTTCCACAGATTAACTACCTGCTGGGTAAAAAAGTATTTCCTTTTCTGTTTTAACTCTCCCAACCCTCAGTTTTAGCAGATGTCCCCTGGTTCTGGTGTTTTGAGAGAGGGAAAAGAACATCCCTTTATCGACTCTATCCCTTCCGTGCATCATTTTGTATGTCTCAATCATGTCCCCCCTCAGGCACCTTTTTTCTAGGCTGAAGAGCCCCAAATGCTGCAGTCGTTCTTCATAAGGGAGGTGCCCTTCTTCATAAGGGAGGTGCCCCAGCCCCGTAATCATTTTTGTCGCTTTCTTCTGCACCTTTTCCAACTCCACTATGTCCTTTTTGAGGTGCAGCGACCAGAACTGTACACAATATTCCAGGTGCGGCCTTACCATCAATTTGTGCAATGGCATGATAATGCTGGCTGTTTTATTCTCAACCCCTTTTCTAATTACCCCAAGCATGGAATTGACCCTCTTAATTACTGCTGCACACTGGGTTGATACCTTCATTGAATTGTCCACCAGCACCCCAAGGTCTCTCTCTTGAGTTGTCACAGACAGCTCAGAACCCATAAGCCTATAGGTGAAGTTTTGGTTTTTTGCCCCAATGTGCATCACTTTACCCTTGTCTACGTTGAAACGCATCTGCCATTTTGCTGCCCATACCCCCAACTTGGAGAGATCCTTCTGGAGCTCTTCACAATCCCTTCTGGTTTTCATCATCCGGAAAAGTTTTGTGTCATCCGCAAACATGGCCACCTCGCTGCTTATCCCTGTCTCCAGGTCATTTATGAACAAGTTGAAAAGCACCATTCTCTGGGGAAGGAAGGTGGGTCATTCGTGACCACATGGGAAGGGCATACCCATGTGGTCACGAATGCCCCACCTTCCTATCCCCAGAACAGGAGATTCACAGGTAAGAATTCCGTTATCCCAAGACAGATCCCTGGGGCACTCCGCTTTTCACCTCTCTCCATTCTGAAAATTGCCCATTGACCCCCACTCTCTGTTTCCTGGCCCTCAACCAATTCATAAGAGGACCTTCCCTCTTATTTCCTGAGTGTGAAGTTTCTTCAGCAGCCTTTGGTCAAATGCCTTCTGAAAATCCAGGCATATGATATCCACAGGTTCCCCCACATCCACGTGCCTGTTGACCTTTTCAAAGAATTCCAAAATGTTCGTGAGGCAAGACTTACCCTTACAGAAGCCATCCTGACTTTCCCTCAGCAGTACTTGTTCCTCTACATGTTTTAGGATTTTATCTTTGATTAGGCTTTCCACCATCTTACCTGGAACAAACTGTAGGCTGACCGGCCCAGTTTCCAGGTCCCCCCTGTTCCCTTTTTTAAAGATTGGCGTGACATTGGCTATCCTCCAATCCTCTGGCACCGTGGCTGTTTTAAGGGACAAGTTGCATACTCGGTCAGCAACTTGGTTCTTTAGTTCCTTAATAACTCTTGTGTGTATACCATCTGGGCCTGGTGACTTATTTATATGTAGTTTATCAGTTTGATCTAAAACATCTTCTTTATTAACCATTATCTGATTTAATTCCTTAGTTAGGAAGGGCTGTTTGGGCTGCGGTATCTGTCCAAGTTCTTCTGCTGTGAAGACGGACACAAAGAATTCATTTAATTTCTCTGCAATCTCCAAGTCCCCTTTTATCTCCTCTTTCCCTCCCTCACCATCCAGCAGGCCAACTGCCTCTCTGGCAGGTTTCCTGCTTCTACCATATTTGAAGAAGCTTTTATTATTCCCCTTTATGTTTCTAGCCATGAGTTCCTCAAACTCTTACTTGGCCTCCCGTATCACCTTCTTACTTGTCTTTTGCCAGAGTTTGTTGTTATTTATTCTCCTCACTGGGGCAAGACTTCCATTTACGGAAAGAAGCTTCCTTGCTCTTTACAGCTTCTCTAACTTCGTTTGTCAGCCATGCAGGCACCCTCCTGGACCTTGTCAAGCCCTTCTTTCTTTGCAGTATACACTTCCACTGGGCCTCTACTACTGTTATTTTAAACAGCCTCCATGCAGCCTGGAGGGATTGGACTCTTTTTATCTTCCCTTTCAATTTATTTCTAACTAGCCTCCTCATCTGAGGGAAATCTGCCCTTCGAAGGTCAAGGGTTCTTGTGTCAGATTTGCTCTGCACTCTTTCCTGGACATGCATGGCAAAACCAATCACAGCATGGTCACTGTTCCCCAATGGCTCAGTAGCACTTACATCCCTAACTGGGTCCTGAGTACCACACAGTATTAAATCCAGAGTCACCTGTCCTCTGGTGGGCTCCATGACTAGCTGCTCTAAAGGAGCTAGTCATTCAGCACATCATTCAGCACGTCGAGGAATCCGGTCTCTTTCTTGACCAGAGCACCAGTTGACCCAGTTGATATGAGGATAATTGAAGTCCCCCATGATTACAATCCTGCCTCTCTTGGTCACTGCCCTGATTTGTTTCCTCATTTCAAGGTCACCTTCAAGTTTTTGAACCGGAGGATGATAGCACCTCCCCCCACTATTACATTGCTCTTATGGCCTGGTAGTTTAAACCACAGTGACTCTATGGTGGAGTCTGGCCCACCTTCAGTTTCTACTCTGCTGGATTCTATCCCTTCTTTGATATAGATGTTCACCCCACCGCCAACACGCCCTTCCCTGTCCCTCCTATAGAGTTTATAGCCTGGGATTGCAGTATCCCACTGGTTCTCTGCATTCTACCAGGTTTCCGTTATGCCTATTATATATCAATGTTTTCCCTAGCCACCAAACATTCCAGTTGCCCCATCTTTGCTCGGAGACTTCGGGCATTTGCATAATAACACCTATATATGGAGTTCCCTAAGGAGGACTCTTATTTGATCCCTTTTCCCCGCCTCTCTTTCTATTGGACAAACTGTCACACTCACGTTTGAAGTTATATTTCCTACTCCTCCATTACTCTGTGGTACTCTTCCACCCTCCTCTTCTCATAGGGATGAGGAGTTCTGAAGTGGATGCCACTCGGCTCCTGTTGGCTTTCCCCCAGGGATCAGTTTAAAAGCTGCTCTGCCACCTTATTAATGTTAAGCGCCAGCAGCCTAGTTCCATTCTGGTTCAAGTGAAGCCCGTCCCTCTTGTACAGGCCTGGCTTGTCCCAGAACGTCCCCCAGTGCCTAACGAATCTAAACCCTAACATGTATTTACGAATCTAAACCGAAACGTGTATTTGATGCCTTAGTTCAAGTCTTTGACCAGCTGAGTGACCTTGGGCAAGTCAGCATTTCTCTCTGGAAGATGAGGACTATATAGCACATTCAATAAGCTGTAGGAATGAGTGCAAATACTATGAGAAACAAAAAAGCCTATGTATGTATCCATTGCCAGTTTTGTAGCCTTGAAAATTAAGTCCTGTGCTCCGTCATGAACGTCTCCCTCCAGTTCCTCTATCACTGTTTCCTAGCTAGCAGCATTCCTTGGGAAGCCCATCTTATGGGACTTGTTCTCCCAGAGCATGCTTTCAGTTTATTGCAGTCTAGCTTCCTTTCCTCGCCCTTCCTGCCCCCAATCCTGTTCTGTTTTCTTCCTGGGCAAGTGAGGGAACAGACTGGGGGGAATCGTAGCTTTTGCAGCACTTTTTTCAAGTCCTCGCGTACATTGTTAACAGAACCTTGTTCCTTCAGGTTGTTGTAAAAATAAAAATGGTCAAAGTCAGCCTTTGTATATGTATTTGTAGGGTACTGTTCTGTGTGTTTAAATAGAATGATGGGTAATCTTTGCAGTTCTACCATATAATGCTATAGGAAAGTATGTGAGGCCCTCTGTGAGCATGTGTGGTCCAAGGAGAGGCAAAAGATGAAAGACCTGCATATCCGATACACCAGGAAATTGGTTTCTGAGGTCTGTTTCTCTTTGGACAAGACAGATGCTACGGGTCGAGGGTTATAAGTGGATTTCATTCCTCTTGAAGAAGAAAGTTCACAATTTGGGAATTCACTTAGACCCAGTTGTGCACCTGGATGACCAGGTGTTGGCTTTTGCCCAGCTTAGGCTGATATACTAACAGTGTTCTTTGAGTTGGTCAGATCTGACTCTGGCTGTCCATGCACTGGTTACGTTGTTTGAATTGCTATATTATGCTATATGTATGGGCTTCCCTTGTAGACTATTCAGAAACCTCAGTGAGTGCAGAATGCTGCTGTGTGATGATTATCCAGCAGGAGGCATGTTGAACATATTGAGACTGCATCATCACCTGCACTGGTTGCTGGTATATTTCCAGGTGCAATTCAAGGTGCTTGTTATGGCGAAGGCCTAAATGGCCTTGGTCCTGAGTATTTGAAAGACCTCGCGAGATCAGTCTTCTTGTGTATTCCACCTTTGACAGTGGTGCATCTGATACTGTTTCTTGAGAAGGCTTTGGGCTCTATACACTGATGGTGCTATATAAAAAATAAAATTGAGGGGACTATTTCAGAGCAAGAGGCTAGCATAGCAAGGCAGCTTTCCATGCCAAGCCCAACAGAGGATGCAAGAAAGTGCTTTGGAGGGGGAGAGATATTGGTTGTCTTGGGAATTGCCTTCATCCTAAATTGTACCATTCTGGCTCCACCTAGCTCAGTCTTATTGCTGACTGGCAGCAGTTCTCCAGGTTTTCAGACAGAGAAAGGTCTTTCCAACCCTACTTAGAGATGTGGCCTGGGATCAAACCTGTGACCTTCACTTAAAGCATTGAACTACAGCCCTCCCCTGTAGACAGACATGACAGACATTGCTAGTCATTTGAGTTGATACTTGCTCCTTTTATGATCAATAATGTTCAATTATTTAATATGATTTCTAAAAGGCAGAACAATGTACTCTTCCCTCCCCCCCCCCACTTGTACCTTTTAGATCTTCAGGCATGTTGTGTCAAGAAAAGTGTAATCAGTGCACATACTTCTAGGGAACTGTAATAATTCTTTATGTTCAGTTTTGAATCATTGTTGAAAATCTGCTGTGCTCAGTATCTGCTGTTCATGTGAGATGATCAAGATTATCATTGCTGTAGGAGTTCTGAATTGCTGCCTTGAGTCACAGAATTCTTGAAAGTTAAAATTATTGTGAGATTAACTTCTTATGAAATCCTTCCTTCCTTAAGGTTAAGTTTGATGCAATTGTCTATCTGGGTTTACTAGAGTCAAGAGAAAGAGAGGAGATTATAAAGGCAGTGTGTAGTCTGGGTTTAGCAGCATCAAGAAGAAATCCGTGCCAAGATGGTGTATTGTAGCAATTAAGGGCATGAGGTGCAAGTCAGCAAATCCCTGAGCCACAACTTATTTCGGCCATGAACAGATGATATGGAGCAAACCAAGGACCTTCAGCCTCACGCTATGTTCTTCTTCCCCAGAGCTGTAAAAAGCAGGTAGTGATACTGGCTTGTGTTGCGGGGTAGTTGTTCAGGGTGGTAGATCGTATGTACAAAGTACTTTGAGCACTATTATGGGAAATTGAATTTTGTGACTTCTGTAACTTCTGCAAATGCATGAGTCTGCTTGTTTGTGACTTTGTTCCTGTCTGGCATGGGGGTGTCTGTGGACCTCTGGAAGGCAGGTACTATGAACATGTCTTCTGCCCACAAGAAACTTGCTTGTCTACCTGTATGCAGTGATGATTTTCCAGTGGCCTATTCATGGCAGGTCAGTTCTTGTCATATGTGAAGCTCAGGCAGTCAGATCAGGTTGAAAGTCTTCCTGAGGGGAGAAGCTTCCTGTGTATCCCAGTCTGACCTAGCCTCTTGGGAATCAGGTTGGGTCTTCACCTAGCTGTTGCTAACTGAGGCGGAAAACAAAGACTTCAGCACAGTGGCTTTTCAGCTCGCAGTTGAAGCTGTGAGCACTCTGCTGTGAACAGCACAGTCATGCTATGCAACGAGTTTGAGAGCTAGTGTGCCATGAGGCTTCCTCAGCCCACTGCTCATTAGAGCAAGTGTGGGCCCCATTGTTTTGGTGGGAATCACCTGCACTGCTAGCCAGCCTTCCCTTGAGAGGACAGATGGCGGTGAGATCAGCATGGAGCTTCAAACGGCTCCTGACCTCCTTCCCTTGTGTTGGGCTGGAAACAGTGAGCCACAAATATCTGGCACTGTTTCCGACCTCCCTCCCCACCCACACCTCGGGCTGAAGATGGCTGAGCTAAGCAAAAGTGCCTGTCGTCAGCATCCAACCTTGCCTTCCGTTGAGACAGATGGTGAACACTCTGCCAGCCCACCCACACCGAATAGTAGACTAAGAAAGGGGACATATTACTGGCACTGCTCCTGATCTCTTCCCCCGCCCCCCGCTGGGCTGGAGATGTTTGAGCTGAGAGACTAGAAAGAGTGCCAACAAGGGGCAATTTCTCAGTGTTGGCCAGTACCACAGCCCCTCTTCGCAGCAGACCTGGGTGAGTCAGACTACAAACCTCCTTGCTTTTAATTTTGGAGCACTCTGTCAGATAGGACAAATCCTTGAGAGGACTCCATGTTGGCGGGAATTGTCTGTGTCCCAGCTTCCCTTCATCTGAGGGTACAGACTGCTGTGAGATAAAAATGTGAGAAGCCACAAACATTCAGCACTGCTACCTCCACCCTAGGACCCAGGTTTCCTGCTCAATGGACCATGAGTGTGATAACCTAGATGCTAGAATTGATCATATTGGCTAGTCTGTGCTGTGCGATGGCTGCTGCCATAAATTCTATTCAACAGAGTGTAGTTTCCATGGTAGTGGCTTTGCAGCCTTCCACTTTCAGGGAAACTAGTCAGCCTAAGACCCCCTGACTTGTGCAGGTCCTCCTCCCCTCAGCTTTTGAGATCCAAGGCTCTCAAGTGTCAACTCCACAGGAGTCTCCCTCTAGTAAAGGAGAGATTGGCTCATGGAAACAGATAACTGCCCCTTCAGCCTCAAGGGGAGAAAGCTTTTTGGAGAGGACCTCATTCCATCCTTCTAACCATAAGATGGGGAGACTACCTAGCTTTGCTGGACCGCTAAGAAACTTATCTCCGTGAGCCGATCCTACCAGCCCATCAGAGATTTATGCTCCCAGAACAAACATTAGCAGTACTAGGCTCTCCCGTTTAGTCTGTCCTTGGCAACAAGAGTCTTAACCCAGGTGCTATTGGTATTGACAGCTCATTTGGAGGTCTCAGGTCATCACAACCCTTTCCCTACCTGGATGCTATTCTCCTGAGCACAAGGTCTCTAGAAATAAGGAGACAGCTCCTAGACCAGACCATCACTTGCCTGAGACTCCATGGGTTCAACATCAATGTAGAGAAGTGTGCCATTTCATATGTCCCATTTCATATCATCTAACATTTTGGAGTTGTCTTAAACACCAGACAGTATAGCATGTTCCCAGGAGAGGTGCTCCAGAGTATTTAAGAACATAAGAAGTGCCCAGCTGGATTAGGCCAAGGGCCCTTCTGGTACAGCTTCCTGTGTCTTGTGTTGGCCTGCTAGATGCATCAGGGAGTACATGGGACAGCAGGATACTTGCATCTCGTTGCCACAACCCTGGATCTGGCATTTTGAGGTGGCATTCTGGTTTTTTATATACCCTCACACTGTGTGTAGTTCTTCTCTACACACTTGCCTTTTGCCTCAGGTCCTATTAAAGATAAGACAAGCAGAAGCAGAGGTCCTGCTTCTAGCACTTCAGTGGCCATGATCCAGGGTCTCATCCTAAATCCTCAACTGGCCATGTTTCATCTGACTGCTTGACAGCTGAACAGCAGGTGCTTGCAAAATTAGGATATTCTAAACCCATCCTCATGACATTACTTTCTGACAGATGGGCCTCCACCAATAGAATTTACAACATCACATGGAGGGTCTATGTCAGGTGGCGTTCACAGAACCAGTACAACCAGAAAAGACTTACTGGACTTAATGGAATTCCTCCAATTGGTGCTAGACAAGCTACACAGAGAAGACAGGTCTTGACCATCTCTTCTATTCCAGGGTTTCCCAAGGTCACCAATTGTCTTCTCATCCCCATGTCAGAAAATTTCTCAGGGGAGTGACATTGTGGCCCAGGGCACCCTCCTGGGGCTTGGACCTTTGAGCTTTGACTAGGCCCCATTTGAACCTATGGTCAGAAGTTTCGGACTACAAATAATGAATAAAATACAGTATTTGGGAATTACAATGTCCAAAAGAAGCAGTATGTTAATGGAAGACAGTTATTTAAGAATACTGAAAGAGGTTCAAAAAGCCTTTGAAAAATGGAATAAGTTACAGTTATCTTTTATGGGAAGAATAGCAGTGATAAAAATGAATACAAAATTGATGTTTCTATTTCAGACAATTCCGATAATTCTGAAGAATTTTTTCGTTGAATTAAATAAATGAACTACAAAATTTATATGGCAAGGGAAGAAACTGAAAATAAGGTAGAAATTATTGCAAGACGATAAGAAAAGAGCGGGATTTGAAGTACCAGACTGGGAATTATATTATCAAGCCTGTGCACTAAATTGAATTAAAGAATGGGCAATACCACAAAATCAAAGGATACTGAAGTTTACATAATTTACATAGATAAGGATACATAATTTACAGATAGGTTGGCATGCCTTTTTATTATATGATAAAGCTAAATATTATAGCCACTTTGGACAACATATCTTGAGAAAATCACTTTTATGGATTTGGGATCAGGTAAGAGATAAAGTATACACAAAATTACTGAGATGGATAAAACCAATAGAAATTTCCACCAACCCAGATTGGATTAAAGAAGATCAAAACTGGCCATATAATGATTTATTAAACATTAAAGGAGAACTTCCTAACAAATCAGAGTTGGAAAAGAAAGGAATAAACCTGAATTGGTGAACTGAAGTGCAAATTAAATCAAGAATTAGAGAAGACGAAAAGATTGGATTTTATGAAGGGGAAATAGACTTTGATAAAATATTTTTAATGGATAAGAGGAAATATATAAAAAAGATGTATGAATATTTGCTGGAGATTAGAATGGAAGATGAAACTGTCAAAGATACAATGATACAATGGGCAAATTTTTTTGGCTATAATTCGATGGAGAAATGGGAACAAATTTGAAAGGTGAATATTAAGATAATAATAATAATAATACATGTATTTATATACCGCCTTTCTTAAGATCACTAGATTTCTCTAGTGATTACAACTCAAGGCGGTTTACATAGGCAGACTTTTCATAAACCCGAAGGTTTTTACAATTTACAGAAATGTTCTGTCTTTCAAGAACTACACACATTCAGATCTTCCTTTCTGGATTTAGCCTTCTTTCTTTAGCCACCCGTCTGTCTTCTGCTGGCTGATGCTTCCCTGCTCACACCAGAGACGCAGCTGACCTTCAGCACACTCCTCCTCCCACGAGGCAGCTGAAGCTCAGCTTCTAATCAGCCGCAGCTGCAAGGTCTGCCGCTCTCAGAGACTTCCTGCAGTCGAGCTCACGACCTTGAGATCTTCAGGTGTTATCTTCGGGCAAACAGAGGCATTAACCCTCTTGGCTAAATCTTCTGCCCAGAAGATAGTGAAATATTAAGATAGTGAAAGGGAATATTAAGATAGTGAAAGGGAATATATATACAATGTTTTATAGATGGCATTTATCACCAGAAAAAATGGCTAAAATGCTGGAAATGTAAAGAAATTGATGGGACATACTACCATATGTGGTAGACATGTGAAAAAGCTAAAAAAAATTAGAAAAAAGTACATGAAATGTTACAAAAGATATTGAAATGTGTGATTCTATTCAAGCTGGAAGTATTCCTCCTAAATATAATACCAACTATACAAGATAGAAGTAAAAAACATATTATTGTACATATTAATACAGCAGCGAGGTTATTGTTTGCACAAATGTGGAAATGTATAGATGTTTCAAGTATAGATAAATTGGTGGCCAAACCTGCAGACTTCAAAGCCTTTCCATACTTGTAGTCTGTATGTAAAACAGCAACATGGAGCTCTCTCCACACATTCATAAAACACTACAAAATTGACTCGCTTTAAGGGACGCTGCCTTTGTGAGGCACTCTATGATGCATTCTCTGTGATGCTTCAGGCAATTGCCACCCTTAAGAGGTATGGCTTGGGCATATCCGATATGACAAGGACTGATCCTGCCATGACAGGTCACTGGAGAATGAGGAGATCTGAGCTTATCTGTGAATCTCCCTTTGTAGTGGCTTCATGGCAGGATCATTCTGCCTACCTATGGAAACTGAAGTATCATTTTTAAAAAAGCCCTTAAGGAAGGAGGAAACATTAGTAAAGGTGAGCCATAAGGAGTCATAGAAAGCTCTGAATGCATTTCTCAACTAGTTTGGATTGGGGCCCAGCTCCCCCTTTCTTCAGTAATCTCTTACAGATTCCTGGAGAGGTGCTGGATCAAAAGAGCCTTGACCTAGGGTATTGTCAACACGCTTTGCAGCAACTGAACTAGAAATAGGGGAGGGGCCTTCAAGGCTTTTCTAATCTGGGATGCACAGGGAGCCCCTCCCCTCAGACTTTCAACCTGACCTTCCTGCCTGAGAGGGAGGAGCTTCCTATATGACAAGGAGTGGCCCTGCCCTGAAGCCTCTGCAAAGGGGAATTCACAGGTAAGCTCAAACCTCCCCGTTCTTCTCTGAAAGCAGAGGGATATTGCTATATATACTCTTTGTGCTTTTTATATCAGGAATTGACTATACTGGCTCCCAAGTGATGGATGGCTGTGTTGGTGCTTTCATGCAGGCCCATTATGTCCTTCAGTGGTGCTTTTGTGCTGGGCTTGCAAGAATCAGATGGGTAATGTATGTTTCAGTTTATGTACACACCCCTGGAGCCTGAACTGTACCTAAGTAGGGGGCTTGGTGTACTGTGATTTTCTGTGCATGAAGCTGTGCTTGGAAACTGCAGCTGGTACACAATGCTTTCACTTGCTCTTGATGGCATGGTTGGGAAGGAAGGATGGAATCAGCTAGTTCTGTTGTTATGGCCCTGACTGCCTATGAACTTCTGAGTCCAATTCAAGGTATGTGTTCTTGACTTCAGAGTGCAGAAGCAACATATTTTGGAGATGGCAACTGTACAACCCTCTATAGCAGTTATAGTTCCCTGCATACCTTACGTTCAGCAAGGTAAAATGGTCTGCTTGGAGCCTCGCGATTGCCCTGAGGCTTTCAAATGCCCTCCTTGAGAGGTCAGGAGCAGCTCTTTCCTTTCTGGAAGGGCTGCAGAAACCTCTTTATTTGGATAGCTTTTAGTGGTTGACTTGACTCAAGTTGTTCTGATTTAATGTATTGTACTGCTGAATTTCTTGTTACTGTGTTTTTGTGTTTTGTGGAAACTATTTTAAGCTTTGAAAAAGCAGCCTATAATTACATTTGCTCCCACCAGTGTCTAGAACTTGGAACTTCTTGTAGAGTTTCTCAAAAGGGGTGAATCGAATACCTGGAACTCAGAGTGGAAAACAAGAATTTTCAGCAAAGGATAATTTGATAGCCTAAACTGGCTTTGCTGGGACGCAAATCCACTACTGACGTTTTTCCCTGGCAGCCCTTAATGGGTCTGTCCATGGTGACGTCACTTCTTGAAGCAGAACCATCATCTGGCAACTGTTGTGGCATGAATGAGATTGATTCTGAATGCCCTGAACAGTCAGTGCCCTTGTGTGCAGGCTGCCCACCTGTTTGGCTGCTTCATCTGTCTCCCATCTCTACCTGCCTTTCCTCTAATTTTGGATTGTTGAGTGACTAGTTGCAGACTATACTAGGCAGAGAGCCAGGAAAAGCCTCGGTCCTCATGAAACTGTTTCTTATTCTTATACCGATGATGGGAATAAAGAGAACTCCTCATGTGTAAAAGGTTTAGGTGAGGATGGTTGGCCTCATTGGGGTAAAGATAAAATCTCAGAGAATAGAACTTCATTGCTTCTCTTAGGGAAGGCACTGTGCGTACAGGGGATGTGGGAGACAGCGATAGCCGTTTTTCTGTTAGTGAGAGATAAACTGTGAAAGGTGTCCTTTTTCTTTTGAGTTCCTCTCAGTTTACAAACCTACGGTTTTACTATAGGGAGGAGTCCTGTGGGTGGGAGCATCCCAGCTTGTAATTTTACTATTTGAGTTTTAGAGGATACAGAGGTTCTGTAATTTTATTTGTCATATGTATGTCAATAAAATTACAGATAAAATAAAATGTTAAAAATGGAAACGTTTGCCATTGCTGGCATGAGCTTTAGTCAAACTGTGAAGATTGTAGAAAATCTGGCAATCTTAAGATTTTTGAATTTGGTATGCTTTTTTCATTAAGAAACACCTGACTCCCTCTAATTCTTCCAAAATGCTCTCATTTTCCACCTTTTCCAGAAATCTAATTAACCTATTTTGTGTAGGAAAGTATGTAAGAAAATAAAGGGGAGGGGGCATTACAAAAGGCAAGAGGAGAAACAAAGACTTCATTTGTTCCTTGGGTTTGCAGTTCAAGGCAAGCAAAGTTTACAGATCATGCAGGCCACCCCCAAGCCCAGCACTTGGGACAGTTGCACCATTTCCCCCAACCATTGCCGGCACTGGGTAGCTGTAAACATTGGTGTTGGCATTCTGATTTGGGAGATTGGAAAGGTCCTCCTGTGTTTCTGTATGTTGTCATACTTTCCTTGGGTAGGACAAAAGCTTTTGATGCCCTCCTGAAGATTGTGCCTAGGGTTGAGCCATGTTGGCTGTTCCTCCTTCTGTGGCTCTGTTTTGAGGTTGTTCATTGAGCCCCTCCTTGCTGATTAAAAAGGTTAAAAGGTAAAGGTTACCCCACAACCGAATGGTCTAGTCATGACCGACTATAGGGGGTGGTGCTTATCTCAATTTCTAAGCGAAAGAGCCGGCATTTTGTCCAAGGACAAGTTTCCATGGTCATGTGGCCAGCATAACTATACGCCAAGGCGCATGGAAGGCCGTTGCCTTCCCACCAAAGTGGTTCCTGTTTATCTACTTGCATTTTTTTTCATGCTTTTGGCTAGGAGCTGATTGCGTTCTCCCAAACCCATGCTATCTCTGCAGCTGTCCTAGTCCTCTCCAGTTTTTTGAAGCCTTCATTTGCAGCAGTTAGGCAACATCACTAAGAGAAACAACGCTTTATTTCAGCAAAAAGGCAGCAGTGCCTCTGAAAACCTGGAAAAGAAGAGTATTCTGCATAGCAAACCACTGTTGTAACATCTTGTGCCTGATACTTCAGTGTGCATTTGCATCCCAAAGACCAATGTTGTTGAGGCTGATCTAGCTATTGGCAAGAGGATCTCTGCTACAAAAGATGTTTAGGGCCTGCTCAGTAATTTTGAGTGTCAGTAGCCTTCAGCAGCATAATCTAGGAATGGGCTGTTAGACAAGATGTAGAAATGATGTATAGAGGAGAAAGGCTTTAAGTGGTTATTGTCCAACTCAGTGGTGAATCCTTTAGATTGAGTGTTCACTCTTCCGCAGCATGCTATCTAAAAAGGAGAAATCAGCACTAAATATCAGTATGATAGTAGATTTAGTCAGAAGATTTAGTTGAGAGGGTTAATGCCTCCGTTTGTCTGAAGATAAGAGCTGAACATCTGAAGGTCGCCAGTTCGGGACTACCGGAAGTCTCTGTGAGTGGCAGACCTTGTAAATTGCGACTGATTAACAGCTGAGCTGTCTCTGGCTGCCTTGTCAGAGGGGGAGTTGCGCCGAAGTCAGCTGCTTCTCTGGTGGGAGCAGAGAAGCCACCTATCAGCCAGCAGAAGACAAATGAGCGGCCAGAAAGAAGGACTAAATCCAGAAAGATCCATCTATATGTGTTGTAGTTCTTGCAAGATAGAACGTTTCTGTAAATGTAAAAACCTTTGGTTTCTGAATAAAGTCTGCCTATGTTTCAGTCATTAGAGAAATCTGGTGACCTAAGAAAGGCGGTATATAAATACAAGCATTATTATTATTATTTATTAGGATCTCTGCAGATTCCTTGTAAACTGAAAATGTATTGATCTGATTCATTAGAAACACAATATAACATACATTGTTCACATCTTTAAAGGCAGGAAGCTGCAAAAAAGCGAATTCTGTACCAACTTCCATGATCAGAAACAAGATTTCAACAAGGCTTTAATGTGCTTAAATGTGCAGTATCTCTGTAACTGCAGACTTTCTGTTGCTCTTCTCTCGTCTCTTTCGTTTTCCTCCTTTACACACCAGGCAGATTCTGAGTCCAGGGTTCAGTGTTTCCCCACAAGAGCTGACGGGATCCCAGGTTCCTGGAGCAAAGGAGGAAACAGCAGCTCTCTTCTTTGTTGTTGTAGGTGTTGGATGTTGTCAGCCGAAGCAGAGGAAACACGGACTTCTGAATTTGGGTCTTAGCAGGTGAGTAAAGGAGGAAGATCTACCAGAGAGGCTGACTTCTAAACACTAGCAATGGTGATTGTGACAGTGCTGCTAAGTGCTTGCATTCATTTAAATATCCACAACTCATAACATATTAAGAAAGAGTAGGAAAGATAGGCCAGGTGAGGAGGTTTTATAGGTGCTTCCTTTCACTTAACCCTATTCAAGCTGGGTTGAAGATGGTGATGGAGACACTATGTATGCAGGGTAATGTTTTGCTTTGCAGGAAAGCTTGGCTTCCCCTACAGTGTCTCACTGATGGTTGACAGCTTCCATTCTATTCTGATGCCTGGGCTGGCATTTGTATATGAAGGAATTAAGACGGGTCATTCTGTGTCAAGTCATCACACTTAATAAAGTTTTTCTACCTCGTGTTCTTAGATGAAACTTGTCATAAAGATCCTATATAGTTATTGAAGAAATGCATTTAATTTTTTTTAATTCATAGAGAAAAAGTCTAAATTTTCAAAAAATCTCAAAATTAGTGCCTTATGCCTAACTATACCCCAAAATTTTGGTGGGATGATGATGGGATCATAAGATATGTATGATCAGGAGAAAATAGAATTTTTAAGTTGAACTTAATTTTTTTTTCCTACAACATAATTCTTGGAAGGTATTTATGAACATTGTTACCATGTGAATTACTTTTCTCACTCTGTTCTGTCCTGTCTGTTCTGTTCTGTTGTAAACAAGAAAAATTAAGTTCAGTTTGAAAATTTCTATTTTCTCCTGAATACATATGTATGGTTTTCGTTTAAAAGTCACCAGGAGTTTTGACGGATGTCTCTATGAATCTGCCATTCAGGGGAAGAGACTTTAAATGGGTGGCAGGAACAGGAGAACCAGGACACTGCCAGTTGAACATATGGTCCTGGAGGAACTGTTTGTGTGTGCTAGAGTAGTGGTTCTCAAATTGTGGGTTGGGATCTGATGTCAGGTGGATTGTGGAAAGCTGGGAGTAGCCATCTTGGAAGCTGCAGACCTTGCTCTTGCTTTCTTCCTTTTATGAGTGTTTGAATTTTCAAGTGAGGGTTTTTAAATTCTGTTTTTAGTTCAATGCTTTTACATAATATTTTGTCCTAATCTTGCTTTCTGTTAGGGATGTTTCATGGTTGCACAATTACTGCAGTCAAAGAATGCCAGTTTGCATTTCTGGAGCGTCATTTTATTATGTCACAATGATGGCACTTCCTGCTTGATGTCACTTCCAGCATTACTTCCAGAGGGTCATGACACAATTGCCATTTGAAAAAGGAGCCCTAGTCTAAAAGTTTGACAATCACTGTGCTAGAGTAGATTGTCATGGAAGTTTGCCTTGTCATCTACTCAAGAACAGAGTTTGCATAGAAAGTAACAAGGGTCACATATCCCAAGAGTACAGGGAGGTTGTTTAAACAGCGATTGAGGCCTAGCTGAATTGCATACCACAAAGGAGGAAGGGCTCTAGCAAGTCCAGAAGGTGGTTATTGAGCCAAGTCAGAAAGATTATAAGGGGCAAGGAAGTTTCCTTCCATAAATGGAAGTCTTACCCTAGTGAGAACTAAAAAGAACACAAACGCTGGAGAAAAACATAAAAAGACAATATAGGAGGCAAAGGAAGATTTTGAGTAGTCTTTAGCCAGCAACATTAAAGGGAATAATAAAAGCTTTTTCAAATATATTATTTATTGATTTATTTAAGAGATTTATACCCCACCTTTCCTCTGCCAAGGCAGATGCCCAAGGTGGCTTACAATTATTGGAGAGGAGGAAAACAAAAAGTACAGTATATAAAAATAATAAAGCAATAAAATAAGTAATAAAATATATTTTTATTAATCAGCCAATAAAAACAGAGTAAAAAGAAATGGATTGGCAAAGAAATGGGGGGGGGGGCAAAACTATTTACAATGCAGATTTTGCTGCAGAGTTACGAGAGACAGACATATAACATTAAAACACTAGACAAAACAGAAAAGTCTTGAGCGCATACCAAAATGCCATGAGGGAGAAGGAAGATCTTCTAAAGATGATCTCTTCTTCATGTTAGAAGCAGAAAAGGTGCCAGAGAAGTACCCAGATCTTCTGAGCTGGAGAAAATGGAGATTTATGGGGACTTGGAGATTTCAGATAAATTAAACAGGTTCTTTGTATCTGTCTTCACAGCAGAAGAGCTCTGGGAAGATACTGCTGCCTGAACTTCCCCTCCTGAAAAAAGAATTAAGTCAAATTGACATTAGAGATAAGACATTTCAGAAGTTACTGACAAATTAAAAATTAGTATGTCACTGGGCCCAGATAGCATCCACCCAAGTAGCCTTAGGAAATAAAAGAAAGAAGTTGCTGAGCTTCTGATTAAAATATGCAATTTGTCCATTAAAACATCCAATGTGCCAGAGAACTGGAAGAAAGCTAACATCATGCCAATCTTTAAAAAAGTGGGGAGCAGGAACCTGGGAAACTACAGGCTAGTCAACCTAATATCTGTTTCAGGTAAAAGCCTGATCAAAGATAAAATCTTGGAACACACAGAACAAATTTTGCTTAGGTAGTCAGCATGGCTTCTGGGAGGGTATGCCTTGCCTCATGAATCCTTTCGAATTCTTTGAAAAGGTCAACAGCACGTAGATGTGGGTGAACCTGTTGATATACAGCAGGACATTCAGAAGGCATGGAACACAGTCCCACACCAGGGGCTTCTGAGAAAATTACACAGTCAGGGAATAAGAGGTCAGGTCCTCTTATGAATTAAGGACTGGTTAAAGACCAGGAAACAAAGTGGATGTAAATGATCAATTTTCATAATGGAGAGAGGGGAAAAGCTGTATGCTCCAAAGACCAGCCATGAGACCAGTGTTTTTCAGCTACTTCATAAATGACCCCCGGAGTTGAAGATAAGCAGTGAGATGGCCAAGTTTGTGGATGACACTGAAAGTTTCCATGAGAGGTCCAGCATGTCTGGCACACTCTCCTGTGTAGTCGCAGGCACAGATAATCAGCCAAGGTGACCAAGGCCGTCTTTGTCCCATAGGCCAGCTGGAAACTGGATTGAAAGGTGTCCACATAATTCCAGAATTCCCTGCAGCTGAGACGCCACCTTGTTCAATCACCTTGTCCCAAAATGGAAGACTGAACACAGGTTGGAAATTATTCAATATCAGTGGGTCTAAGAAGGTTAGGTCTAGGTCATTTCTTCAGTGAGGATGAACCACCGTTGCCTTTGGCAACGGCCTTTAGCAGTATCTCCTCCCTGAGGGATGAATTTGACCTCCCCACCCATTCAATTAACTCCCCCCAGGCAGCCACATAATAACATCCTGGGCAAGGGTAATGAGGGCAGGCAGCAGGTCTCACACTCCAAAGATCCTTGGATTGTATAAACGAAATCCCAAATAACTGCACAGGCCCTTAATCCCCTTAACTGCTCTTTGTGGCTTTGTGGAAGGCTGACAAAAGTGAATGGAAGCTACACTACTACATAAACAAAGTGGCATTTGCTTCTTGTGATCTTGATGAGCTGAAGGAGGAGGGTTGTAGCTGCAGTTTTTTTTAATGTAAGCACAAAATCATGTTCAAGACTTTCAACATGTTTGTGTTGCTTAAATATTTTCAAAGCCATTTTCCTATTTTAGGTCTATTGATGACAAGACCCCCCCCCCACTTCCTCTTATATGCAACACAACTCAAACACCAGCTGGATTCTTGTGGCATTCTGAGTTGCTTGTAGCATGGCAGTAAGCACCACTGCTGCTAGAGCAGAGCTGGGCTCCCTTGAGAGACAGTTCCCCCTTCTGTTGCTCTATACATAGAGTAGGGGAAGCAGTTGAGCTGTGAATTGCGATGTGCCTGGCTTGAGGGTATGGGGGGCTGATCTGGTCTTGAATGAACTGTGCAGCATAGCTTAATGTGGCATCATTGTAATTCATATACATACAAAACAGGAAGCTCGTTCAGATCATATCAACAACCAATTTCCTTATATGTACAAAAATAAAGCTTTCTGACAGCAGCAAAACCGACACTTTCTTATGCAGAGACATGTCCCACATCTGTAGCCCCAGCCAATCAGCAGCTTATGGGGCTAAAAAGTTTGAAAGCCAACTTTGTTCACTGCAATTAGTCTCCATAGATTTCTGCAAGAACCAAGAGCAGGTAGCCGTGTGGATGGTCAACTTTACCTGTGTACAACCATGTTCAGACAGCATCTTTCTGAAATTCCATTGCGAGGTAAGGCTCAATGTGCCCTGCCTTGAAGGGAAACTTTATTCCTATGTTGTCAGAATGAGTGTCAGTGTTTTATGTGGTTTGTACTACACTGCACTGGCATGGAAGAATGGATGGAGTGCCTTTCAGGTTTGTTGCACCTGACAAGACAGGTTTCAAGGTTTCCAACTGGGAGCTGTAAAGAGTTGGCCCCTGGATCTACTGCCTCCTGCTAGTAGTTCTGGGTTCTCTCTCTCCTTTCCAGTTCCACCTTAACCAAGCGTGTGAGTGAGGGTGGGGCGTGGCTACCACCCTGAGCAAGCTGAGGGCATTTTGCTGGTGTGAACCTCCAGGAGTCCGCAGTTGTTGAATTTAGTAGGTTTATCAGGGACCACTTTGTGTTGAAGAGTGAATTCTACATGTAACGAAATGTGGCTTTTTTCATTGCAGAACTTGAGGCTTGTAATCAGTTGCAGCAGCAAAAATGCATCTTATTTACTATGTCTGCTATGGAAGCTTCAGCACTATTCATTCTCACCCCCAGCCGCACAGCCACCTGGGCAAGGCCTAGACTTTCATGAGTCAACTCTGCAGCAGTTTGTTTACTAGGACACTCAAGTATGGCTCATAGGCAGCTTTTGGAGGCTCAAGCAGCAGGTGTTTCATCTGACAGTATGTAGGGAAACTGGAGAGAATGAAGGGAACTGAAGGGAACTGAGAGAACTGAAGAGAACATAGAGAACTGAAGGGAAAGAAACCAGAAAACTCACTTGATGTTAACTACGGAATCGAAGTTACAAAAATTAGCATGTGGTCAGAGGTGGACTGTAGGTCAAAGCACGATTAACATTTGGCCTGGGCAGTGACGGGAGATGTACGGAACCCTCAGGCCATGGAAGGCTACCTCAGATTGCCCAATGCAGCTCTGCTTCTTCCAGCAGACCCTGCAGAGAATTGGCAGTTTAATCCTGGAAACATTTGGGTGCATCTTCTGGTTGACTGTGGAGGAGTTTGCAGCTAGCAAGGCAAAACAGGAACGTGCATGCGTGCCCAGAGGCTGTCATTTTTCTCCAGACTGGGTGGAGCGACTTCCCAAAGTTATTATGCTGTAACACTTGAACATCGAAACATAAAGACAACTATGCAAGGGAGCAAATAAAACTCCTTGAGGGAGGGGAACCACAATGCATTGGATTGTTTCATAGCTGTTTTCTGTGGAGTCAGAAGTCTTTCAACTTTAGCATTGTCAACCTGACTGGCGGCAGCTTTCCTAAGTTTTAGACAGAGTAGTAGAGGCTTTTTCAGCTCTTCCTGAAGATCAGGGTTTGCACTTGGGATCCTCTGCATACAAGCAGGGATGGCTCTACCTTCTGAACCTAAGCCACTCCCTGCATAAACCTCTGAAAAGATCCTGCATCCTACCAGGTAGCTGAGAGAGGTCCCTTCAAAATGGAAGGGTTAAGCACTGTGGTCACAAGGTTGGCCAGTCTCTCGCAGCTAGTGGTTACCAGCCAAGAGGGACAAGGGCAAGCAGGCAAGTTGTGGTGAATTCTTCCACCAGACTTTGTATATAATATAGCCTCGGGCAAAGTTGACTGAAGCTCATCCAAGGTTTATATTGGTCTCTCCCCCCACCCGCCGCCCCCCTCTCTCCCTGAACTTCTTCTGGCACAGTTATAGAATTCTTGCTATTCAGAAACTCAGACATATGGTTGAAAAATGGAGATAACTGAATCCTGCAAACTGGAACAAGTGTAGGTACTGGATTACCTTGAGGCTTGAATTGAAAGTCTTGATCTATTCTGTAGATATTTTTAAGGTGATTGACGAAGAGAACTCTAGACACAACTGCAGAAATCTCACTCTTTGCAGATTTGGGTATGCATGAAATGTGATAGCTTTGAAAAAGCTGAGAGAGATGCAACACTATCACCTTTCTTTGATCCCTAGGAGCTCAACTTTGAGAATTTATTTGAGAGGGAAACTTTTAAGAGTTTCCAAAAATCATCCTGCTTTTTTGTGCCACTCAGTGGAAAGGGGCATAAATAGACAACAGTACCAATCATGCAGTTTGCACAGATGCAACTCTGCTTGGTGAATCACCCAGTGGGTATTCTTATTATAGACAAGCCTGCTTGTGTTTTGTGCAACAAAATAGCTTGCCTTCCAGACTCGACTACCATTATTGCTGTTGGTCTTGTACTCAGAGGACAAAGTACGCTGATAACTCTTACGGTGCTGTTTAGCCCACTTAAAGAAAAATGGACTCTGTTTATCCTTCTAATAAAGAAACTGATTTCCTGAACTCTGGAATTTGTGTCACTTCCTGGTGTGATCTTGGGGAGGGGAGGTCTAGAAGAAAAGAGAAGTGCTAGGTCAGACCAGTGATGGTGAACCTTTTGGGCTCAGTTTGTCAATACTTAGGAAATGGCATGTCAACCCCCTCCAAAACAAAAGAGAAACAATTCTTTATATTCATTTATTTAAACCAGCAGTCTCCAAACTGGAGACCGCTGCGGCAGGAAAAATTGTCCCTGGTGTGAATGGCACTTTGTGTTCCTCTAGGGACACTACAAATGACCCTAACTACAGCTCCCAGGGATTGTTGCGGCCAGCTGCCCATTCACAGAACGCCAGGCACACGGCTTGCCAGGGCAGCAGACCCTGGAAGCTGCTGCCTGCGATGAAGCCTGGGAACTGTAGTTGGGGTCATTTGCAGAGTCCCTGGTTAGCAAAGTTCTGCTCACACTGGGGATAGATTAGGGAGGAACCGGATCCGGCTTGCGGGTCGGAGTTTGGAGCCCCCTGATTTAAACAAAAAATACATCCAATCATGTCTGGTGCTTTGTATTGCATAAAGAAGCATCAAAAAATGGCAAGTGAAGAATGAGTAAAACAAACTTAGTTTTTGTAATGTATTGGTGAATGCTGGGTGTCACCTGAAACGCTGTGTCATAGGTTTGCCATCACTGTCTTAGACTATCCCATTAACTTTCCAGGCAAGCCGGTTTTCAGCCATGGTGGTTTTATACTTGACTTTACTTGACGTTTTTCTATCTTAATTTTTTTGTTCTCCTTTCTCTAGTATCAACCAGGCTCTCTCAAGTGTCTTCCCCCCAGCCTGGATGCCCATCTCCTTCCATCCCACCCAGTAAAGTCATCTCATCATCTCAGAAGCACAGTAAAAAGGCACTCAAACAGGTAAGTACAGCAACCCATTGTCATGAACGAAAGGGGGGTTGTTGTAACCTCTGACCCCCCCTACTCGCCCACTCGGTTTGAACCCGCAGCTTAGTGGGGAACTGCCTTGGTAGTTCCAATCTGTTACTACCAGCCCAGGTACCAGGTTGCCAGAGGAGTTTCCTGGGCTAAACTCCTCTCCTAGCAGAGGTTATTACATCAAGGGTCTGTACACTCACTCTTATAGAGCGAGGAGGCTAATCAATCACTGTGAGCTGGAACAAGGCAAGAAAGGTTTTTATTAACAAATTGTTGGGTAAAAAGAGGTTAAAAATATAAAACAGATTCACAGCCACTCAGGCAATAGGCCGGTAGGTGGAACAAGGCCTGGCAAGGCTTACACAGGCATGGCCTAGCCCAGATTGCTCTGAGGGAAAAAGTTATAAAACACCCGGCCTGGGAAAACACAGACTCAAAAGAACCAGAACCCTAATGCGTTCTTACTACCACTGGGATCCTGTCTCTGTCTCTTCACTGCTGGGCTTCTCCCAGCAGCCACCCACTCTGCCTCCCCACAGAGAGGCTCTCCCTGCAACCATCCAGCAGCAAAGCCCACAGGGGAGAGAGAGAGAGAGAGAGAGAGAGACTCCGCCCATCCCCTGATCTCCAGCTGGAGACTCACCCAATTGACCGGCAGCCATTCCCCCCCCCCCCCGGCCAGGACATCTCTGACAACAAAAGATCAGGCCCTTGGAAAGTAAAGTATAAAATAGAAATAGGTACATGAAACATAACTGTTTCATCACACCCATGTATAGGAGAAGGCATGTAACAATGTCCCAACACCAGATACATGGCTTGCTAGAATGTGCTAGTTGACATCAATGCCCAGAAACTCTCATTTCTCCTTGTGTAAATATTTGGAGCATTGCCGTTGCCCTGTCCTCAACTCAACTAGCCCTACCCTGTGCTTTTCTGCCTCCTGTCCATGTCCTTATATTAATAGAATGCCTGCATGAGGGGCTGAGGCAAATTAGTAGCCTCTTGTATCCTAGGGTGTGGTCCCAGGCCCAGTTCTGTGAAGGACGTGGGGAGCACAGGGTCACAGCTGATATGTACTGCTCACTAAAATTGATAAAACATCTCCTGTGTTCAGACCCTGCCCCTTACTGGCTTTTAAGGAGTGATCACCAAAAGACAGCCCAAATGGAAAGGCCACAGTGTTCTCCAGAGCTACACTAATTATATCCTGTAGCCATTCTCCTGCTCCCAGGACCTCACCAAGTCTCTAAGGGGATCAAGTCATCATTGCTGGATGTGTCATAGAAGTGTTAAATCAGACAGTCTATACAGCTGACTAAGACAGAAATGTCCTTATCCACACATTTTGAAGTAGCAGTTTAAAAGCTGCAGATTTATTGTCCGTGATTAGGTGCCCCCACTTCAGTGTGTTGTTCATCTTAATTTGATATTCTACTTCTCTTTTGAAGCAAAACTTCAAATAGCTACCATGACAGTCAAAAAGAATGAAAACAGAATATGACTATAAACCAGATAAAATATGATATCCCCAAAGAGATATAGGCCTCTTGGCAAAATACAATAAAAACAGTGAGAAAATGGGAGTCACAGCCATCAAAACAGCAAATAGCTTCCCTGAAAAGTAACATCTTTATTTTTCTAGGTCAGGGTTTCCCAAAATGGGGTCGTGACCCACTGTGGGTTGTGAATACATGCCAGGTGGGTCATGATGTGGGCCATCCCATCTACCCTCTCCTCCATTTGGCTCTGAATCAGAACCATTCTGGAGGCATGGGGAGGACCCAGAGGCCTCTTCTGGGTTGTGTCGGGCCAGTGACCTTACTCTGCAGGCCTCAGAGTAGCCTGCAGAAATCTCCAAAAGCTACTTCCTGTTTTCAAAAGACAACTTCTGATTTGTCTCTGAAAACTGGAAGTAGTTTTTAGAGGCTTCTGCAGGCCATCCTGAAGTCTATGAAGGCCTCTGGGGCCTCCTCCTGCACTACCAGGAACATTGTGTTGGATGAGGTGGGTCGCAGCATGGTACAGATTGGGAACCATTGATCTAGGTATTTTTATTCTGTCCTTTTGTCTTTGAAGGCCAACAAGATGGCAGGCAGATTGAATTTAAAGATGGTTCCAGATGGACGTACCTGGACAAGGATATTCCTTATGTTGGCACTGCTCCTGCTGAGTGTCTTTTGCACTGTTTCCTTCTCTTTCTAGGCCCTGAAGCAGAAACAGCGGAAGCAGCAGCAATGCCGAGCCAGCGGGCCTGTCTCCTCCAACCACCATCTTCTGCAGCAGCAGCAACAGCAGCACGCAAAGGCTTCTAGCCACTCAACTCTTGCAAAACCTGGTATGAGTCTGGTGGGAAAGAGCCCCCCACTTACCTTTCCCTTTTGTCTTTGGGGCCTTGTTGGGGTTGGGAAGACTTATTTGGCAGGAATAGATGCTTAGCATCTTGTGCCTTTGTCCTTACTATGACCAAACTGCACGAAAGACCTTTTTCCCTTTAAAGGGAAACAGCATGCTAACTTCCTTTTGAGTAATTGGCTGTTTCCTTTTGTGGATAGAGGCTTATGTTGTCCCAGTGCTGTTCTTGTCTGACCCCACTGCCTTTACCGCACACACTTTGTACAACAGAAAATAAAAGCTCCTTGCCTCCTCACTGTGCTCCATCCTCACATGGTGTTTAAGGGATGTATTCTCTTAAAATACAATGTAAGAGAAGACGTTAGCAAAGTGCTCCTTCCTTGTGTGGAGTTTAAAAATTAAAGGGAACATGTTCCCTTTAAACCCTTCATGGGCCAGAGGGAAGCGGATCAATGCAGCTTGCATCATGTGAATTAACTCACAAGCAGCTACCAACAAATCTAGTCCCAGGCCTGATCATGCAATTTTTCAGAAGCAGCTACATGAGTGGTCCCTGAAGGTGACATTTTCCACATTACATGGACTCTTGTGGAGCACTTAGCTCTATGCTTGAAGTGCAAAACAAACTGCATAGACTTGCATCAGTGCCATATACACTTGGATTTGCCACTATGAGTTTCCTTTGCTGAATAGAAATACAGCCCCTCACCCTAGTGCAGCTACCTGGATGTGCAGTCATGGCAGCCAATAATGGAGCATCAGTAGCCACAGCAAGGAACATTGAAGCATAGGGGAGTAGCAACAGGAAGGAGTGTCTGAAGTTCAGTAGGCCTAATGAGGCTGGCAGTGTGCCTGTTGAGGAGCAAGGCAATGGGCTGTGATTTCCTAAGCCTTATTTCCCTTCATACCTTCGTAGTCACAGCTCTTCCAGGCAGGATCTTCTGAATGAGCCAACTTGGACATCCAGAGACAACTTTGCAAGCAGACTGCTTGTAATTAATAATCCAGTTCTCACCTCTGCAGGTGTGCATAAGTCAGGGATGCATACAGTCTGTGGGGTCTCCCCCAGTCCTTTCTTTTGGCTCAGCATTATACTCCATAAGTACCTTGCAGAGGCTGAAGGTTTCCAGAAATTTCAGAAGTATGGTACTGAATGGGACTGAGTAGTTAAAGCCAAGCTGAGTTTTTCTGTTTTTCAAAATTCGTTTCTGCTGTTTTTAAAAATTGATCTGAAGCCTGAGCTGGAGTTGGTAGAGAGCAAGAAACCTGACTGTCACTTTTGCTGAATACTTTTTCTTTCTCCTGCAGCTTGGGAAGGAAAGTCTGATGGACACTCAAGTAGTCCCCAGAACTCTACTTCTAGTTCCTCTCCCTCTATTAGAGCTGAGCCGTCTCTGCCAGTGCTGGGGAAGAAGACATTCCAGAGATCTGACAGACTTCATGCAAGTAAGACAACAGCTCCATCAACAAGAAAGCATTGAGGAGGCTGGGAGGAAGGTGGCAGCCTTCCAACTCTGAGAACAGAAGTCTTTCTGGCTGGTTAAAACCTTCACAATGAGGTTGCTGTATTTGACAGTACATACACAAGGAGGAGCAGAGCTTTAGGCCTTATTTTATAGGGATGGTGGTATCATCAACAGGAAGAGCCAAGATGCCGTCTTTGATGTTATTTTTTTCCCCAGTGGGTCTTAGCTGAAAAGAAGCAACAGGCACAGATGGAGGCAAAAGGACCTATGTTAATGTCTAGGCTAGGTTTCTTGACCACAGCCTATGGGGGCACCTGACCTGATCCTTCCCCCAGGTTAATGGAGCTTACTGTTCTATTGGGGAGCCTCTTCGTTCCTATTCACCACCAAACATAGCACCAGCCAGCCGCTTCTGGTTCCCGTTGCTCCAGCAGGCTTTCTTCCAGGCAAATGTAGCTGGCTGATGCAGTGTTTGTGGTCATTTGGGAGTGAAAATGAAGCTTCCTGGCAGAATTGTAAGCTCCGTTTGTGCCTGGGAAGAGATTTTCGTTAAGCAGTGGTCTCAAGTTTGGAGACTGCTTCTCTAGGCCATCTTTTCCAAGGGCTGTCTGAGAGACATAACATGTTATATCTCATATTATGTTGTAATCCTATGTAAATTTACCTATAAGAAAGTTCTGAATAGAGTGGTACTAAATTGGCTGTCACTCTGGTTCGGTCGGACTTGGTCTGAGTTTTCCACTACTGTTGCTCAAGATGTCTGCCCAGTTGTTTAATTGCATGTAGCTCTTCAGTAAACCAGGAAGTCATTTTGGCTTGTATTGACATTGAGGCTGAGTTTGCTCAGAAGCGATCTGATCCACTGCCTTGGTCATCTCCTCACCCCAGAATTTGAACAGAATTTCGGATGAGTTACCAGCCTAAGCAGTGAATAAATCAGTAGAAAATCTATGTGCAGCATAGTGATCTGTAGCCTAAATGTTTTGACCCTAGAAGCTATGAAGAAAAGTGTTAATTAGCATGTAATAGAAGAGAAACCACAAATTACTTACGAAAGAAAGAAGATCATTAAGAACTTGTTGGTCCAAGGCAGTTCCTTTATTTAAATGCAGAGAGAATTGCAACATCTACCAGGGAAGACCTGGGGAAAAAATAGCTTGAGTTGAAGTGGGATCATGGCATGCACGTGTGTGGGCATTTATTTTATTTAAGAGGTTTTGCCCACACAGTTTAGGGTGTCTGAGGAGGCTTACCATGACTATAAAACAGTCATAATGAACACAGTCACAGACATTAAAATTGCAATAAACTGTGTAAAAAAAGAGCAAATTGAAAAAGAAAAATATAAAATGAGGGAAGAGCCAAATACAGTTGAGCTAAAAACAGCATCTGAAGAGTATAGGCCTTACTACATAAAAATGCTTTTAGCCCCTGCTGGAAGACCAGCAGGGAAGGGGGTGGTTCTTTAGTTGGCTGAAGTTTGATAGCTTTAATTCTGTCTTTCCCCTCTGGCACTGATCTGGATAAGGAGCCCCTGTGGCTGCTGTTTGTCCCAACCCCACCCCAAAATACCCAGTGTCAAACAAGTGCTTAAAGTCATGGTAGTTTGGCCTACAGAAGACATTGCTTGTAGTTTGGCTTTCTTTTCCATAATCCCAAAAAAGTTCACTTGCGTTTCACAACATTTAGTAATGGTAATGTAATTTTATTATTATTATTATTATTATTATTATTATTATTATTATTATTATT
>JAJKFI010000038.1:4430186-4477130 GCA_029204185.1 Lerista edwardsae
TTATTATTATTATTATTATTATTATTATTATTATTATTATTATTATTATTATTATTATTATTATTATTATTATTAATTTGATTTATATCCTGCCTTTCTGCCCCATGGGCACCATGGGTAATTTGTCCTGTAACGTTATTTTAAAGAAAAATAATAAGAAACACACAATAATAATTTTTAGCATAACCAATATGTTTTCTTACAGCATATAAATCACCTTCCATCCCTGAGCCTGGTAGCTTGTAGAATAAATGCAACAATTGTCACTAACAAGTACAGCATATAAAGACAACCAGGACAAAAGCAAAAGCCCCCAACAGAATCAGTCAATTAATCAACAATATTTATATACCGCTTTTCAACAAAAAGTTCACAAAGTGGTTTACATGCAAAAAATAAACAAGTTAAATGGCTCCCTGTCCCAAAAGGGCTCACAATATAAAAAATGCAGAACACCACCAGCAACAGTCACTAGAAAAGACACTGCACAGGGTGAATAGGGACAGTTACTCTTCCCCTGCTAAATATAAGAGGAACACCACTTGAAAAAGTGCCTCTTGTCCAGTTAGTAGGAGTTTGGTCTCCAGAAGCTTTTGGAAGACTAGAAGAGCAGCTCACCTCCCTCCTTGGGAGGGAATTCCCAGAACTGTAGGGCTCTTGGCAAAACATTTCTTTGGTCATAACTGCAAGGCCATTTATCTTGTTTAGGGCATGGGAAAAGACTGATCCGAGTATCACCTTACTGAAAAAAGGTGCACATTGAGTGGTCCTTGAATTATGCTTCTCTCTTCTGATGCAGGTTTTCTCCCCATATTTGCCTCCTTGCACTTCTGATGAGGATATAAAATGTTATTCTTGATTTTGGTTTTGTTGGGAATGATTAAGAGCAAGTTGCTTTTTTCAAAGAGCTGGCACAGCTGTCTTGCATTATCCGTCATGCATCATTCCCTTTGGGAGAGACCTTGGGAAAGACCTTGCCTCTTGAGGCAGGTTGTTTCTTAGGGAAAATGCTTGTAAATGCTAGAGTGAGGCAGAGGCGTCTTTCAAGAGTTTTTCTTGCATGTGTTTCTATCTAGGGTTTGTATGTTAATCTCATGGTACATTTCTGCATTTGTTGCAATGTTTGATATTTATGTTCTTGAAATAGGTTTTTGACTTGGCTCTGAAGAAAAGAGTGAAACGCATATGAAGCCACCTTATTCTGCTTCAGACCCTGGTCCACTGGCCCAGCGCTGTCTCTTCTGACTACAGTGCTTCTCTAAAGGTCTTGTGCAGAGAGAGGGGTCTTTTCCAGCTCCTCTTCCTGGGGCTTCTGCCTCTTGAGCGATGGGCTGCCTGTGCAAGAGCACCTTTCTGGTAGCAGCTGTCACTCCCTTAGTTTTCCCTGAGAAACAACCTGCCCAATGAGCCCTCATGTCTCATTTCATGGAAAATCTCAAGCTGTGCCAATTGTAATAGGTCTCAAAGGATGAAAACATAGATGTTCAGTCTAGATCAAAGGAAACAAAGTGGAGGGTAGGCTAGGAGGAGCTGCTTTTTAGCAATGGTGTTGTGAGGTTGACTTCCCCTCCTGTCAGTATTAACGGTATTAATGATGTGGAATGAAGGCAGTTGGGCTGTCTGGGATATCTCCATATGCCTGTGCTTATCAAGATGACCCTTGGGGTCCCTTTCAGACCCAAGTTACAGGCTGGGACTCTCAGCTGCTCCCTTCCCATTTTCAAAGAGGACCTACCATCAATATGGCCTTCTGATTAACTCCACTGGCAGTAGAATGAAGGGAGCCTCCCTTAACAGTTGCAATGTTTTGTACCCCTTTGCTCAGGACAGCTGAAGAGGACCAAGTGTGCTGAAATTGATGTGGAGACCCCAGACTCCATCCTGGTGAACACCAACTTGCGGGCCCTGATCAACAAGCACACGTTCTCAGTCTTGCCAGTTAGCTGTCAGCAGAGGCTGCTCTTGTTGCTCCCGGAGGTGGACAGACAGGTGTGTCTTTGCTGAAGGGCAAGATATGAGGGATGGGAATAACAAGGTGTGAAGCAGTCTTACTTTCCATGGCTCTGTGGTTCAGTATTGGTTTGTTTGGCTTGGGCCATGTGTCAGGGAACACCTTTATTGCGGGGTTTATGCTCCCAGCTGTCATGCACTGTGCCTGAGGTAGCAGGGCCAAGTTGTTCAGATGGATAAGCCATTCTATGGATGTCTCTACTTGGTTCAGTGTTGCAGTCTTAGGGCCCAATCCTAGCAAACTTTCCAGCACGGATGCAACTGTGCAAATAGGACATGTGCTGCATCCTGTGGTGGGGAGGCAGTCACAGAGGCCTCCTCAAAGTAAGGGAACATTTGTTCCTTTGCCTCAGGGTTGCATTGTGCCTGTCTTGGTACTGGAAAGTTAGGATTGGGCCCTTAATCTCCTGGCCTTTTGGTGCCAAGCATCAGCAAGAGCCAAGCAGCCTTGTAGCCCATGTGCTCATTCAAAGCTGTCAGAAAATAAGACCAAGGACTGCAGTGTTGGTTTGTCAGGACAGTGAGTGTTCCCCTTTTATCACATGCTGCCACCTTGGCATTCTTTTCATTCATTTTGTTCCTTGGTAGAAGACGTTTGGTTCATAGAAGCCAGAGATGCTACTTGGGAGCTAACTTCTTGGCAATTCAAACCCCTCTTCCCAACATGGTGTGACTCCCAGTCAGTAAGAGAGAAATCCTTGTGACTCTGCCATAGTGGAGCTTAATTTTCTGTGTGTAATCCATGTGATGTTAGGAAACAGACAGCACTATTCCCCCTTAAAATGAGCCGTCTATACTTAGCACCCAGTTTTTTCCTTCCCAAAGTGTGCACAAATGAGCATTCCCAGGTGAGAATTGGTCCTTGCTTCCCCTGAGCAGAGGAAAGCATTTGGGTTCTGATGAGCCACTCTGCCCTGCTTTTATCCTCTGTCATATTGAACCAAACCACTGGATCTTGCGCCCCCAGGGCTCGTGGTGGGTGCTAGTATGTGTGTGAGAGAGAGCACACACAAACTTCTTGGTATACAGATGGGGAGCTGCCACCTCCTATGTTAGACTCTTCTGAGCCCATCAAACTTGGCATTGTCTGCACTGACTGGCATCGGCTCAGCTGGGACCTAGGCAAAGAGGGAAGCTGGAACCTTTAGGTTGCAAAGCAGCTGCAGACCAATCCTTGCGACTGTTTTCTCTGTTGCAGGCTGGGATGGACGGGCTGATGAAGCTGAACAGTTCTGCCCTCAACAATGAATTCTTCACTTCTGCTGCCCAAGGCTGGAAGGAGCGACTCTCCGAAGGTGAGACCAGCTGGAAAGGGGCGGGTGGCTTTGAGGGAAAGGGCAGGGAAATCCCATGAGTGACTTTTCATAAGCTGCAGGGTCCTCATGGTGCTTCAGAGCTTGGCTCAGAACGCAGTGCAGAAGGCATTTCCCAGGGAGGGGATTCCAGCTGCCTCTGAACATGCCAGAAGGGACAACTGACTATCCTGTGTTGAACTTTTCCCCCTCTCTCCTTTTGTGTGTGTGTGGCAGGAGAATTCACTCCAGAGATACAACTGAGGCTTCGACAGGAACGAGAGAAGGAGAAGAAAGTGGAGCTGTGGAAGGAGCACTTCTTTGAGAGCTACTATGGCCAGAGGTGAGCACTTGGGCTTCCCTTCCCTGCCTAGAATCAGTGGTGGACCTGGGGGGGGGCAAAGTGTGCAAATGCTCCAGGCACTGGGCTTGGGGAGGCAGTGACATTGGCCACTCCCCCTACTGCGCAGCTGCCAAGCACCACTCACCCTCCGAAAAGGGGCGAATGTTGCTTGATAGTTGCATCAGTGCGGGAAGTGACTTTGTAAGCTACTTCCTGGAGTGGCGCAGATTCCAAGTACTGCTGCCCCTTCTCAGAGAGCAGGCGGTGCTTGGTAGCAGTGCAAAGTTGCTCCAGAGCGACTTCCGCAGCTAGAACTAGCCACAGAAATTGCTGCTTCTCGCTCCCACTGGGATGGTGGGGGGGGGGGGCCGCCCGAGAAACCACTCTGGATGGGGGGCAGGGGGTGGCAGCTGCAGGTAGGGGCACACCCCTGGAGGTGTGCCCCCAGGTGCCAATCCCCCTCCCGGATCACCCCTGCCAGGAATGCCTCTCTTCTTTCATGATCACACCTTTTATCCAGCTGACAGGTTGGTTCTGTGCCTTCTAGCCATGTGATTGGTAATTGTCTGTCACTGATTTCTGTCTGTGTCAGAGGGAGGACCCCTCCTCTTGATGAGGAGGGGTTCCCCCTGTTCTGTCACCAGTGCCCCTCCCACTCCAGATCTCTGCCACTGTTGTCTTTTGCATTCTACAAGGACAAGCTCATGAGGGACGTTGCTGGGGACCCAAGAGGCTGTTGTGCTGTCGGTCACGGTCACTGCATGACCTGTGGGTGTGTGGGGGCGGGGGCGGGGGAGGGGGTCAGTTGTTTATATTAGGATTAGAATCCTCCTTGGTAGCTCATTAAAAGGCAGCACAAAAGGGGGGTTTTCCCCTGTAAAATGATGTTGGGGCATTGGTGGTACTATTTGCTTTTTATATTGAGGTGCTGTAAACTACCCCATAATACCCCACACATGATGGAATAATGTAGGAGCTGGTTTCTCTGATCAAGCCCCTCCCTGTTTAGTACTTTTGAAAATTAGATGGACCTCCTGGGAGAATGGCACTTGGTGGTGAAGTCACAGGGAATCCAGCTGAGGCTGGGGTCGGAGTGCCCTGCAGCTTACTCATTCCTCCCTTCTTATCTCTCTTACTAGTTCGGGGCTGAGCCCTGAGGAGTCCAAACAACTGACATCCTGCCCCACCCCTGCTCAGGCATCAACTGGAAATCCAACAGCTAAGCTAGAGAAATGCTTGCCAGTCTCTGTGGCTGTGCCTGGCAAAGAAGATGTGTCAGGTCCGCTTGTGGACACAAAGTCACAGAATCTCCTGTTACAACCAACAGCTGCCAAAAGAGAGGATGAGCACCAGCCCAAGGCCTCCAAACTACCAGAGTTTGGCAGCAACTCCCCCTCCAAAATCAGCAGCCAGACTCCCCATATGGCTGCCAAGGCAACTGAGGAGCCCACTCAAGTGGAACTGGGAGGAGAGAGGCCCCATGCTGCCTGTCCGGAACCTCCAGAGAAAGAAAATAGAAGCATGCCAAAGAGCCCAGCCTCTGCAGGTGTTGGATCCTGTCCAGGAGAAGAGCCACGGGTGCAGGTGACCAAGGAAACTCCCTCTCATGGCATAGAAGAGATGGATATAGGCATCCAGGGTCTCAAGAGGAAATCGCAGAGTCCTGAAGAGGCACTGACAACGCCGGAAAAGCGACCCCATGTCTCCGAGAACTGCGGTCCTGGGTCATCTTTTCAAAGCCCTTCCCAGCCCTTTCCCGCAGCGCCAGTTCCGAAGGTTCCTCCACTCCGGGTAACAAAGTCCTTTGCCTGGTTACATCTACATACCTGCCACTCTTGTCAGTTGACAGAGCCCCCTTTCCAGTCTGGTAGTCTCCCTTCCTCTTGGTGGTGGGGAAAAAAAGGCAGGAAACAGATGCCTGGAGCTCGCAGATGGCCAGAATGAGCCTGGGTTGGCATGTTCACAAGAAAGTACAGTGTTTTATAGTGTGAGCCCCCCAGTCTTACCCAACACGTGTGTAAGAGGGGCTCTTGTGGAAGAAGGCTGGAACAGGTATCTCCTGGAGAGCTCTTGACAGTTTCACACTTGGTCCCCTGAACCATTGGTGTGACTTGGATGAGGAAGTGCTTTCCCCTCCAGAGGGAATTGTCTTAATGCAGGCCCTTGGAATCTCAAGCAGGCGTCCTGTATCTAGGGATGATGTTGAGGAGACTTGTCAGGAATGGATAGGGAGGAAGGGAGTCTGCACGTAGTCTGACTCAGCTGTTGTGCTGGGGAGTCCATAGCTTATTGATAGAGCATGTATCCTTAGATCTGTCTTCTGATTCGGAGAAAACAAAAATTGGTGCCTCAAGGGCCACCTGGAGTATGCATCTTCCTACCCCGCATCTTGAAGCCACCACCAGGGAGGTTGCCCGGTATGCATCTCTCCTCAGGGAACTGGCATAGCTGTCACTGCAAAGGCATATGGTCAGCCTTCTGCAGGCCTATCTAGACTTGTGGATGTTGCAGTAGCATGTCTTGTCTCGCAGTTGTAAGGGGCCAGGATGGAAAAATAACACAGCAAGCCTGAAGGCTGGTTGGAGTAGGAGAGTTCTTATGAGGCCAGCTGTTCCCTGGAGTGGGGGCGGGAGCAAAAGCCATTGTGCCAAGAATCTCTATCAGCAAACCAGGGTGGATGTTTTTCTCTCTTGCTTACTGATGTGCTTTGTTGCTCTCTTCCAGATCCCTGTCTCCAGGATCCATGGATCTCCACTGCCATTTCCTTCCAGCCAGGTCTCTCCCAGGCCCAGCTTCCCCTGCTCCATCACCAGTCCCAGGAGGACAGGGGCCAGGACCCTGGCCGACATCAAGGCCAGAGCCCAGTTGGCCAGGGCCCAGCGGGCAGCAGCAGCTGCCGAAGCAGCCGCTGCAGCCTCCCTTGCTGCTTCTGCTGCCTCCATTGCAGGAGCCATCCCAGGCCCAGGCCCTGGAGGGGGCAGCGGGACTGACCCAGCATCAGGGAGGCCTCCTGGAACTCCACTGGACCTGGCAGGCCCTGGGAGTGGGACAGACCCACGAAAACCTTCGCCCCCTTGTCCGGGGGCCTGGTCGTCAGCAAAGCCAGCAGTCTCTGGCAGTGATTCGAGAGCACAGCTACAGTCTGCTCCCCCAGTCCAGCCCAGAAGGACAGGCAGTGGCCCTGGCCCGGAGACCTCACCAGGCCCCCAACCAGCAGTAGGGAGTCCCAGTTCCCTCACTGCCCCTGCCATCCTGGGTGCCAAGGCTCCTTTGGTCACTAGTGCTGGCCTTGTAAGAATAGCTGGTGAGCCTGCAGTAGCCCCTCCCACTCTCAGCCAAGCCCCGAAAGCAGCCTGTGACCCCGGGCCCAGAATGAATAGTACAAATATACTCGAGGCAGCACCTGCCTCCAGCACAGCTCCCGCCTTGTCTCCTGTGTGTCAAGTGCCAGCTGTGCCCTGCAAGGTCCCCCCTCCCCCTTCCTCACAAGTGGGTACTGTGGCAACCTCTGCTGTGCCTGCTCCATCCGGTAGTTGTCTGTCTGTAGCCCACAGCCTTAAAGGTGTTCCCCCTAGTTCCTTGACTGCAAATGGAAGTGCCCTCCTTCCTGTGAAAACAAGCTCCAGCATCCCTGCAAACAACCCCCTTGTTGCTCAGCTGCTGCAAGGCAAAGAGGTTCCGATGGAGCAAATCATGCCCAGGCCCCTGCTTGCCAGAATGGACACCCAGCCTGGAAAGGAAGGCAAAGAACCAGGAGCCCCAGCCAGGGAGACCTGTGAGAGGCACCCTTACCTTGTCACCTTGCAGCTGTCTTCGCCGCCATCATGTGGGACGCCAGGCTTCAGCCAGAGCAGGCAGCAGCTGCTTCGAGGCCCTCAGCCATTGCCTGGACAGAACTTGTGGAGTGCGACTGCAGAGCCATACCCTGGCCAGGAAACCTTGGGCAAGGGAGCCCGGGAACAACTCCTCCAGGCCTTGAGGCAGAGGGTTTCCACAGCTGTTGTATCGCCTTCTGAGCACCCTCTCCCTCCACTAGGCTTCCCACAAGAGAGTACCTCCACCAGCCAGAGCTTTATGCTGGGCTTCACAGGGAGGAGGACGTCCAAGCCTGCCATGTCTGGACATTACCTCCTGAATGTCTCCACCTATGGGCGCGGCTCCGACAACCTCCGAAGGAACCTTGCCATGCATCCAGAGCGCAGACTGTGCCTGGATGAGCCCAAAATGGAATTTGAGGAGCAGGTGACTGGGGACAGCAGCAGTGAGGAGGAGAGAGGAGATGGTGGGACTGAAGATGAAGAGGCTGCTCTGGTGATTAAAAAGGAGCCCCTGATTCTCAAAGTGGGGGGAGGAGGAGAGCAGGCGGCCCCTGAAATGAGCACTCTGAAGCTGGAGCAGGCAGATGCCAGCCAGAAGGAAGAGGGCAGTTGCTTTTTCTCGGCGGGCAGTGCCATGGTGAGGGATTTTATTCAGGCAGCTGAGGAAAAAGTGGCACAAGCCGTGCGAGGGGAAAGGAGACCCACCAATGTGGGGCTTCCGACTGTGGGCGTCCCAGCAGAATCCGCCCCACCTCGGCCCTTGCTTCTCTCCCCTTCACAGCATTCTCCATTCTTTGGAAACCCAGGTCCTGGTTCCCTGCTTGGATCAGGCTACAGTGGCACCATTAACGTCTCCACTTCTCCAGATGTTCACCAGGAAGCACTCCTGACCAGATTATCGGACCCCAGCAGCATGGGAGATGTGGTGTCCTTCTCTGTGACTGTGACCACCATCCCCGCTGGCCAGTCAGTGAATGCGGACAGCCATGGGCAGCCCCTCCCCAGCCAGCCTTTTTCAGAGGAGGACAGCCTTGAGGACCTGCCCTCCAAGTGCTACTGCCGCTTGAAAGCCATGATTATGTGCAAGGGCTGCGGAGCCTTTTGCCACGATGACTGTATTGGCCCTTCCAAACTCTGTGTCTCTTGCCTTGTTGTGCGGTAGCAGGGCCTGCTGGAGGGAGCAGAAGGAAGGCCTGATGGCATCCCACATGGGGCACACTGCTGAATTGGGAGCCTCCCCGCTTCTCCGAGAGCAGAAGCACCTTGGGTGACCCGCTGGAACCTTGGGACAAGTGTTTGCACTTAAGGAATCATGTAAATATGTTGTGGTGTTTTGTCTTAACTATTTTTTCTATCTCTTGAGATAAACCCATGGCTTTGTACTCCCTGTTCAGCCACCCTTTCGTACCCTACTGCCTGTCTGTCTAGCCTGGCAGGACTAGGGCCCTGTCGATCCCCCCTCATAGGACCATGCAGACCTGTTGAGCTTCTCCAAGGGGCCAGCCAAGTCCCCATACCCCCTCTCTTCAAATGGTACCCTTCCTCCTCTGCTTCTGATGTCTGCCCTTGACACCCAGCACCTTCTTTGCTGGTACTGTGCATGTTACCTGCACCTGTTCTGTGCTATTGAAAACATAGCAGCTGTGAGCAAGCAGGAGTGTTGGACAGCTTGGTCTGTGGGAAAGAGTTAAGTCACCTTGAGAAGTTGTCTTTCAAAGCACAACTGTTGACTGTTGAAGCTTTTCCAAAGAATTGCCTGGGACCAGTTGAGGAAGTTGCAGAAGCCGTGGGATAATGAGTGCGCCTAGTCCTGGCAGTGCTTCCCCCAGACTCCCTCTTTCCCATTGGGCTATAAATACGGCAGAGAAACTTTCTTTTTGATACCTCCCCATGGCTCCTCATTGGAACTGGCCCTTTAGGAGCAGCAGCAGCAAGCAAGCAGGACTTACTCGTGGGCAGCAGACCATTCCTTTGGGTAGGCAGGAGACAGGTGCCTGCCTGGGATTGTCTCAGCCCTTCCTTGAATAAATTTAACATACCTTTCCTTTTCCCCCTCTCCAATATTGTCACTTCCTACATCATCAGAACTGTGATCTCAAGCAGGCCTCTGTTAGGTACAGAATTCAGCACTCTTGATCATCTCTGGCTTGGGTCAGTTTTTTTTTTTAAGTTCCTGTCCTAGAAGGCTGCAGAAACAGACTTAATCATGTGTGGATGAGGAAATCTGCTCAATCCCCATAACCACCCCTCAATGTACCTCCTCGTACCTCCTGTTATTAGCAGGTGCAGAACAGATTAGTGCTGATTGGATGTCACTGAGGCACCCTGAAGTATTTTCTTCTCTCTTGGGGCCAGGTTATGGTTTTGATGGGCAAGTGGGTACCTGTGTCCAGAACTTCCACAGTCTGCTGGTATTTGTGCAAACATGTGTCATTGCTGCAAAAGTGCATTCAGCGCTTTGGGGCTCAATCATCCTCAATCATGAATTTATGTGAATGGGCACCACTGTTTGACTAGAAGGGGAAGCTGTAAGTCAGGAATGAGTGGTGACTATTTGCAGAGACTTCAGGGCCAGGGAGCACATCTGCCCCCGGGCAGGTGTGAAATGGAAGTGGCAGCCAAAACAAATCTCTCATGGCCTTTGTGTATTCCTTATTGCACCTGCTCGCATGGAAAGGTAAGCTGACCCCCCTCCAAGATGAATGGTTCTGTAGGATAATCTTGTCTAGGAGATGGCTCAGCCCAGATGGTAACTGTGAGGGGCAGTCATAGAAGTGGGAGACATGTGGAATAGAACCAAGTGCTCCTTTGCCCAAGCCAGCAGAGCTGTGACGTTACACTCCTGTGCCTATTCGCCACTAGGACTTGATCAATATTCTTAGGCTCCTTTTCTGTCCAAAGGGCCTCCTCCCCAATATGCAGGGTTACAGTTCTGGCCATTGTGTATGAGGGGGGGTGTCTCTCCCCCAAATTGTGTATGAGGGGGTCTCTCCTCCTTCCAGGAGGAGTCCTAGACCAGGTTATACCTAGGCAAGGGCATAACTTTCAGCTTCTCAGTTATCCAAAATCACAATATTTGGGAAGAAATCTTCAGCAATAGGCAGTTCATATAGCATCTTACCGTGTAAGGAAACAGGTAGAAATTAAGGGTTGCACTTCGGTGGCTTCAGGATGGGCCACGGTTCTCACCTTGGTAACATGCAAGAAGAATTCTGCTAGATCCTTCTTGTCCAGCTTCCTGATTCAACCATGGCCACCTAGATAATGCCAGGATGCCCCCAAGCAAGGTGTGAAGGCAGTAGTTTGCCCCCCAACGACGAGTGGTTAGAGCCAGACGGGCAGCCCAATCCTAAGCAGTGCCGACATAGTAAGGCTGACATAGCAGGGCCATATTCTAAGCCCAGCAGGAGGCATCAGCAGCTCAGTGCAGGGCAAGGGGAGGTTTTCCCCTTGTACCCAAGTAAGCCCCAGTCAGCCCTATGGGGCTGCTCAGATCTGCACCTGATGTTTTGCAGGCACAGGTCAACGTGCACAGCAGCGGCCCAAATTGGGGGTACCCTGGCCAGAGACGGGGTTTAAGATATGGCACTACGTCCGTAGTGCATCACCACCCACTGTGCCACACAGTTACCCCCCCCCCCCCGGCACACTTCTGGAATGCCCCCGGCAAGGTCCTGTGTTGACTGAGTGCCGCCAACACTCGACTGGCGCTGCTGATGGGCGCAGCAGCACCTGTGCACTGCTGCTGCTGTTTGTGCCGGTCCAGTGTTCGATGCGCCAGCACAGATGTGCTTGATGGCACATTTACGACAGTGCTGGACCAGCGCAAGAGCATAGCGTTGGCACAACAAGGGTATAGGATTGTGCTCTGAGACTGAAAGTTGCTGGTACAGCTTAATGGCCAGATGTGGACCTCTGGTCTTCATGAATTAAAAAAGACCATCTAAAACAGCATCCTAGTTGAATCTCGTGACAGCAAATTCCATGAGTCAACTATGTTTTCTTTTGGCTGCCCCAAATCAGTTTCTAAAGTGCATCAATGTTTTGGTGCTTTGCAGTTAAATAGTCAAAATAGGTCTTTCCCACCACCACCCACCTGGAGCTTGCAGTCTGAGCTAGACAGTGGTGAAAACATTGGAAGGGAAGGATAGAGAAGGGGGCTGGGAGACTGCAGGAAAATGCCATTACATGTGCTCAGGTTTGGGGATTTTGATTAAGGGGATGATCCAAAGGTAATATGTGACTCTGGTTCTGTGAGAGAGGGGAGGAAAAGGCTCTTTTTGTTCATGGTTTCCCCAATCGGCATAATTTTATGCCCACCTGCCATCTGCTTGCTAAAGTGCAATCCCAAACATTGTGGCCTTTCCATACTAGAAAAATGCTCACCTCCCCCCAATAGTTTTGAGTTGCTGTTTTATTCACTTTTTCCAGCTCTGTAATTTCCTTCTTGAGGTGTGATGACCAGAACTGTACACAGTACAGTATTCTGAATGTTGCTACACCATCATTTGTAAAGGGGCAGTATATTAATGGTCTTCTTGATCTTTCTCCATTGCTTCTGCACAGTGGCTCAATGTTTTCAATCCACAATCTCTTTCCTGGTTAGTCACCAAAAGCTCACACCCCATCAGTGTATCTGAAGTTAGAATTTTTTGTACTGTTGTGCATCTCTTCATACTTAACACTGAACCACATTTGCTATTTTTCCCCACCCAGTTTTGAGAGTTTCTCTTAGAGCTCTTTGAATCCATTTTGGCTTTCACCATCCTAAACAGTTTGGTGTCCTTTGCGAACTTGGACACCTTGCCAGAGAATTTATGAACATTAGATAGTGCTATCCCAAAACAGATTCTTGGGTTCCTGTTACTTCAATCTGTTGTAAAAACTGTTGAGTTACTCCAACTTTGTTTCCTGCTTTTTATCAATTTAGTGATATATAAGAGGTCATGTCCTCTTATGCTATGATTGCTGTTAACTCGTTGCAAGATTTTGTCAAAAGCTTCTTGGAAATCTGTGTTGGCTACTGAATTGCATGTTTTACATTCTCAGTGATGCTCTCAAAGAATTCCAAAAAATAGAAGCAGAACTTTTTTGTGTGGAAACCATAAAAACATAAGTGCCCTGCTGGATCAGGCCAAAGGCCCAACCAATCCAGCTTCTTGTATCTCATAGTGATCCACAAGATGCCTCTGAAAACACACAAGGCAACAAGATGCCTACATCATGTTGCTACTCCATTGCATCTGGCATTCTGAGCTAGCCTACTTATGAAATCAAGAGGTTGCATATATCCATCAAGGCTTGAAACCTGTTGTCAAAGGCAGGCTCGAGGAAGGCAAAACTCTTTTCTACCAGCCCAGATCAATGCCGGACTAACAACCCTTCCTCTGAGCCTGCCTGGAGTACAAACCAGTCGGGTAGCGTCCTGGATTTAGCCAGCACCCAGTTAATCCCCCAACAGCAATACCAACTGTACTCCCAGATAGGTTCAGCAAGCAAAGTTTTATTTTAAAAGTTAGCAGATTCAAACTTGGTTACAAAACATCAGAGTATATCAGCATAGTAAAAGCAAAACAACAAAACTAAGTACATGCTACACGTACAGACTTTTAACACAGACTTGACTAAATACTTCCCTTAGCTGGATGTTCCCCCTTTGCGCAAAGTCAGCTCAAAAAACTCCAAATAGCATGTCTGAGACAGTCCCCAGCCAGGGGCTGAATAACCCCTCCCGTTCCTTACAGATTCTTATAGAACTCAAGCCAAACACAGGTTTCTTTGATTCTCATTCTGCTTAACATCAGAAGGTCTCATCAGGAGATTTACTGCAGCTGGTTGGCATTTTTAGGGCGGGCCATCTGGTCATCCGGCCTTGGGAGATCTATCCTCCCTTCCCTTTCCCACCATCTCCTGATAACAACCTGACCAAATGTTAACACCTCCTGAACCGATTGTTTTATGACCTGTTTTCTTCCTCCCAGCCTGCCCAGCTCCATCCAAGATGGAGTCAGGCCTGCACATTTCCCTTAGTCCTTCACACCTGTGATGGACTTTCCTCCATAAATCTGTCCAATACCCTTTTAAAGGCAAGAATTCCACAGATCAATTATTCACTGGGTGAAGAAATGCTTTTGTCTAATTCCCCTGCCAGTCCATTTTAGTAGATGTTCCCTGGTTCTGGTATTGTGCAAGAGAGCTTACCTATATCCATTCTATCCATCCCATGCATAATTGTATACATCCCAGTCATATGCCCTCTTTGTAGCCTGAAGAGCCACAAACGCTGAAGCCTTTCAAGGGATGTGCCCCAGCCCACTAATCATTTTGGTCGCTCTTTGTACCTTTATCCTTTTCCACCATATCCTTTTTGAGATGTGGTGACCAGATCAGTATGCAATACTCCAGATATGGTTTTGCCATCAATTTGTACAGTAGCATATTAGCCATTTTATTCTCAATCCCTTCTTTAATCACCTTGAATTAATTGGCCTTCACAATTGCTGCACTCTGGATCAATACTCCAGTCCACCAGCACTCCAAGATCTCCCACCTGATTCGTCACAGATTGCTCAGAATTTATTAGCACAGTTGTCCCCAAACTTCTACATGGGCGGGGGGGGGGGGCAGTGGCAGCAACAGCACCACAGTGGCTGTGGCTGTTTCCGAAAGCCAAAAAAAAAAATGTTCTAGTGGGAAAAGATTTCCAACTTACCTCAAGAGAATGTTTCAGCCTTCAGGCACCCAAAAGCCATTGAAGCTACTGCTTTCTCCTGTGCTCCCTCAGCTCTAGAAACCAGCCACATAAATTTTCTGGTCCGCCCTAGCCCCTCCCACTGTGTAGGGTGACTTGCACAGGTGACTGAAGGACTCTACATGTACTTTCTAAGCCTGCAAGTCAGGTTTTTTTATACTTCGGTGAACCAAAACTGACCTACCAGAACAGAGCACAAACCCAAAATGGTGTCTGAACCTAATCAAGCGCTTCATTGATTTATATAAAAAGACAACTGGGCACATGCTCTGGTCCAGCAAGACTGTTTGTTCACTCAAGCCTAATGTTCCATTCACTTTAATGCATTATTTCTCTCCATACTCACAATCTGTAGATTCACTATTGAATGTTTGTGTTGATGAATAACATGTCAACCAATTTGCCCTTAATGAAGGCCTATTTGTCTTGGGCATCATTTTTAATAGTACTGACTACATTTGGTTTCCTCCAGGTGCCTACTTTTCAAAGCTGAGCCATTGTGTTCATTGCCTGGTGTCATGCTATCAAGGACCACTGTACTGGTGGTTCTGCTCAAGAAGAAACCACAATCTTCATTTTCCTTTCAAAGTCTAATTTGGTGCAAGCCTTGGCTTTTCTCAGCTGAAAATGCTCTTTAGACAATTTAGCTTGAATAAGCCTCTGGCTCAATCTTCTCAGGAAACCAGATCATCAAGGCATTGTTACAGAGGCAATCCTTGGCCCAAAAGGTGTTCATATCTAAGACTAAAAATCCTAATGGTGCACACTATACTGGGCCACAATCCACTAGGCGGGTCTCTTGTGGAAGCCTCAGCTGTACCATGACCCAACTGAATTTTCTGTGGGTTGTGACCATGAAATCTCGCCTATTTCTCCTCTGCTAGTCACCATGCCCCCCACAAATCCTCCCCCGAGAACAGCTGCTTCATAGTCCTTTGCCTTCTGGCTTCTCCCCTGCCAGATTAGGATGGCTGTTTAAAAATGATCTCATACCAAGGAGAAACATCAGGCAGTTTACAGAAACTCAGCAAAGATCTTAATGTATTTCAAATGGCATTTCATGTCTCCTTAGCCAGTATTAGATGCTGGAGGAGTCATGAGGAGCTGGTGCTTGGGAGACCAGCAAGTGGCAGATTCTGGGTGGTGGGTCCTTTTTGCACTGCAAGATGGCTCAGCATTGCCAGTGAGGGCACCCTGTGGGCACTCGCAGAATGGCAAGGTGTCATATGAGTAAATGCGGTCACTCATACTGAAATAGTAGGATAGAGTTTGAAATAAATATGGAGTGTTTATGTCCCCAGTTGGAAGCCTTGGGTGAGAGTGTGGAACTACCTTCTCTCTTGTCTTTGAATGTTCTGGGAACCAGTGCAGCTTGTAACAATTGTATGGAAATTCTAGGGCCTGTATTGTTAAGTATTGCCCCCTCCAAAAAATTGCAGTACTCTAGAATATGCCCAGTGGTACTCTGGAGAGTACAGGCTGGAGTCCAATGGGAGCGGCCTCTCAGGTCAGGCTCAATCTAGACAGCGTTTCCTGGCATTGCATTTTGGGTACACATTGTAGAGAGGATTGCCAGACCTCAAGGAATCCGCATTAGTCTCCTGATGACAACTTAAAGCAATCCTGGAAGATACAGGGCCTCCAGGAGTTTCAACATTGCATCAGGTTGGAAAAAGAAAGCCTCTGGGATCATTTCAGCCATGATCAGAGCAGTTGCTTATTGGCGGGCTGGAGTGGGGAGCAAATGGATGAGCCCCTGCATCTGCCCACAGGCCTCTGACCTGCTACCTACCCAGTTGGTGCTCTGGTTCTTCCTGTGAGCAAGCAGTAGTAGCCACCTTTCCCTGCAGTGCTATCACTACTATGAGTGATTGCAGCAGTGATGCTAGAAAGAGAGTCCTTCCACAAGCAAGTAAACCTTGTTGCTGCCCTCTGCCTAGCAAGAAGGCAGCCTCACCTTCTGCTTCTCGCCCACTGTGCTGGAGCACACGGACTGAGTGGAGCATGCTGGGAGCAGAAGCAGATTCTACTTGCAACGTGATGCACCCAGGCTTTTTGTTTCAATGTGGCTGGGTGGAAACAAGCGGAGGGGCATCTGGGGCAGGGTGGCTACTCCAGATGTGCTGTGCTCCACCCCATCTCCTTGTCCATCTGACTAGAGGAGGCAGCAGCAATGGTGACAGCACCCCACACCCCATGAGGAAATTATCAGGGGATGTGCACTGGCATGTGGCAGATTTGTACCAATTCAGATAGATCCCATTCAACTGCTTGAGTTGGTAGCCCCAACAGCAGAGTATCATCCCCAGTTCTTTGCCCATTTATTTGGCCCCAAGACTACTTCTGTCCTAGAAGACAACTGATGCTTATTAGTATTGCTATTTTCATCTGGAGCTCATTAGATTCCTTGCCAAAGTGGGACAGAACTGGGTGTAAATCAGTGCAGTCTGTTGCTTACCATGTCCTGGCTAGATCCAGTTGGGAGGGGAACGAAGCAGAATTATTCACAAAAGCACTTGTTGCCAGGGCTGCACAGTCCATGCTGGCTTGAGATGGTCTGAGATGTTGGTAGCACATCTGAGTGGGCTGCAGAAGGGGCACAGCCATTAGACCATCCTCCCTCTCTTGATTCCTCTTGGAACATGGTTGTGAAGCTGGAGTTTTGTAAAGGGAATACAGTTCACTGCCTGCTAGGTTAGGGGGCACTGCAGCTTCCTGTTGGCAGGACAACTAGAGAGCAGAGTCTCCCCCTGCTTTCATGTCTTGCTGACTTTGCAGGGCTGAAATCACACAGAACTATTCGGGAAAGCCAAGAGAGAGGCAGGTAGAATGTTGTCTTTTTATTGTTCTAATTTTTGTCAATGCAATATGTTCAAGATGGTTGAAAATCAGTTCAAGAGCTTATAAGTAATATATTTTAAGTAATATATATTTTAGTACTTCTGTATGACAGAAGTGTGTGAACCCAGATGAGTGAGTGCGTGCGAGTGTGTGGGGTTCTGAATATGGGGTTTCCTGACAGGGGAACTGACAGCAATAAAGATGACTGAAGGCCAGCAGCCAGCAATCAACACCGTGTCCCAGGGCTTTGTAGTCATGATAGGCCATGAGGCCTGTGCTGATTTCCTCAACGGAGTGCTCAGTGACCTCTGCCTGCTTTTTAAAAAGGGACTTAATTGGAATTGAGAATATATATACAGAAGTCAGGTTATACCATTTAAAAAGTCATATTTTTTCACAAATAATATAGAAAGACTATTTTACTTAAGAGATTTAAGTATTTGAAATATATATAGGTATGTAAATATACTGTATGTACTTCATATATTCTTTTATTTTACATTTTATTGTAAACAAATGGCTATTAAAAATCTTTGAACTGGTCCAAGTGGTGCCTGTAGCTTCATGTTGAAATATGAGAAGAGGACCACTGCCAAGGTGAGGTGCCCCTTTCTCCTGGGACAGGAGATGATGGGAGCTAAGGGCATGTTTCTTGCCCCACAGCAGCCTATTAGGGGAGACTGAGCTAAGCAAGAATAGAGTGGCCAAAGGGACCACAAGGCTTCATCACTGAGACATCACTTTTCACGTCATGCTCAGTGCTGGATGAGCCATTGTGGTGCACCTGCATGCACATCAACAGGGTAGCAGGTGCCACACCAGACAATGTGGACATGTTTGCAATCTGGATGAGACTGCAAAGGAGGAAAAAGCCTGGACAGACTGAGAGTAGCAGAGCTGATCAAGTTTTTACTGGGATAGAAAGGGGTGGGAAGGAGTGGAAGGAGTGGAATTTGAGGGGCTATGTTTCAGAATTGCTGTTCTATGCAGAGTGGGGGGATGAGGGGCTTTGCAAGGACTAAAAGCTTGAGGTGAACTTTGACTGGCAACCAGTTCAGAAATGTAGCTGAAGGAGTGAGAGACAGCAGTGATGGTGAAAAAAGCTCTATCTTAGCCCTGGGTATTTTCCCCACCCACAGTAAAACGGAGTGCCTGCCATGCTTTTCCTGACCTCTCCCTCTTGGCTTGCTGTTTTAGTCACTCAACTGGGCAGTTTGGTTTGCCATGGAAGAAACTCTTTGAGTCCATCATGTTTCTGCATTCCTTGCATAACCAAGCCTGACTGATCTGGTAGAAAGACATTCTCTTAAAACCTTCTCTTAAGGAGCAGCTTCAAACCATCAAATGCAGAGGCATTTTTCACTCTTCATCCTGATGGAAAATAAATTGCAGGGAAACACCACTAATGGACTCATGGACTCAGTGTTGTGTCTTTACCCAGCATAAGAACATAAGAAGAGTCCCTCTGGATCAGGCCAAAGGCCCATCTAGTCCAGCTTCCTGTCTCTCACAATGGCCCACCAGGTGCCTAAGGAAGTTCAGTAGACAACAAGATGCTTGCATCCTGTTGCCACTCCCTTGCACCTGGCATTCTGAAGTAGCCTACTACTAATGTAAGGAGGTTGCCCAACCCATCATGGCCTATAGCCCATGATGGACTTTTCCTCCAGAAATCCATCCAGTCCCCTTTTAAAGGCATCCAGGCCAGATGCCGTCACCACCTCCTGTGGCAACGAGTTCCATAGCTTAATTACCCGCTGGGTAAAAAAGTATTTCCTCTTCTGTTTTAACTCTCCCAACACTCAATTTCAGACGATGCCCCCTGGTTCTGGTATTGGGAGAGAGGGAAAAGATCATCCCTCTTTCGACTCTACCCCTTTCGTGCATAATTTTATGTATCTCAATCGTCCCCCTCAGGCGCCTTTTTTTAGCCTGATGACCCCAAACGCTGCAGTTTTTCTTCATAAGGGAGGTGCCCCAGCCCCGTAATCATTTTTGTCGCTCTCTTTTCCAGCTCCGCTATGTCGTTTTCGAGATGTGGTGACCAGAACTGTATGCAGTAGTCTAGATGTGGCCTTACCATTGATTTGTACAATGGTATAATAAGTTTGGCTGTTTTGTTTTCAACCCCATTTTTAATTACTCCAAATTACAATTATTATACCTATAGCCTAGAGTGGCTATAGTGAAGATGTGCTCTTGGCTATCATTTAACAGACTGGAATTGATTAGTCTCATCATCACTGTAATGTTCTGTATCTGATTAGGAAAATTCAGAATCCCGAACTGAATACATGATACTTGTCTGGGCAATAGTACATGTAACAAAAATCTGGGTGTCTTAGTAAATAAGCTAGATCAGCTGTTTTCAACCTTTTTCATCTCATGGCACACTAAGAAGGAGCTAAAAAAATTTTTTTTGACAATTGACAAGGTACATCATGCTGCTAATGGTGGGCTTGAATCCCCCAATACAAAGGCACTACTAAGAAATGACCCACTCTAAATTCCTACAGCACACGTGTGAATGATTTGTGGCACACCAATTGAAAATAGCTGAGTTTAGATGCAAGTTAACAGTGTGACAAAGTGGCAAAGAAGGCAAATTTGATTCTAGACCACAGCCCAAATCCTAACCAACTTTCCAGCACTGAGATAGCTGTGCCAACACAGCATGTCCTGCATCCTGCAGTGGAGTAGTAGTCACAGAGTCTTCCTCAAGATAGGGAATGTTTGTTCCCTTACCTAAGAGCTGAATTGCTCCAGTGCTGGAAAGTTAGTTAGGTTTGCACCCTCAATCAACAGAAGTATAGTACTGAATTAACAAGGAGCAGTAGGACTGCTTATACTGCTTTAGAGAACAATCCAAACTTAATTATAGACCAGCACAAGCCATAAAGCATGTTTGCACCACTCTTGGAGCCAGGGAGGCTGGTACATGAATGTGCACTGTTTTCCCTGTATCAGTCCCACCACCAGGTAAAGCCAGCACAGAAGCCTGGGGAGGGCAGGTCTGTGGGCGGACCATCCTGTGGAGAAGGTGGAGCCAAGATCTGACAGAGGTAGGTTCCTAACCCCTGGCCCGGTCTGTCCTTACACAGGCCACTTGGATTTGTGCCAGATCACTGGTACAGATCCAAGTAGCCCCATAGGGATGACTGGGGCTTTACCCAGAGTAAGGGGAAAATATCCCCTTACCCCCAAAGTGGTCTCTAGCTGTATCCCACCCTGAGCTGGATACAAGGCAGGCCAGCCTGTTCAAGCGTAGGTTAGTGTTGTGCCTTATAGACCTAACCTGGAATATTGTGTCCAGTTGTTGGTGCTTCAGTTTCTAGGGATATTGAAAAATTGGAGTGAGTCAAGAGGAGGATAACTAGGATGGCTGAATAAATAAGAGATAGCTGGAGACCATGCCTAGGAGAACAGGTGGCGGGAGTTTAAAAACATGAGGAGATGGGACCCAGGAAGCTAGAGGCCAGTCAGCCTATCAGCTCTTCTAGCTAAGATAGTGGTAATTCAAAACAAGGGTAAAATCTTGATATGTACAGATGAACAAGCTTTGTTGAGGGAGAATAAGAGAGCTGTTCCTCTTATGGCTTAGGAACTGGTTGAAGAACAAGTAACGGAGTAGATGTAAATTTTCACAACTGAGAGATAAAAACAGTCTTGGAAGTGGCATTTTTCAATTTGTTAATAAATGACTCAAAGCTGGAGATAATCAGTGAGATGGCTAAATCTGTGGAGGAATCTAAACCTTTCTAGGTGAAGTCTACACTGGATTGTGGAGCGCTCAAGATCTCTCCGAACTGGGGGCAGAGGAGTAAGTGGAATAAATGCAGATGCGCTTCAATGTAAGTAAGTGTAAAGTTATACACACTGGTATAAGAAATCACATATACACTAATGAGATCTGAGCTGTCTAGGAGCGATAAGGAGATTTTGGGCCACTGGTGTACAGCTCTGTTAAAGTACCAACCAAGTCTGCAGCTGCTGTGAAGAAGGCCAAATCCACGTTCAGGATAATTACAAAAGGGATTGAGAATAAAATTGCTAATATTATGCCATTATACAAATCAGCAATATAATAAGACCACATCTGGCATATTGTATCCAGTTCTGGTTGCCTCATCTCAAAAAGAATGTAGTGGAAAGGAAAAGGTGCAGAAAAGCCACTGGCTCCTACATGTCTTCAGCTGTCTTTGGGGGCTTTTGTCGCTACGGGAAGGAAGGTGCGTTGTGTTAGGCTGGAGCAGAGCCGGGCCCTGAGGATGCCCTCCCTTCTCGTTCACGGGAATCAGTGTCTGGGCAGGAAGCGGGACTGCCGACAGGATGCAATGCAGACAAGGCAGGGGCAGCACACACAGGCTCAGGCGTCCTCCGTAGTTCTGAGTCCGTACGGTCGGGCAGAAGCCCTGGCCAGAAGCGCCCTGGCACAGCTTTGGCTATCCGCGAGTCTCCTGCGCCAGAGAGCGACATGCTGGCTGTGCCGGAGCACGGAACCTCTCGCTCCTCCCGCGCCAGTGCCAAGCATGTTCCAAATAGCACCAGCCACGGCGCCCGAGAACCCCTTGCGACGAACAGGCTTCTCCGCAGCTCGTGTCCCCAGGAGCCGCAAGGCAGGAGTCAGGCGGGCTGCCCGTTCTTGCACGGCAAGCGGCGGTTCGCGGCGCCAAGAAACCGCGCCCAGCGTTGAAATCTCGCTCAAGCTGCCGGCGGCGCAAAAGCAGAGCGGGAAAGTGACCAAGGCCGGGGCTTCTGCCCTGCTCCCCTCACTTTGAGAAAACTCCGCCGGCTCGTCGGGGAAAGGCCATAGACGCTGCCTTCCCATTACCACGGCAACGGCAAAAATGCCAACTGCGGCTGTGCATAACTCCATGTAGCCGCCCTAAGAATGCCGGAAGATCAGCGGGACCCAAATACGCATGCGCTCGGACTCGCCCTTGGGAAGTTCCGCGGCGTGGGGAGGAGGGGGCATGAGGGGGAAGTTCATCCCTACTCGGCTCTCGGATTGGGTTACGCGTAGCGAGGCGGCTGCGGCTTCTTCTTCCTACTGGCTCATTCTTCAGCGGCGGCGCCTGGAGGTTGAGGCGGCTATGCGATTGGTTGGAGGCTGCTTTCTCCAGCAGGGGTTCTCCTGATTGGGCGGCCTGGAAGGCAGGCGGGGCCTCGGTGCTGAGGGCAGAGCGTGGGTTGGCCGCTCCGTCTGGTGGTGCGAGCGGAGCCGCCTGAGGGGAGCGAAGAGGAGCCGAGCTTCGGCGCGCGCCGTTGGGGAGGCAGCTGAAGGCGGCGGCTCTCCCGCCCCTCGGCGGAGAAGTAAGTGAGGGGCCCTCAGCGGGAGGGGCTCCTCCGTTTCGCCCGTAGCGGAGGCCGCTGGGCGCTCCTGACTCCTTTCCGTGCAGCGGCAGCGCAAACCTATCCCTTCCCGGCCCCGGGCGCTAGAACTGCCGGCTGGCTGCTCTCCCTCCTGCCCCGCCAGTGCGTCGGGCGCCTGCCGGGCACGCTCGTAGGCTCTGCCGTCTGTGTGCAGGGAGCGCCCTTTGCCCCCCCCCCGCGCGGGCCAGCGTCCCCGCTTCTGTTGCAGTGGCGGCCTGGGAGCCATATGGGGCACGCGGGGCCTGGTCCCCGGTGCGTGTTCGTGCCGGCGCCGGCGCCTCCTCGGCCAGCCCGTGAGGAAGCCTTGCGATTCTCAGGCGCCAGGACGCAGAGGGGACTGCAGCGCATCTCGGAGCGCGCTGTGGTGCCGTGGCGAGCGTCCGACTTGCCAGGCGCAGCAGAGCTGCGAGTCCTGCTATGGCACGCTTGGCGTCTGCAAATGAGAATCCTGCCTGAAGCCGGGTAGGGGCCTACTTGAGCTACTCGCTCCTTGGGCATTTCGGATCCTACACGTGCTTGAAGGCTACGCTGAAGTAAGAGAGTCAGTTCTGGTCGGTTGCGCCAGTCATGCTATGACAATAAGGAGAGCCTTATTGGAGCTGATGGAATCTCCTTGTCTGGATGGAACAGAAGTCAGTAGAACTGAGGTAACATGTTCATTGCTTGACCACAAGGTACATGGCCCATATGGTTGCGCCTTTCCACCACCAGGGAAAGTGACGCTTTATTCTCCCTGGAACCTGCGTTCCCATCCCTTGTGTAACACACAAGGTAAGGAGTACCTGTGTTGCTTGCCTGAGTGTTCAAACAGGTGCAAATGGGTAAGGCATGAAATGCATGGTTTTTGTTTGCAGCATACTTGAGGTCTATAAGTGCTCCGTGAGGCTGTCTTGTCTTCCTTACTTATTGCCTGCAGATCCTCTGCTGAAGGACCAGTTTTTCTGTAAGAAGAAAACACAGGTTTGCCTGATACTTACGATATTGCTGGCAGCAATGCTAGCTTACAATGTATATAGAGGGGTGTGACACCAATACAGCACTGAGCCTGAGCCTAACTTCTGGGTTACTACCTGAGTGAATCAGCACCAGTTGCTGATGGACAGCAGTGCACACAGCTTGCGACTTTGGGGAAAAGCAATTCACTTTTCGGCAAACTGGACATTGTGGGTAAATGAATGTAATAAAGTTCTGACATTTTAAAATGGAAAGTATTTTTCAGAAGGCTGCCAAGGTGGAGCAGTGGGGGTAAGAATGTCAGTATGGTGCAATGTTTGGAGTAGGAATATTCATTCATTCAAATAGTATTTATATACCGCTTTTCAACACAAAGTTCACAAAGCGGTTTACAGGCAAATAGTAATAATAAACTTAAACAGCTCCCTGTCCCAAAGGGCTCACAATCTAAAAATATGCAAAACACCACCAGCAACAGCCACTAGAAAGACATGGAAAGCCATGTTCATTGCCAACTTGCGTGCCAAGCAATCAGGGACCACTCACCTGCTCTCAGCCTAACCTGCCAGTACCTTGCAAGGTTATGATGATAGAATGAGGGGAACCTTGTACATCACTTTGCAAGCCTTGAGGGAAGGGTGGAATGGAAATAACAGCAAAAGAAACAGCTGCCCTATCCTGGGTAGCCAGCAGGGAGAACAGAGGCTTGTTCCCATGTCTTGGATAAGCTCAGAACATCTCACGGCTTTCCAGATCTCTTTCTGAGTTTAAATGCTAGGTCTGAGAGATCTACTGTTCTCCTGAATCACTCAGATTAAAAATCTACTTACCAATGGCATGGTAGTGTGGCAGTTTGCCTCATGTATTTAAAATTGCCCCCAAATTATCTTTTTGCTTTCAAAGCTTCAGCTGTGGGGTATAAGGGTACTCATATAGGGAAACATACATTCTCAAACCACAGCTTTCATTTGCAACATACCTGAGTTTCCATGTAGGGGGAGAGGGGAGAAGCAGCTTGGGGAAAGATGGTGATTTTGAGCAGGTGGGATAATGCTTAAGGCGTTCCTTTCCACAGTTTATCTTGTCAAAATCTTAGTGTCTGGAGGATGCTTCACTAAATAATATGTAGCTTTGCCCTCAGTTTTCTGAAAGTTTGCAAGTTTAATATTCCTATATGGAAAATATTTTGGCGTAAGAAAAAAACATAGAATCACATGCTTATTTATCATGATGTGCGATATTGTATAGATCAGTGCTTCCCAAAGTGTGGATCACAGCCCACTATTGGGAAGCAAAACTGGGCCATTCCCCCTTAAGGGGAGTGGCCCAATTTTGGGTGCCCTGATGGCGCTGCAGCCATTGCGGCACCTCAGGCACCCAGGGACTTTTAAGTGTTTTCACGGGAAAACCAGAACTGCGCTTCTGAGCACAAAATGGGGCTTTTCAAGGTTTTAGGGAGACATGTGATGCCTCCCAATGCTGCAGAGGGCCACCACCACCACCCAAGTATGCTTAAAAGTCCCTTGATGCCTGCATCATCACAATTGCTATGGCACTGTTGGGACACCCTCCCCAGGCCTCACCCCTGCAGCAACGTACCGTATAATGGTCCCAAAGTCCAAATAGGATTTTGGGTACCACTGGTATAGATGGTTCTCCTGCATTTATGTATTGATACTGGGAAGTATTTTGTGCAAGCGTATGCAGCAAAATTCTCCAACAACTAGTTGTCACCTATGTGATCTATACTTGGATTGTACAATGTTCTTACCAATCCAGAAGCACCTTTTGAGTAGGGATTTTAGTAGTCCTTCATTTTTGGTAGCTCTGGGCATCGCAAGCCTGCTTCTTTAGATGCAGCTCTACATTGTTGCAAATTAGCTAGTTCAGGCTTGTTACCTTTATACATATGTATATCTGTGAACAGGATGCCAGAGTGTGTTGCTCTTGTCAAAAGCAGTCGAGGTGCTTCTTGAGCTTCATTGACTTGGTTCTAAGTCTGGGCAGTCACTCAATGTGACTTGGTTCTAAGTCTGGGCAGTCACTTCAGTATATTTGTTGTGCCTCTCTGAAATGTACACTGCTCAGTCAATTATTTGGAACAATAATTACAATGTTTATGCCCCATCTTATCCATATTTACTTGGAGGTAAATGAACTTAGATTGTAGCCCTTGCAATTTATGACAGATGGCATGTGTTTTATTTAAAGAAAAAACTGAAACCTGGTTTCTGAGGTAAAAAAAATTACCTCAGAAATTTTTCCGAGGCCTAATTGAAAGCCATCACCCTTTCTTTTGCCATTCTTTCATATAATGATTGCGTTCAAACTTCTTTCATATAATGCATGTCCCTGCCTGTGAAGCTGTCTTGCTGCTGCTGCTATGGTGAAGAGGGAGCTTTCACTTTATTGAAGAGATTGTAACAGGACGTAAGAATAGAGGCATAACATTTCCAGAAGGCCTAGAGAGAAATTTGGCTCTCTTTGCCTGGGAAGGGGGTTGACTAATCTCTTTAGATTCCCCCCACCTCGTGCTGCCTCCCACACCATTCCTGAGGGTCCTCCATTCCTTTGGGTAGCACAGGGGACTGCAGTGAGGAGGAAGAAGGATAGCCTGAAACTATAAGTAGACCTCAGCCTTGTGGCTGTCTGTATCCAGCCCATTGAACTTCTCTGTAGTGTGTCACTGTGTATAGTAAGTGTCATGGTAACAGTAGACAAAATTAGCCACCCGAAACCCATATTCTGTCATTTCATCAATGTATCTGTGAACATGCTACCATAAGGTTTTTTCTCTGATCATAAGGTTTCTGGAAGGTTGATTTTGAATGTTCTCTCTGTGGTCTTTAGAGGACTGAACGCTTGCCTAGATTGAAAGAGCCTCTTCCACAATTGCTTATTTGTGTTGTGTTTCTTGCTTGGGTTTGTGTAATTTCAACAATAGATTAGTTTATTTCATGTGCGGTAGAAGACGGAGGAATTTGAAGGAAGCAAGGAGATTTGAACATGATGCATATTTTAGCACAGCAGTTGTCATTACCTAAAGTACCTGTTGTAGTATTTTGGTGAAGTGAGGGACAGCAGAACCATTTTAAAATTTTGTTTTAAAAGGTATGTGCTTCACTGTTCTAGAGTGAATATTTTTTTTACTTTCCTCAATGTCATGTTCAAGGAAGAAAATGCATTCTTTCCCTCCTTACCCCCTTTTACAGGCTCCCTCTCCTGGGCTGAGCCTTCACGTCCCCTCAAAGGGAGGGACTGCGCCCAGCTTAGGGCTGGAATTGCTTAAGCTTTGTAAGTCAAAGCTAGCAATGTGAATTGGGCTCAAGTCTTGGTAGAAAACTGGTGCAGAGTTGCAGCTTTGGCTGTGACTTAAAGAGCTGCTATTAAGCCGGCCATCAGATGTTTGTTGGCCACATCTTGTGCCAGATGAAACTTCCAAACAGACCATGAGTGGCATCCCTTTAATCTTATGGCCCAGTGTTAGACGCTTGTATTCCAAGGTTCCTGCATGAATGTGGACCTGCTACTGATGTTGTCCTTAGAGATGCTAGAGACAGAAGTGTCTAGTGAGCTTGTTCCCACAGCACCTGGCCAGGAAGCATCTTGCAGCCTCAATTCAGATAATTAGCACATAAGTGCCTGTGACCTATCTTTACAAAGGCATGGGTTTCACTTAGTTCTATAGCAGTGACATCTACGGTTGGTGAAAGAGTCACACATTTCAAATTGCTTGCAAAGGCATGGGAAATTAAAATGGGGTAGGGACTCCAGGTGGTGATGGCCCTCTTATGCCTTCTGGTGTGCCTTGTTTCCTTAGAAAAGTTACGAAAGTGGCCGTTACCTACAGCTGATGAGCTCCAAGAAGAGCGAAACCTCTTACAACAGGTCCTGTAGTATTGGCCTAAAAAGCTGTAGTCCAGTCAATATGTCATTAGACCCAGGACTAAGTCTAATAAAAGGTCTGTCAACTGTTCTTGTCAGTACTAGGTGTACTGATTGACAGAAAAAAAGTTCTCCAAAATTCGACCACCGGAAGTGGGTTATCTTCAAGATGGCAGCCGCAAACCATGAAAATCGGCCAAAATCATGCAACGGTGTCATTTTTAAGCTTAGTCCTTTTTTCATTTTTCAAACTCAAGGTTTTTTGTATGGTCAAGTAATTCATTTTAACCAATTACTTGGTTCATGGGTTGAAGATTGGATTCCAATGTAATGAGCATTGCAATGAAGGAATGATGTGTGCTCCTATACAGGTACAACACCAGTCATAACAAATATCAAGTTGTATGTTTTTATTATTATTATTTATTTTATTTATTTATTTATTAAATTTTTACCCCGCCTTTCTGCCTAAAAAGGCATTCAAGGCGGCATTACAAAACAGATTAAAAACAGAAATAAAAAACATCCAATTAAAAACAGTAAATTAAAACAATATAAAAGTACAATATAAAAATACAACGGTCATCCCATGGATTATAAAAGGAATACAAATACAAAGACCAGCCAGCCTGTCAGCAACTAAACGCCTGCTTAAACAAAAAGGTCTTCAGTCCCCGCCGAAATACCGCCAACGAGGGAGCAGTTCTTAACTCTAAGGGGAGGGTATTCCAATACATACATTTGATATATCATAATGCATAAATATATCATAATACATTTGAACTGAACTGTTTCCTTTTTTTAAACTACATATTCAACAAAGAACCCTTTAAACTTGGTTAAGAAAACTGCAGCAATATGCGAATAAAACAGTAACTCCTTAATTTTCTATTCATTCTCATCACTGCCCTCTAGGTCACCTAACACCTGGTTGTCACAATACGTTCCAAAAGTGTACAACATCAATTACTTGAAGTCTACTCTGGACAGTGCGTTATGTACACAGTTGTTATTCCTTCATGCATTCACAGGAGCACACATCATTCCTTCATTGCAATGCTCATTACATTGGAATCCAATCTTCAACCCATGAACCAAGTAATTGGTTAAAATGAATTACTTGACCATACAAAAAACCTTGAGTTTGAAAAATGAAAAAAGGACTAAGCTTAAAAATAACACGGTTGCATGATCTTGGCCGATTTTCATGGTTTGTGGCTGCCATCTTGAAGATAACCCACTTCCGGTGGTCGAATTTTGAAAAACTGTTTTCCTGTCAATCAGTATGCCTAGTACTGATTAGAACAGTTGACAGACCTTTTATTAGACTTAGTCCCGGGTTATGGGTTTTTTTCCCCTAAATTGACCGGACTACTGTTTTTTCTGTGGCTTTTTTCCCTTCAGATTTTCAGTACTCCTCAAATAAGCAAAACAGGTAAACTATTAAGTCAGAGGTGTCTGGTGCACCTTTGTGCAAATAAAGACTCCCTCTTCTTCACTATGCTTGTGGGGGTAACGATGGGCTGCTGGCCTCTTCATCCAGTCTATGATGTGAATGATGCCCCTATAGATTTTTCTTGTATAAATTTAGCCCATCCTCCTCTAGAGGCTAAAATGTATCCCATGATTCTTTAGTAAGCCTTTTTCTATTCCTGTGTACCACATGTTCTGCTTTACCTTCCTGTTTATGCATGTATTTTATTTTCCCATCTATTATATTCTCTTGAAGCCAAGAAAGAACTTTTTTTTAGTTTAGTGTGCTGTACAACACTGCAAAAACCTTCCTTAGCACTCATGAGAAGAATTTGGGCTGCTGGTGATGCCTGGTTCAGAGTTTTGTCTTTCCTGAAATCCAGCTTGAGTCAAGCCAAATTCTTTCCAATTTTGAAGGTGCATTTTTGAGATCCATGCATTCTGATAATTGGCCTCTCAGAGAGCTGAGAATGGAATTGGTCATATGTTTATAGCCATCAGTTTTTCTAAGAATACCTGGCAGGAGCTGCAAGAATTGATTGCTGGTGTCTGTGTTAGAGAAGGGAATTTGTGTCTTTCCACTGGAATGTAAGTGGGAGATTGGAGGCTGTTGCAGCTCCTTTAAAACCACCAGCTCAGCAATGTCAAGACTGTCTTTCTGGTAGTTTTCTAGTGATGAATGTGCAGCACTAATATAGCAAAATCAACTGAAACTACAACATTGTATAGTCCCCAGATGGAATGGAGCTAAGCATAAGAGCTGTTTGCAAAGGTGGCAAAAAGTGTGAAGGGTTACTTGTCTTACTGCTAAAAATTATAATCTCATTCATCATAACCTCACTTCCAGGATATTTTCATCCTCTTCTCTCTCTTGTCCCTCATTCTGCTTGTACTACCTATACTTGAATCTATATTAAAGAAACTGGGTGCAAAAGTTTATTTGAACTACTGGCATCTACTTCCTGCTAGACATATTTGAGTTCTCAGCTCTCCGAGTAATCCTCATTGTTAACTTAGTCCAGTGGCTTCTATTGGCTGTTTCCTGTGTGACTTGCTGGAACAGTAATATTGAAACTACTTTGTTCATGAATCCCACTCTAGGAGGTTGACTTTATTAGACGAGAACTCTTAGCTGAAACCCTGACTTTGTGTCTTTAGGATGATTGAAGAGAGTGGAAAGAGGAGGAGGACGGTAGCGGAGAAGAGACAGCTGTTCATGGAAATGAGTAAGTAGGACGCTTTATGCTTACAGCGCCACTGAAGAGTGTACTGCAGGAATTTTATAGAATGTTTCCAGATCCTGTTTCCTCTCTAGGCAGAGTAGGATTGTCAAGCCAAAGCATCAGGGGCTGGTTCCCTGCAGATCATGTTGCCTTTTGTTTTCCAGTCACTTCCAGTGGTGGTCTCTTTTATGTGTTTTGTTGTTTATGCAACATTTCCTCCATCCTACAAATTCATAGTGGTGTGCCACATACCTTCAGGACATGTCCATGTGCCCTGCCCATCTGTGGTGAGAGTAGTCCCTTATCCCATGGACATGGTCATGTCTGCTTCAGTCCTGGCTCCATTTCTTCTTAAAATATCTGGAAACATGCCAGTTGGAATAGGTACCTGGCTCTTCCATGGCCAGCAAAGGTGTGAGAGGCTGTTTGGAGAGGTCTCTTGGGCTGTTTTCCATAGTGTCCTCAGTTGTTGGGCCCTTCTCCCCTGCCCTAGCCATTCTAGTCTACCTACTCTTTGAAGAGATACTTCTGGTAGAGTAGTAGAACGTGGAGGGTGCTGGTAGATTTCTTGATGCCCTGATAGTTCCTGCGTTCACTCAATGATAGTATAGATGTTTTGCGTTCTAAAGCCTCATGGTGTAGAACTAATCCAGACTTTCAAACAAATCCTTCCCTTAAAAGAGTGAAGACTCTCTATCTACATTAGATTGTTAAGCTTGAATTTACAATCTTTGTATAAATATTGAAGCTGAAAAATAGTAAACAACCCATCCCTCTCTGTCTTGTATTGCATTGCTGCAAAGACTCTCTGCTAATACCTTTGACAGTTTTGGCTACAACTGTTCAGGAAGCTCCTGCCTGATATAAACTGCTGTGTTCCGGTGGAAAATTGTAGTTGTCACAGTATAGTGGAATAGAGTAGAAAATCTGGGCTGAGCAGATGTTTGATGAAGGAGAATCTGTCTTTGTCTTTGCTCTGCAGTGACAGCCAGAAGTGGAAATTAGAACTTCTGACCCAGCCAAGGAAGAGGAAATATAGACCCAGTTCTATGAAAATGATTAACTTTTGGGTTGTACCTCTTCAGTTTGTAGGTGGGGAACATGACTCTTTGTTCTTTTAATCAGACTCAGGTCAGGTAGACAGGTTCTAGCTCAACTTTCTTCCTAGCAATCTAGTTAACTATGTGCAGGGGCTTTTTCTGTACAGAATAGGAGGCAGGTGGTGGCAGGGAGCTCACATGATAGATTTGATGTCATCCAGGAAGATTTTCCATCTTGGTGAGAGGCCCTTAAATGTGGCTGATATGGGCACTTTCACTCAGTGAAAGACCTTTACCCATCATAAAATAGGAATGCTCTTGTGATGATGTTCCTTTCCTGCCTTAACAGGGGCTCAGAATTTTGATGTCATCAGATTGTCAACATATCGAACTGCCTGCAAACTGAGATTTGTGCAAAAAAGATGTAATCGTAAGTAAAATGTTGGTTTTCTGTGAACTATGCACTTACCATTTTCTCTCAGAACACCCCTTACTGCACTGATTCAGTCATAAGAACATTTGTATGAAAAACCAAGTGGTGAAAAATGCATCCCCCACCTGCTGAAGAAAGTTTTCTCTCTGTTTGTGTGGCCTGTTCTACCCATGCCCTTCTTCCTGTAGACCTCCTGCTCCTAAGGTGTCTCCCATTTTCTCATCCTGTGGTGGATAATGCACTGCAAGGTGGGGAGCAATCCTGTCCCCCTGTTCACCTATGGGAAGGGGCTATTCCTCTGTGGTGGAGCCCCTCCTCCTTTGCATGCTCCAGGTTCTGTCTTAAGCTAGGGCTAAGGGAAAGCCTTGGAGAACCAGTGCCCAATGTCTGAGTAGGTGGACCAATGACAAGCAGACAAGACTGCCCCTGAGCAGCCAGTAGTGACCATGGAATTAAGCCTAGTTCTGACAGTCCATGTTAAGGCTGCAGTACAAAACGCTTGGAGAAAAAAGGAGCCTAAACTGTGGTCTGGGCACTGTTGTAGGACAGGGGAGAAGGATGCGTCTAGAGAGCCACTCCTGATTGATGTTGCTGGTTGAGGAGCTAGCTAGATACATACTGTTCTACATAGAACGTCCCTTCTCCAAATACGACCCCATCTTTTTGGAGGCATACTGCATTTTATATTGTTTGAAGCTAGAGTTCTGATTCAGAACTAGTAAGATGTCTTTTCGTTTTCCTTTCAGTTCACCTTGTGGATATCTGGAATATGATAGAAGCCTTTCGAGACAATGGCCTTAATACGTTGGATCACAACACTGAAATCAATGTGTCTCGACTAGAAACCATAATTTCATCCATTTACTACCAGCTGAATAAACGCCTTCCTTCTACTCATCAGATCAGTGTGGAGCAATCCATCAGCCTTCTGCTCAATTTCATGATAGCAGCATATGACAGGTGAGTGATTCCACTTTTGCAGAAGTTATGTTGCTTCTGACCAAATGTTGTTTGAGCTGGGAGTCTTGTTCTTAACATGAAGCACACAGTGTGCGTAATTTCAGTGAATCACTCTTATCGTTCACCCACAGCAGTTTGAGCAAAGTTGCTTGGATATATTTATACCCTACCTTTACTTAAGGCACCTTACAAAATTTCATAAAGTTACAATAAAACAAATGAACAGTGATCAGCACAGGATAAAAGTCAGGGGCAGAACTAGTAATGTTGATAATAATAAAACCTGAAAAACCAACAGAAATAGATAATAAAGCAAACCTGAAGACACAAGCAGAATAATGAACTCGCAGAGCTAAGATGGAAACATTAAACAGAAGAGGGAAGTTTTCAGTCACTGTCAGAAAGCCAGTGTGTGTATGTGTGTCTTTAACTCATCTAAAAGAGGAAGGGAAAAGATGATGGTTCAGCTCTCTTCCAGGTGTGCTTTAGATAAAGGCTGCTGTATTAACTCATCAACTGGCCTATCCCTCCTTATGCAAGTACAGTCAATCCTTGCTGTGTGAAACCTTGTATATTCGCAAGGAGGACCATTGAGACCACCCCTCACCAATTGCAAGGGGTGGCCTCGCTTTCCCCAATACCCACTGCCTCTGGAAAGTCTTTGCTTGTCAGCAAAGACCTTCCAGAGGCAGCAAGTACACTGAAATTCCTGGCCACTTCAGAGCACTCCGTGCCAGTCATGGGCACTGTTTTGAACATCCCTGCTGAAGCAGAGCACTTTGAAAGGGCCAGGAAAAACTTCCAAAGCTTTTCCCGGCCACATTTCCTGCTCCTTCAAAGCACTCTGCACCAATCACAGGCCGTGCTGTTGGCTGGTGCTCTTTTGAATGTTCTTGCTGCATTCATTGAAGCAGGGACATTCCTAATGGTGTCCGCAACCAACACGGAGTGCTTTCAGGTTCCCACACACACACCTTAAATTCCAGGTACGGAACCCCATTGATCCCATAGGATCAATGGCTCCATATCTGTGAATTTGCTACCCACGAGGTTTTGCAGGAACCTAAGCTTAGCGGGTATTGGGGATTGAATGTAGCTAGAAATGGGCAGTGAGGTGATGGTGGCAATAGCACTGCACACTATTGTCTCACTGGCCTCTGTGCCAGCAGTGCAGTGGAGCAGGTATACAGGTTTCAAAAATGACACTGTCCTTCTCAAATTGGGCATCAAGTATTGACTGAGGCTCTACTGAGAATCAGTTAGTCAATGTTATGCAACATTTTAATGGTGGAGAGAGAAGTGGCAGCATCCTTATCAGACTCTACCTAATGCATAGCTAGGGAAAATGGTAGTGGATAAACAAGACCCAAAGTGAGGTGGCCTGAGGTCGAGAGACAAATACTGGCTTGCCTTAAGCAGTGTTCCCCCTAAGGTGCACCATTGCACAGCTAGAAGAAAAGTAAACTCTGGTTAGGTAGCAGTAACAGAATATGGTTGGGCTAAATTTTAAGACTTCAGACTTCAGAAGGCAAGTGCAATGAGAGATAGCATCTGAGATGGCTCTTCTGAGTGGATGACTTGGAATGGAAGACTTCAAAAGGGGATTGAACAAATCAGTGGCTGCCAGTCATGCTGGCTGTGGGCTATCCGTAGAGGACCAGGCGCAGAGGAGCAAGTTTGCCTTTCTGTTCTTCTTGGGGACTTCCCAGAAGTAGCAAGTGAGCCACAGTGGGCATCAGGAGGTTGGATGAGAAGGGCCTCCTTGATCCAGGAGAGTTTCCTTATGTCTAAGCTTTCATTTGTTCCCAACAACAGAAGAGCTAAGAACTTTGTTTAAACAGGCTTGTGAGTGAAGCAGTTGGCTGTACACTCTGGGAAAGAGAGAGAATATATATGGAAAGCTGTAAATGAATATTCTGCATAATAAGAATAGTTCCCTTGGCAGAAATGTTTCTTTTTGTATGTTGCTTGCAAACAGCTTCTCTCAAAGAGATGCTTCCCTTTAGGATAGAAGTTCATCCTGTTCTTGACCTTCCAGAAGATAGAAAACTTGACAAACTGGTCAAGTGAGCAGGTTATGTCAAGGTGAAAATACTGTCCAGGACATATTTCAGTAATATGTCAAAACTTGCGCATTAGCAGCATCCTGGGATTTTTGGTGTGAAGTTTTTTGTAACTTACTTGTATGTGAGTCAGTCCAGTTGATGCCAAAGAAATTTCTCTGGTGAGTCTGCCCATAAGAACATAAGAAGAGCCCTGCTGGATCAGGCCAAAGGCCCATCTAGTCCAACTTCCTGTATCTCACAGTGGCCCACCAGGTACCCCAGGGAAGCATGAGACAACAAGATGCTTGGATCTTGCACCCGGTACTCTGAAGTAGCCTACCACCAATGCCTATAGCCCATGATGGACCTTTCCTCCAGAAATCTGTCCAATCCCCTCTTAAAGTCATCTAGACCAGATGCCATCACCACCTCCTGTGGCAAAGAGTTCCACAATTAACTACCTGCTGGGTAAAAAAGTACTTCCTTTTATCTGTTTTAACTCTCCCAACCCTCAGTTTTAGCGGATGCCCCCTGGTTCTGGTGTTTTGAGAGAGGGAAAAGAACATCCCTTTATCGACTCTATCCCTTCCGTGCATAATTTTGTATGTCTCAATCATGTCCCCCTCAGGCGCCTTTTTTCTAGATTGAAGAGCCCCAAACGCTGCCGTCTTTCTTCGTAAGGGAGGTGCCCCAGCCCCGTAGTAATTTTTGTCGCTCTCTTCTGCACCTTTTCCAACTCCACTATGTCCTTTTTGAGGTGCGGCGACCAGAACTGCGCACAATATTCCAGGTGCGGCCTTTCCATCGATTTGTACAATGGCATGATAATATTGGCTGTTTTATTCTCAACCCCTTTTTTAATGACCCCAAGCATGGAATTGGCCTTCTTAATTGCTGCCGCACACTGGGTCGATACATTCATTGAATTGTCCACCAGCACCCCAAGATCCCTCTCTTGATCTGTCACAGACAGCTCAGAACCCATAAGCCTCTAGGTGAAGTGTTGGCTTTTTGCCCCAATGTGCATCACTTTACACTTGTCTACGTTGAAACGCATCTGCCATTTGGCTGCCCATTCCCCCAACGTGGAGAGATCCTTCTGGAGCTCTTCACAATCCCTTCTGGTCTTCACCACCCGGAAAAGTTTTGTGTTATCCGCAAGCGTGGCCACCTCGCTGCTTATCCTTGTCTCCAGGTCATTTATTAACAAGTTGAAAAGCACGGGCCCCAAGACAGATCCCTGGGGCACTCTGCTTTTCACCTCTTTCCATTGTGAAAATTGCCCATTGACCCCCACTCTCTGTTTCCTGGCCCTCAACCAATTCTGAATCCATACGAGGACCTGCCCTCTTATTTCCTGAGTGTGAAGTTTCTTCAGCAGCCTTTGTTGGGGGACCGTGTCAAACGCCTTCTGAAAATCCAGGTATATGATATCCACAGGTTCCCCCACATCCATGTGCCTGTTGACCTTTTCAAAGAATTCCAAAAGGTTCATGAGGCAAGACTTACCCTTACAGAAGCCATCCTGACTTTCCCTCAGCATACTTGTTCCTCTACGTGTTTTAGGATTTTATCTTTGAGGCTTTCCACCATCTTACCCGGAACAGATGTTAGGCTAACTGGCCTGTAGTTTCCAGGGTCCCCCCTGTTCCCTTTTTTAAAGATTGGCGTGACATTGGCTATCCTCCAATCCTCTGGTACCGTGGCCGTTTGATGGGACAAGTTGCATACTCTAGTTAAGAGGTCAGCAACTTCGTTCTTTAGTTCCTTAATAACTCTTGGGTGTATACCATCTGGGCCTGGTGACATATTTATATGTAGTTTATTGATCTAAAACATCTTCTTTATTAACCATTACCTGATTTAATTCCTTAGTTAGAAAGGGCTGTTCGGGCTGCGGTATCTGCCCAAGTTCTTCTGCTGTGAAGACGGACGCAAATAATTCATTTAATTTCTTTGCCATCTCCAAGTCCCCTTTTATCTCCTCTTTCCCTCCCTCACCATCCAGTGGGCCAACTGCCTCCCTGGCAGGTTTCCTGCTTCTAACGTATTTGAAGAAGCTTTTATTATTCTCCTTTATGTTGCTAGCCATGAGTTCCTCAAACTCTTACTTGGCCTCCCGTATCACCTTCTTACTTGTCTTTTGCCAGAGCTTATGTTTTTTTTTATTCTCCTCACTGGGGCAAGACTTCCATTTACGGAAAGAAGCTTCCTTGCTCTTTACAGCTTCTCTAACTTTGTCAGCCATGCGGGCACCCTCCTGGACCTTGTCGAGCCCTTCTTTCTTTGCGGTATACACTTCCGCTGGGCCTCTACTACTGTTATTTTAAACAGCCTCCATGCAGCCTGGAGAGATTGGACTCTTTTTACCTTCCCTTTCAATTTCTTTCTAACTAGCCTCCTCATCTGAGGGAAATCTGCCCTTCGAAGGTCAAGGGTTCTTGTGTCAGATTTGCTCTGCACTCTTTCCTGGACGTGCATGGTAAAACCAATTGCAGCATGGTCACTGTTCCCCAATGGCTCAGTAGCACTTACATCCCTAACTAGGTCCCGAGTACCACACAATATTAAATCCAGAGTCACCTGTCCTCTGGTGGGTTCCATGACTAGCTGCTCTAAGGCACAGTCATTCAGCACGTCAAGGAATCCGGTCTCTCTTTCTTGACCAGAGCACCAGTTGACCCAGTCAGTGAGGATAATTGAAGTCCCCCATGATTACAATCCTGCCTCTCTTGGTCACTGCCCTGATTTGTTTCCTCATTTCAAGGTTACCTTCAAGTTTTTGATCCGGAGGACATTAGCACCCCCCCCCTCCACTATTACATTGCTCTTACGGCCTGGTATTTTAACCCACAGTGACTCTATGGTGGAGTCCGGCCCACCTTCAGTTTGTACTCTGCTGGATTCTATCCCTTCTTTGATATAGATGGCCACCCCACCACCAACACACCCTTCCCTGTCCCTCCTATAGAGTTTATAGCCTGGGATTGCAGTATCCCACTGGTTGCCTGCATTCCACCAGGTTTCTGTTATGCCTACTGTATCAATGTTTTCCCTAGCCACCAAACATTCCAGTTCCCCCATCTTTGCTCGGAGACTTCGGGCATTTGCATAATAACACCTATATATGGAGTTCCCTGAGGAGGGACTCTTATTTGATCCCTTTTCCCCTCCTCTCTTTCTACTGGACAAACTGTCAGTTACACTCATGTTTGAAGTACTACTACTCCATTACTCTGTGGTATTCCTCCACCCTCCTCTTCCCATAGGGATGAGGAGTTCCGAACCGGACGCCACTCAGCTCCTGTCCGCTTTCCCCCAGCGATCACTTTAAAAGCTGCTCTGCCACCTTTTTAATGTTAAGCGCCAGCAGCCTGGTTCCATTCTGGTTCAAGTGAAGCCCGTCCCTCTTGTACAGGCCTGGCTTGTCCCAGAACATCCCCCAGTGCCTAACGAATCTAAACCCTTCCACCCGACACCACCATCTCATCCATGCATTGAGACCCCGTAGCTCCGCCTGCCTAGCTGGCCCTGCATGTGGAACAGGTGGCACTTCTGAGAACGCTACCCTGGGGGTCCTGGCCTTCAGTGTCCTGCCTAGCAACCTAAATTTGGCTTTCAGGACCTCCCCACTACATTTCCCCACGTTGTTGGTGCCAACATGCACCACAACCACTACCTTCTCCCCAGCGCTCCTTACCAGCCTATCTAGACGAGACGTGATGTCCACAACCTTTGCACCAGGCAGGCAAGTCACCATGCGGTCCTCACATCCATCACAGACCCCCCTCTCTATATTCCTCACTATAGAATCGCCCACTACAAGGAGACCACGACCCCCCTCCCGCCGAGGAGCATCCTTACTGCGACTGGATGCGGGCTCGTCACTGGAAGAAGGGGTCCCTGCTGGGGGATTGATTCCCTGTGTTCCAGGCTGACATCCTCCAGCCCAGAGACTCTTTTCCCCAGCAGCTGAGGAGCTGCCAATCTGAGGGTGGGACGAAGCCTTCAAGTCCCCGGAAATCTCACCATGGACCCTCGCTGCCTGCCTCTGCTTTTCCAGGTCTGCAACCAAGGCCTCTAGGGAGCAGACACATTTCCTGAGTCCCTGGAGCTCCTTGCACTGAGGACACACCCACGACTTATGCCCCCAGAGGCATATAGTCATACATGTGGCACTGTGCAAAACACTGGATAGCCCCCCCTCACCTGCAGGCTGTCTGGCTCCATCTCTATGTTTGTTTAGGAATGAGCTGCCCTGCTTCTCAGAGAAAGGGCAGAGTCTGGGGCCCTGGCTTCCTCGCCGTGCTGCTTAACTCGCGCAGATGCCTAACGCGCTTGCTTACCGGCACTTGGTCGCGGACGAGGCACGTTGTTGCAGGACAGCACTCGCTGCTCATCAGCTTGTTGCTTGCCCAGCTTGTGAGGCTCCTGTCCCCTTCTGTCTGTAATCTTGAGAATTGTGGGGGCAGAGGGGGACAGTGCATGCTCTTAATTCTGCAAACATTTCCAGTATCCACAGGGCTGGAAGACTGGAAATGGCTGTTTACCTAGTCCAAGTTTTCTGCATTTTGCATCTTTTTTTCGCTTCCCTCATTAATCCTTTTTGAGCCTTGCTTACCTCTTCTACTTACCTCATCACACTGCTCCTTGCAATATAGGAAATCTGACTTTCCTACCTGGACTGTCCTACCTAGACAAGCTCTCTAAGCAAGAAGGGTGCTATGCTGATCCCGCACATCACCAGAGAAAAGCACTGGCCAAAAAGTGTAGGAAGACAAGACAGGCAGATAAAGGAACATAGATACAGTGTCCAGAACTCTAGAAAAAGATTCAGAGAATTCACCTCTAACCTACTGTGCAACAAAATACTTGCACAACTCACTCAGAAATTCAATTTGCCCAAGAAATGGAGGAGAGGAAGAGGCGATCAAGAGATTTTCACCAGGACTTGAGACGGAACTTAGGTGAGTTCCCTACAGAGGGAAAGGTGGTTTCAAGGGGGAGCAAAGAAAGGCGACTGCGACGCTTGCAGGAGCTGGAAGCAACTAGTAGCAACTCTCTGAGAGGTAGATCTGTAGAGAGAGATCTGTAGATTGTTGGTATGATTTCACACTGTTAGAGAAGTCAAAGGCCAACTTGCTGATGGTCCAATCATAAGGCGAGGTGTAGCAGGTTGCATCGGAAGCAGAATGCAAGGGGATGCAAGAATTCAGAATGCAAGAATTCAGGGTGCACTTGATTCTGCCACAGCACCACTCCAGTCTGCTGTTGATTCAGACAACAATCCACTTCCCTCTTGCCTGAGCAAGAAGCAGATCAACCCCCTCCTGACCTTGTTCCTCTCCCAGTTTCCTTGAAGCCAGAAGTCCAGGACTCAGATTTGTTTACAGGGATGCACAAATGAAAGAGCTACTTTGTTCATGCCATCCTTTATTAAAACTGAAAATCTTGCACTTCTGGGTTTGATTAAACCACCTGAGAAGCACAGTAAAGAGGTTTTTTCTTTTGCAGAATGTTGCAGCTGCCTCAGCATCAGTGTGCCTCAGCATCAGTTCTGAACTGGCCCAGGATTAGTTCACAGCATACCCCTTCTCCTTCACTGATGTACTAGCTCAATAGCTGGGTGGGGCGTGGTGGGGGAATCTGGGAAAATCCTTCCCTCCCAGGAGAGCACAGAACCTAGTGGTTCTTGTTTAAAACAAAATCACTGTTGTGAATCCAAGTGGTTCTGGACCAAAAAATCCACTTGGGGCCAAATCCTATCCAACTTTCCACTGCTGATGTAGCTGTGTCAATGGGGTGTGTGTTGTATCCTTTGGTGTTGGGGGCAGTCACGGAGGCCTCAAGGTTAGGGAATATTTGTTCCTTTACTTTAGGGCAGCATTGCAGCTGCATCAGTGCTAGAAAGTTGGATAGGATTGGACCCTCAATTACCAATGAACATGGACTAGGCAAGCATGGTGTCAAAACATAACCAGTTTATTAAAGAAAAATGATTTTTTAAAACAAAATGCGAAGCGGGTGGGGGGAGAGATAGAGATCACATAGACCCACAAATTATCACATTGCCCATAAATTACATTGATGGAGTTTGCAAAGAGCAAGAAAACCAGAATTAATTTCCTAAACGACATTTCGGGTAGCTCTTGATTTACATGGTCCTAATTTGCTTGTTTTTGGAATACTGCAATTTGCAAATTAAGACTGGAAGTTTATACCAACAGTTCTGGAAACAACATGGTCAATTAGCTGCTAATTAATTGCCAATGAGCAACCTCATGAGATGCTAGTAGCTTCCTGGTGTGCAGTCTTCTCTAAAACCAGTAAATAATAGAGACCAAGAGCATAGGGCTGCATGCCTTGCAAAGTTGCTTCTGCTTCATGGCAAGGGCTGGAGCCATGCTGGTGCTTGTAGATAAGTGCCAGGAAAGGGAGACTTCTGAGTAGAGCTGTCACAGAGGAAGCTAATCCCTGGGGCTGCCTCTTGCAGCGGGAAAGGTATGAAGTAGAAGCAGCAAGTGTTCCTTTTTTTGGAAGATGTTTCTGCCAGGTGGGTCAGGGCTTTTCTGTGGCTGCCTGGCTTACATCTTTGTTTTCTTCCTTGCCTTCTCAGCCATTAACATTGGTTAATGTTAATCTGTAGCCTCCCTCCTCAACATTCCATCTTGGACAACCAGAAGTCATTAGTTGTTGGTGTGCTTGTTAGATGACTTTTCTCCTGACCCCTACAAATCCCATTGTTTCCTATGGGGAAATTTCTTTCAACTAACACTTTTCAGAAACACAACCCCCATGTAAATTGAGGCCTGCCTCTGCAGCTCCGTTGCTAGCTACTTAGTGTTGTCCTAGTGATCCTGTCCTGCTCTTGCTGGAAAATAAGTGGGTGTGTCATCTGTGACCCAGCAGTTGGTCCTAGTGGCAGATCTAGCAAAACGTAAGTACCCTTGTGCTAGATCAGAGGTGTCAAACATAAGACCCATGGGCTAGATGAAGCTCTTTATCTGGCCCTAGGGCTCTCCCAGTGCTCTCTCTCTCCCATATCGTCAATATATTGCCAATATTTGCATATTTTATCTTGTCATTTGCAGCGAATAAGTTACAAGTGAGAAAACAAATGCTTATTTCTGGTCATAACCTGATTAATGACATTGCTTCCTGTTTGAAATCAGCTTCCAGCCCTCAGCAGGCATAATGAATGCTATTCAGCCCACTGTTTGAAACAAGTTCGATGTCTCTGTGCTAGGCCTTAAGAAATTGAGGGGTGATGTCATTGGGTGAGAGGAAACCACCAGCTCACGCCAGTCCACCCCTTTACCTAGGTAGATGAGTTTGGCTTCCTAGCCATGTGCCTAGCCATGGCACATGTGATTGGCATGTGCCAATCACAGCAGTGGGCATGGGAGATGCCCCGAGAGAGAGAGCACAGTATACGTTGAGCCAGCTCTGACTTTTGGGGAATGGCATTTCAGATTTTCGAGGAGCATCCCAGGGAAATGGCTGCTGCATGTAGGATTGCTTATAGTTTGTTTGGGAGGCTAGAACGGCCAAAATTAAAGAAAGTCAGTCAAAAATAGGAGCAAAACCAAGGCATTCATAATCCCACACATGCACTTGCTTTACAATGCAAACCCAGCGGTGACTTTTCAGTGTCTCATTCTGTACATGCAGCAAAACAGAAGCCTGTGCAGTTGGTGTAGGAATATTTGATTACATCTGAAGCTGCTATAAGTTCTTCTGCAGCATCTTTAGTGGGTTTTCGGTTGGGTGCTAGGCTGCGACAGCTAGTCTAAGGAATTCGCTAAATCCTTCATTCATGCAGGTATTGGGGAAATGGCACTTGAATGTGAACCTGTTTATATTTGGGACCCTTGGAGAGCTTTGAAAATTTGCAAGAGAATCCGTTCAGATCCCCATTCTAATCAAAGTCTGAAGAGCAAAGCTTTTGTCTGCTTTATCTTGTTGTGAGGAGACATACTTGGGAGGTGGCTGTGGGAAGTGGTAATGCTCAAAGAGGATGAGGAAATAATCTACCTTCGCTTCAGTGTCAGATGAATCCAAGACTCCCCCTTGCTGGTAGATTGGAGCTTTCCAGAGAGCTGCAAGTTCAGAGTATTGCCCCAAGAAGTGCCTAATCTTGCTTAACAGTCCCTAAGGTTAGTGACAGTGACTACAGAGTTCTGTGCTTGGGTACAGTAAGAGGGAGTGACCTCCCCCTTGTTCCAAACAAAATGTTTGTCCACATGGTCCTCTGGATAAATGTGACTGTCTGACAACCTTTGTGGGTCCTGGATTGTGCTTTTGTTCTCACTGTTGAAGTAGCTAGTGTGTGTGGATACTCACACCTCTTGCTTCTGCAGTAATTTGAGACTCCAATAAGGTAATTGTGGTCTTTCTTTTACAGTGAGGGCCATGGGAAGTTGACAGTTTTTTCCATAAAAGCAATGTTGGCAACTATGTGCGGTGGGAAAATTCTGGACAAGTTAAGATGTGAGTATTTTAAGGAAATATCCTCTTAGAGGAAAATATTTGTACTTGCTGTAGCAGCACAGATTACATTGCCTTGAGAGTCTACCACTTTATTTCGATGGCTGGAATTAACTTATTACTGGTTATGAATTCCACTTATGGAGCACAAAAATTATTCCATACTATGTTTGTTTCTGTTCTACAGTAAAAGGGAATATCTTTGGCAAAGTGTCTAGAGTCTGCAGATTTACAATTTACACTCTGGCCACAATTCTATACACACTTCCCTGGAAGTAAGCCATTGAACACAATGGGACTTACTTCCTGTATGCATAGGATTGTGCTGCCAAGTCAGTTGCTCTTTATGCTCATTTAAAGGGCCAGGATGGTTAATTTAATTCAAACAGTAGGTGGAGTTGACTTATAGAAGCAAGTGCCTGCAGGCATTAAGGGAGCAGCAACACATTTGTTGTTATTAAGATCAAGCAGCAGCTGGAGACAACACACAGTAAGAGCAACAGCAACACATACCCTTAATTACCCTGCTGTATAGATATGTGCTCAGAATCATGTTTGGGGGAACTCTTCCACAGACCAGAGTGGTGGGAATCCTTGGTGCTCAGAGCAGCTTTGTCTCTCCCTTCCTCCTCCTGTTGCTGCCCATGTGCACACCCTCCAGCAAATTTACTCAGCCGCTTAATCAGAAACACTCAGGGAGAACTATGGAGGGAGCAGCCGGCTGCCTAACTGAAAATTATTTCCTCAAAAGGAAGCAAAAGTGGTGTTATTTCATTAAACGGGGGCTTTTTCATATGTTGATGTGACTATTGTGTTCTGTCGCAATTTGAATGGAAATTTGTTTTATTCGTGTTGTGTTGAGCAACAAAAAAAGTCCCTAATTTTGAGGCTCAGGAAAGCCCTAGCTCCGGCTGGGTTCGGAGGGTGGAAGTGTGGGCTAAATCTGCAGGTTTAATTACCTGCAGATTTTTTTAATCCATGAAGGTTCTCGGAACAGAGCCCTCAGGCATAAAAAGGCTCAACGTGTAGTTCATTCTGAGCTTGCCATCTCCCCCTCCTCTTTTGCTCTCTCACTCTTAATAAGCAGATTGCCCTCTTGTCCTCACTGAACCCAGTTCCCATGCCTGTTTGAACCTATACTTTTCGAGTTCCTAGTTGCCATCTCCCTTGTCTGAAATCTTCTCTCTACCACATCATCAGCCTTTTGCTCCTGTCCTCCATCTCCCTGGTCCTCAAAAAGCTATCCCTTGACCTACTCTCTACCTCCAGCTACTTTGCAGTCTCCTCCTGCAGATTGGCTGTTGGGCTTCACATTCTGCGGACCTCACTTTGCTCCTCTGCTTTAGCCCCCCTTTAATCTGGTTTCCACCTCAGTAGTTCATTTGACACTGCCCTCTCAAGTCACCTCTGGTCTTCTGACTGCCAAATCAAAAGGCAGCTCCATTCTCTTCCCTTCCTCTTTGTGCTGTTTTGATACAGTTGATCACTCTGTTGCTTGACTCCAGCTATGCCTGAGGTTTTCACCCTAAAAAGGTCCTCTTCTTACCTATGTGATTGTTCAGTGTTGGCCAGAGGAAAGGGCTGGCTTTGCTGGAAGGGGGGCTCTTCAAGGCTCTGTGCCTTGCTCCTTAGTACTGTCTCTCCAATGCTATCTCTGGGTGGTCTCATTACCTTTCAGTATCGTGTATACTGTATGTGCAGATGATACTCAGCTGTATCTCAGAACTTCCTTCTTCAACTGACTTTTCTGAGTGCTTTGAGTGCTTTGTCACTCTTTCAAGCTCAATAGAATTTCTACTCAGTAGAATTCAAGCTCAGATGGAATTTCTCATTATTCCTCCCAAGCCTCCTCATCTTTTCTGCTGCTGTTACGCATTTACAGTGTACCTCTCCATGCCACTGAACAGTCTTGAAGCCTTGACTTGGACTCTTCTCTCTCTTCCTCTTTCATTCCCCAATCATGGTGTTTCGCCCTTTTGTAATATTGCTGGGATCTGACCTTCTGCCCCTCAGCTAAAACTTTGGTTCATTCCCTGGTAGTCTCTCACCTCAACTACTGGAACCTCCTCCCCTCTGCTCTTCTGTGGTCTCAGTCCTCTTGCCATAACTATCCATCACTCTCATTGCTATGGCCATGTTGCTACGAACCCTCCTTTGTTCACTCTCTGTCCTCTCCAAAATCCAACGTAAGAGTGATATGAAGAAGGGTTAATTTGATTTTAAGAGAGGGCTCTGGGTGTACTTAGCATGTTTGGAGAATGTTTTTGTTTTGGGTGATATGAGGGGGATGAGAAATCTACTCTGTAGTTCTCTGCATATTTACTTGGAAGCAAGTCTTACAGTAATCCATATTACTTATTCCCAGATAATTGTGTGTCATATTGTAGCTGAAGGGAGAACTGGAACATAGGTGTGCAGATAACTGATGGTCAAAGTAACACTGCTGGATATCATTTCTGAAAGCCAGTGTATACTAAATTGGTGTTTGTGTGTGTGTGTGGGGGGGGGGGAAACTTGTGCTGGTTGAAATCTGTACTGAACTGCTACTGTTGGTATCCTCTTTAGCACAGACAAAAGGAAATATTTTTCCCCAGTGCGCAATTAATCTGTGTAATGCCTTACCATAGGATGTTGTGATGGCACCTGGCCTTTCAATGAGGATTGGACACATTTAAGAAGGAAATGTCCATCTCAGGTTACAAGTTATGACAACTGTATACAACCTCCAAATTTTAGAAGTACCATATATACTTGTGTACATCAAAAATTATGTCTTAAAATTGACCCTGAAAACCTGGGTTAACTTATACATGGATCAATTCAGTCATACGTTCTAAGCACAGCTGCTTGGTGAGGAGCTGCACATGCCAAAGTTCCCTCTTCTATACTGTGCTTTAAAGGTTTAAGTACTCTGTCTTCAGTTTTATCTGGTCACTCTGGGGAGACCAGAGTGAGAAGTGGGATGCATGGGGGGAACAAGGAAAAAAAATGGAGCCATTTTTCCTTGTTCTGAATCAGCATAAAATGGGAGCGCTGCTGTTATGGAAGTACAGTATGGTATTCCTCCCAAAGTCTATAAGCCCCATATGCACCTTCACCTTGCTTCCTGACTGGAGAATAGCTCCATGTTTGTATTGCTATAGAACAATTACTGAAAAGTCATTTTTCAGGATCTGGCCTCAGGTAAAACCAGATAAAATTATCTACCAATTCAAAGACTTTCATACACCCCTAAGCTTTACCCACTACTTATCCATGGGTCATAGAGATTTCATGATTTTTGGCTTAAGCTTTCTCTAGACTTATCAATGAGATTGACTTGTACACAAGTATTGTGTATCCCTCTGAATGCTGCCAGATTCAAGATAGTGGCAAAAGGATGCAGGTATCTTCTTGTCTTGAGTGCTCTGTGGGGCATCTGGTGAGCCATTCACAGTTTCAGCTGAAGACAGTGAAGGGATGTAAAATCAGTTGTTGTCTGCATATTGATGACATCCCATGTCAACAGATCAAAGACTGTGGCATTGAACTAGTTTTTTCCAAGAGAACACAGAGCCCTATCCTTGCACTATTGTAAATGGAGATGTGGCATGATTTGGTGGCCAGCTGAATTTGTGGTAATAACATTAATACTTTGAGCCTAAAGGATGACCAATGTTATCCATGAATGAGAGAGTGAGGAGAGGATGACTTGGAAAGAAAGATGAGAAGTCTTCTTGGATACATTGAGTTTGAGAAGACAATGAAGCATCCATGCAGAATATATCAGGCATGCTGATGGAGGAACAGAGTTCTAGGATAGAGATGTATATTGTCTGCATATAGGCAGTACTCAAAAACTGTGAGACAATGATGAAGAAGCACCAGAAGTATCTCTCCAGGCTGGGAGTTGGCAGCAAAATGGCAGATGTACTGTACATCAGTGTAAGTGTAATGTAAGGCACATCTGGGCAAGAAATCAAAACTACACATGTTGTTGTTCAGTCGCTAAGTCGTGTCCGACTCTTCGCGACCCC
>JAJKFI010000038.1:4477530-4504069 GCA_029204185.1 Lerista edwardsae
TTGGATTACTGTGATGTTGAAAGGTTTGCCTTGGATCCGAATGGAAAAAACATATATAAACTACACATATATGCTCCCTTAGGCAGCTAGTGGGCCGCTGTGAGATACAGGTAGATGAACTAGATGGGATTGTGGCCTGATCCAGCAGGGTTCTTCTTATATTCTGATGTCATTCAGAGATTGCATGTAGAATGAGAATAGTAAGAGGCCCAGACAATTAGAGGTAGGAAGAGAACTGTTTGGTTAAGTTATGAAGTGTGTCTTGCAACTGAGAGTGATCTGCTGTAGCAGAGAGGTCAAAATGGGATTAGGACAGATCTTTCTAGTTGGCAGTAAGGAGATTGGTGATTTGTATGAGGGTAGTTAGTGGGATGCAGCAGAGAAAAGCCCGGCTGGAGCTAATCAACATTGCATTCCTCTCTCCTGGTGGTTTCGTTCTTCTTTGCATTCTTGCTTGGAGAAGAATAAAACATGATGTTCCCAGATCTTCATTTTCCCAATGCCAAAGTTTTGTATAATTTTTTTCATACTACTATGTGCAGCTGACATTTGTTGTAGTGAATCCTCCAATTCCATTTTCCCTCTGGCTTCTATGATTGGGTCTTCCTTCTTTTTCTAATCAGAATGTCCTTTGGCCAATTTAATGGAAAAGTTGCATGTATTTTAAACAGGAGATCAGTAATTACACACTTGATTTCCGTAGGAATTCCTGGGTGGATGCCATATGGGCCTAGTGACTTGTTAAATCTTTAATTTATTCTTGTGCCACAACTTTGGAGAGTCTTTCCTCTGTCCTGGGTACTTCCCTGTAAATAGAATGAGAACCTATTTGGCTTTCCAAAGTCAAGGTGCCCCCATCATTTGTTTACTCCACACCATGTTGTGTTTTGCTTAGGACATCAAGTCTTTATTTCCAATGTCAGCTGCTTTATATGTTGTGTTCGCCTTTATTCTTGCTGTTATATCTTAATGTTTGAATTTATTACATCTTTATTTCCAATTTTTGTAAGCAGCTTTGTTGTTCACACTGCAAACAGGATATAAATACCAACCATCTGGCGTGTTTGTTTGCTCTTCCCCTCATTCTAACCCTGATCCATTTTTTATTTTTCCCCTGCTGTGCTCGTTTTATTGCTAGAGCTTTTAATTACCACTGTATATGATGGTGTTAAAGAATCACATTTAATTCCCTCGGATCATTCTTTCAAAACTGCTTTATCCCAATACACCAAAGGATTTTGACTGTATGTCCCTTTTAAAAAGTATTGATCTTGTTAAATGCTTCTGCCATTCTTCCATCCCCTTTAGCCTGTAAGATTTAGGAAAGATTTTTCAATAGCAGATATAAAATCTGTGACCAGAAGATGGGGTGTGTGACCAGAACATGCATTTCAACTCCCCCATTTGATTCAAAGTAGAGCTTGAGGTGAGATGGCTTTGTAACAAATTAAGCCATATCCGGTTTGTCTGTTGCAAAGAAGTGGAATGGCTTGGTTCCACCTGAAAAGAAGTGGGTTGGCATCATGTTTCACTTTTGATCTCTAATTTTAAATGCAGTCCTTCTCAAATAAGTTAAAAGAAGTGCAGTGTGGTTTTTTTATATCACAAAGATGTTGTTTGAACCTACAGTTAATCAAATGTGGTTTTCTTGGTTTGGTTTTTAGATATTTTCTCTCAAATGTCAGATTCCAATGGCTTGATGATATTTTCAAAGTTTGACCAGTTTCTGAGAGAGGTTCTGAAACTTCCAACAGCTGTATTTGAAGGGCCTTCTTTTGGATACACAGAAAATTCTGTGCGAACATGTTTTTCTCAGCAGGTAAGCTCAATACTGGAGAGTACAGAAGAGCTTTCTTGCAGGCCAATCCTAGGCTGCCAGAGTCCTGTAGGAGCGGAGGTAGCAAAATGGCTATTGCTGCATCCTGTGGGATCTGTGGGAACCGCTGGCGTTTCCTTGGAGGAGGGAACATTTGTCCTCTTCCCCCGAGGAAACTTGCAGGCCCCAAAATGGGACTCCTTGAATCCTGCCCAGCCCAATGTGGGGGTTGAGAACTCAGTGGTGAAAGCCACCAGTGGACACCCCCCCCCCAGCCAGGCCCAATCCTCCTGTACCCCCACACAGTTCTGCCGCTTCCCCCACACTCTACTGCTGGGCTTACCGGAGTATCAGCTGGCTGTACCACCTGCGCTGACTGGTGCAGCCTCAGCACAGGTGGTACTTACTCTCTGGGTGCTATAAACTTGCTTTACGGTCCACTTATGGCACCCATTGCTGGCGGTACACATGTACCGCCAGTGTTATTGCCCATAGGATTGGGCCCTTATGCTCTGGGGGCCTAAAGGAGTCTTCAGAGCTGTGTTGTATGTTTGTTTCCTCCTACCCCAACCTTGAGATGTTTGCCCTGGTTGTTGATCTCATGTTAAAATGTGAAGGTTTGTCATGCTGTATTGAAACCAACTCCCTGGTCAATAGTGTATTCAAAATTTAGCCAGTTTACTTCTGTGAACAAAATATGTACTGGGGAATTCTGCCCCATTTGGATAAGGGTAGAATAAACCAAAATCCCCAATTTTATTGGGCTGATTTTTCTACCTCATTCAATTTGAAAAAATCTTTTAGGTTATAAAAATACCCAGATCCAGTTGTAGTTTCTCTTCCCATAGGAAAGGTTGTAATGGTATTATGTAGCAGCCAAGAATGTTGGCTGTGCAGTCTCTTCTTCAAATCTCACCTGCTCCGTGAAGAGACTTTAGGCAATCACATTACTCGCACTCTGTCCCCCAATCTGCACTTGGGGATGATACTTCTGGCCTGCCCTGCAGGGTCATTCAGATTGCTGGCACATGGAACACTCTCTGTAAAGAGCACACTGAAAACATTGAAACAAACCAAGCAGTGCTTTTTTTTTTTTGTGGGTGGGGAAGACAATGATATTTAAATTCCACAAATGATCAGCTATTTTTACATTTTTTAAAAAGTATTCCATGTCTGGACTCTGATGAAAGAATCTTTTGAGAAAAGTAGCTTGAAATCTCTTGCTTTTATGTTTTGTGTACAGGGCTCTCTGTTAAGGCTGCTCTCCAGGGCTAGGCCAACTTTCCTTCTAGGCTGACAATCTGCTAACAGAGTTAGGAGGACAATTTTTTTGTTTAAAATATTTGTACTTCCCCCTCTCATAACCAGTGCCCAAAGTGACTTTCAAAATTCATAAAATCACAGTAGCAACAGTCTTTTTTTCAAAAAACCTACAGATTAAAACAACCAGCATTAACAATATGCATATTTAAAGTCCCACAAAAGAGCCAAAAGCAAGTAATTAAAAGAAAACCAGCAGAACTAAGATGGAAAAGCAAGTGTGAAGGGAGCAGTTGTGTTGTCCAGCTTAATTGGGACATGGTACTAAAAGGAACTGAGAATCCATGAGAACGGGGGTGGGGTGGGTGGGGGTGGGTGGGTGTACGTTTTCCAGGGACCAGGGTCATGAGATGGGGCTGCTCTTTGAATTTTAGCCATGGTAGCAAGTTTGAACAGGCTTGTTTTAAGCTTCTCTGTGCTCTCAGGTGTTCCTTCTTACTGTATACCTTGTATTTAAAGACACGGTTCTTGAATGCACCATGGAAAGAGAGAAACTCCAGACCACTTGGTTTACTTTAAGTCTCAAGCTGTGGGATTTTGCTGGATTGTGTAATATGTAGAATTTTGCTGTGTAACAGGCCAATTATTCTCAGGTTTGTGTGATCTATTTATTCAAACCTAACAATGGAATCTGTTGTCTGTAGTTGAGGGTGTGCTGGTTCTGATGAAACTTCTCATTTCTGAAACAGAACATAGTTCTCTCTGATTCATGCTTGACTTCTCTCAACAGAAAAGGGTTATGCTAAACATGTTCTTGGATACATTAATGGCTGATCCCCCGCCCCAGTGCCTTGTATGGCTGCCTCTCATGCACAGACTTGCCCATGTTGAAAATGGTAAGTTGAATCCTAAGCATATCTGTCTGAATCTCTGCATGCCCCTCTTTCTGCCAGAGAGTTTATGTATTACACTCACCTGTTGCAGTGTGAGTTGTGAATGGGAGATGGACATCTTCAAACATGCATTTTCAGGAAGCTGCAGCTAATTGGGCCAGAACTTGTGGCCAGAGTATGTAAAGGCCTTATTGAATGGCTCATCCACCAAGATCCTCAGAGAGAGCCCTTCTTTGTGTGCATGCCTTGACTAAAACAAGAAAAAGAGTAGTGAGCAGGGTCTTCTTGGTGCTGGCCTCCAAATGTGAAATTCCCTCCTGGGTGAATTACAATTGGCCCCCACCCTGGATACTTTCCAATGGGGCTTGAAGACTTTAAAATTTCAAAAAGCTTTTGGTGAGTAGGGTAGAGATTTGATAGGTGTAGGAAGTGGGAAGGTCTGTTGGATATTTTATTTATTGTTTAGCTGCTTTTTTTAGGGTTTTATTTATGCTACTATATGTTTTTATTATGTATGCATGTATTATAAACTGTCTTGGGCACTAAGTGGTGTTATCTGGGGAAAGGCAGTATATAAATATGCAAGCAAATAAATAATTGGTACATGCCCCCCCCCCCCAAATCACACCTGTTGTGACCACTGTGGTAAGCAGAGTTCTTACTGATGCTGCAACAGAACATGGCTCTGGGTGAAAATAGTGTGAGAATACTGGAACAGCCTCATATTCAGAGCTGGTCTGTGCGCAGTCTCTCATAAATGCCTCCAGCAGACACTGCTTTTGAAATGTTGTTCATGTGATGCTTCACACTTGGGTGAGTCCTTCTTTCTCCCATAGTTCCAGTCAGGGCTAGCGTGGATACATCTGGGAGCTCCTCCCCTCCTGGGTTGGCAGGTCAGATGATTTCAGAAGACTTCCTCAGAGAGGGGAGGGGCCTCTGGATCCCAGTCTGGCCTAAGCAAGGAGCTTTAATCACATGGAGAAGCCATGACATCACTGACTTGACGCTTCCGGGTCACACAATATGGCTGACTCAGATCATGCCACGAAGAAGGAGGGTCGCTGCGGATTCACGAATAAAAATCTCCCTGCATGTGTGTAAAAGTTAATTTCAACGTCTTTAAGCATGCCTGCGTGTTCTGCATACGGGTGTGCGAATCGCTGTCATAAAAATGGGATTACTTTGCACAGGTACTTAAAATCATTGTGATTTGTTGCTACAGAAAAATATTACTTCATAAAATATGCAGCCCTGCACAAACTGAAGTAGATATGAAGAAATAAAAATAAAAATATGTAATATTTTTGAAATTCTGAACATTAACAGAATTTGTTTTATGGGGGGGGTGAGTGTAGAAGTTTAAAAAAATACTCTGAATAGCCTAGAAGTAAAAAAGAATTACTCTCATATTGACAACTACTTGTGTTATACATTGAGAGATTTTAATGTAATTTTCCTACATATTTATCTACTTTTTGCCCACCCTCCCCTTTTTTTCTTTCCTTCCCGTTCACACTTTATTTTTGCTTGTGTAGATTTCAAAAAATAAGTCTGTCAAAACAGTGCAATCCGAGTTTAAATAGACAGCAAGTGGCATTTCATCCGATGTGTTCAGTAATATAATTACGCGGAATTAAAGCTTGGAATTGCATATTAACTCATAATTAGGTTACCAATGATGTTTCTCCACGATCACACGTTGTTATTTTCGTGAGGTTTTACTTCAGGAGTAAACGATTCAGTCCTAAACATTACGAGCAAACCAATCTGAAATGCTTGGAATGAGCAATGTTTTGAGTCAGACAACATGGCCGCTAAGCCCGCCCCCGGCGTCAATCCGTCCGTATTAACTCCATGGGCAGGGCCAGGGGTTGGGCCTTAGCCTTCAGCCTAGACAGGTAGTTTCCTCTGGAGCTCCCTGCAGCTTAAAAAAAAAAAAAGATGTGTTAGGAGCAGACGGAGCACAGAAGACTTCCCCGTCAACAGGGCTTCAATTCAACAAAACAACAGCCCTTTTCAGGGCTCCCAGGGGTTAGCCAGGCTAGCTCAGGCCAGAGGCACCCCCAGACTCAAGTTCCTGCGCCCTGGGCCTCAGGACCCTAGCGCGATTGTCGCGGGCGCCATCTTGGAAGGAAAAAAGGCACGAAAAACGGAAAGCCTTTGATCTGGCCGTTCCTTACCCCCGCGCCCGACTCAGGGATGGGGAGGGCAACGGTCCGGCACCAACCAGACCCCCTCGCTCTACAGAGATGGGAAAGGGTCTTCAGGGCAGCGCTAGCCCTTTGCTCCGACCCCCTTCTCTTTGGGGCTGGGGACGGCAGCCATCTTGTGCAGAGCCATCACAGCGTTTCTACAGCACCACAAGGCAGTGAGTGAAGCTGTTTTGCCTGGCATCTGGACATGTTGGCCCCAGAGGGACCCCCCGATCAGGCCCCTGCCCCAGAAGCCACCGTCACCCTGGCTATTGGGGACCTGGATGCCACCCTGCAACGCATGGTATCTGCAGCCATAGAGAGAGCCATGGTGGGCCTGCAGTTTGCCCCATGGGGCCTTAACCCTGCGCGGAGCCACACCTCTGAGGCCTCCGGCCCCTGTTCTGTCTGCCCAGGCACAGTATGGGGATCCAGCTGCTCCCAAAGCCTGCTCTTTCCCCTCTCGCCACAAGAGCCACAGGTCACTGAGCGGGGACAGTCTGGACCTCACACCAGCCCAGTGTCCCAAGTTCTCACTTCTTCACCATACCCAAGAAGTCTGGAGACACGAGGGCCATCCTCAACCTTCATTGGTTCAATCGCTGGATGAGACACCCAAGGTTCAAGATGGAGACACTCAGGTCCATCCTTCTCGCCATCAGGAAGGGGGAGTTCCTGGCTTTCCTCGACCTCCAGGAGGCATATCTGCATATCCCGATTCAGGCACCGCATCGCAAATTTTTGCGCTTCTGCTACCAGGACAGTCATTGTCAATATTGTGCTCTGCCGTACGACCTGTCGTCCACACCCAGAGTTTTCACCAAGATTCTGGTGGTGCTGGTGGCACACCTTCGACAGCAAGGAATTGCGGTTTTCCCTTATCTGGACAACATCCTGGTCAAACCCTGCACTCATCATCGGGGGACGGAGCACATGGCATCGACAATGCAATGTCTGCGCCACCACGGCTTCGTAGTGAATCTGGAAAAGAGCCACCTCTCGCCATCACAAGTCATCTTGCACTTGGGAGTGACTATCAACACAGCCTCCTTCACTGTCTCTCTTTCCCAGGAACGACAGGACAGGATCAGGCTACTGGCCTCTACGATCCTACTCAACAGACGCTCGGACACCATGACCCTGGCACGTCTTCTGGGAATGTTGACCTCCTGTCAGGAGGTGATTCCCTGGGCACGTTTTCGAACCAGGGCCCTTCAACATCTGCTGCTTCCACACCAGGATGCGATATTGTTCAACAGGCCCAGACCGGTCAAGCTGAACAGAGCCACGCTGACCGACCTTCGCTGGTGGCTGGCTCCCGAACGCCTAGCACAGGGCGGCCCCATTCGGATTCGGACACCCATCCTGATCTTCACAGATGCCAGCCTACTGGGCTGGGGGGCCCACTCCGGCAGCCAAGTCCGTCAGGGACTGTGGTCCCGCACGGAAAGTCAAAAGAGCATAAACGTCCTGGAACTTAGTGCCGTTCATCTTGTTCTTCAGACCTTTGTACCCAACAAAAGGAACTGCAACATTCTAGTCTACACGGACAACACTACAGCGCGTGCCTACTCAACCGACAAGGGGGGGACGAAGTCCCTATCGCTTCACAGGGAGGCGCAACAACTCTTACTTTGGGCGGAGAACAACGTAGCGTCCATCCGCGCAGAACACGTTCCGGGCGTGGAAAACGTGCAGGCAGACTGGCTAAGCCGGCAGCACCTGGACCAGGCCGAGTGGTCCCTCCACCCAGAGATTTTCAGTCTGCTGAACCGGAGATTCGGGGATCTGCGGATGGACCTCTTTGCCACCCACCTGAACACCCACAGCCCTCGATTCTTCTCAAGGGGGAGATGTCCGGGATCCCAAGGGCTGGATGCCCTCCAACTACGCTGGCCGAAGGATCTCCTATACGCCTTCCCACCGCTCAACATCCTGCTCAGGGTACTAGCCAAAATCAGAGACGAGCGAGCAGAGGTAGTGTTAGTGGCCCCCTACTGGCCAAGAAGGCCGTGGTTCAGCGACCTCATGGACACGGCTCAGGAACCACCCCTTTGACTTCCTCTACGGGACGACATCCTGAAGCAGGGGCCCATATGCCACCCACAGCTGGACTTCCTGCAGCTGACGGCGTGGAGGTTGAGCAGAGCGCCCTCGCCACCCTAGGCTACTCCCAGGCTGTTCAGACAACACTTACATCAGATAGGCGGAAATCCACCAACAGGGTATACAACTACACCTGGCGGAGGTTTGTACAGGCGGAGCCTGGTGTACAGGTAAAGGGGTACCTCCCACTAGGCCGAAAGTGAAACACCTCCTGGAGTTTCTTCAGGCTGGACTGGAAAAGGGGCTGAGCACGGCTACTTTAAGGTGCCAGGTCTCGGCCATCGCATCCATTCTGGGGTTCCCCCGGGGGAGGTCCCTGTCATCTCATCCCCATGTGAGGAAATTTCTGAGGGGGGTGGCCCTTATCAATCCCCCCACTGTCCACAGGGTGCCCACCTGGGATCTGCCGCTCGTGTTGAAGGCCCTCACCAGAGAACCATTTGAACCCATGGCTTTGTGCCCCTTAAGGGAACTAACACTCAAAACGATTTTCCTGGTAGGTGTTACTTCAGCTCGATGTGTCTCAGAGTTGGCGGCTCTTTCAGTAGCCAAGGAACTCTGCATCTTCTCAGAGGACAGGGTCATCCTACGCCTGGACTCTACCTTCTTACCCAAGGTCAACACACTTCTCCACCGGTCTGAGGAGGTAATCTTACCTTCCTTCTGTTCCAATCCCACACACATCAAAGAAAAACAGTGGCACACACTAGACGTACGCAGAGCCTTGAGTTACTACATCTCCAGAACCCAGCCTGTCAGAAAGTCCGAGGCGCTGTTCGTACATTTTCACACAAAGAAAGTGGGCACCAGAGCACTTCCCCATACTATATCCCGTTGGGTTAGAGAGGCTATAGCTTCAGCCTACAGGGCTAGGGGCGCACCAGTTCCCGAAGGCATTGTACCCCATTCCCTCAGGGCAGCGGGTACCTCGGCAGCCTTCAAGGCTCACCCTTCGCTAGAGGCAGTCTGCAAGGCTGCCACGTGGCAATCTCCCAACACCTTCATATGCCACTATAAGGTGGACCAGTATGCGGGGCGTGACACCGCCTTTGCCAGAAGAATTTTGCAAACAGTCGTGCAGGACGCCTCAGTCTAGTCCCACCCTTCTGATAACATCTCTTGTGGGTATGGCTTGGGTACGTCCCAGATGTATCCATGCTGGCCCTGACTGGAACTATGGAGAAGGGGTGTTCACAGGTAAGTGAAACCTTCCCATTTCTGCTGGAATCCTTCAGCACCAAGCAGGTCAGCAGATGCAGTATTGTGGTTAAGAGCATAAGCTATATACTGGGAAAATACCTCTCCCCATATCTCAGATCTCCACAGTTTCACCCCCACTGCCCCACCATCATGTAGGAAGGAGGACACTGGTCTAAGTAATAAGAAAGCCCTGCTGGATCTGGTTCAAGGGGCCCACGTAGGCCAATTCTCTGATTCTCACAGTGTCCCAGCAGATGCACCATTGGGAAGTCCACTAAGAGGGGATTAAGAGGTATCCCTCTCTCCCACCATTGCCCCCCTGTTGCTAGATTCCAAGGCAGGTTGCTACAGAACCTGGAGGGAGTGCAGACCCATCATGACTAGTAGACTCTGGCTGTCCGTGATTACTGCAGAGATCACTGAGGATGTGTAAAGCACTTGGATCACTTAGAGAAAGCACTACTAATGCTCCATTTGATATTGATGATGATAGCAAAGCTTTCATCCTGATAGGTTGTGAGTGGGCTTCTGTTCCATACTCTGCATAAGCTGCTTCTGATGAGTGTTTGGAAATGGCAAAAGGCTGCTGCTTAAGACCCTTTCTTTGGAGTGCAAGGGACAGAGTCTACACTCTGTCTAGTGCACTCTGTCTACACTAGGTCTCAGGTTATTCCTGAATCTAATGCAGAGTGTTGGTAATGCCCCAAATCAGAGGTTCCCAAACTTTAAGCATTTTAAACTTCTAAAAAAGTTTCACTTTATCAGCCACTCTGTGGCTATTATGGTGATTGGGCAGCAGTGCTCCTCCCAAGGTTGTTGAACCCTCGATGCACGTAGCCTAATATTCTCTTAGTTTTTGCGAACCATCAAAAATTGGGTTGTGACCCATGGTTTGGGAACCGCTGCCCTAAGTGGTTTTTGGTCCAGAATATCTGAAGGACCTCCTGTTCCTGCATGATTTTGCCCACCCACTGAAATTGCCAGAGGAAGCTCTGCTCTGTGTTCTCCAGCCTGGGTATATAGGATGGTTACAACTCCCAAACTCAGAACAGTCTTCCCGGAGAGGCTTGTCTCACTCTCTCCCAGCTGGCTTTTAGAAAAGCAGCACATGCTGTCTTGCCAAGGCAAGTCTTTGCTTTGCTTTGCTTTTGCCAGACTTCTCCTGTCAGTTGTTCTTTAGTTTCTGTTCCCATCTTAAAATGTTTATTTTTAAACATTTAAAATTTAAAATTGTTTGTTCAACAATTTTGAAAAATTGTTTTTACTTTCTCTTCGTAAGCTGATCGGAAGGCTTTGATTGGCCAAAAAATAGCAATCCATCTTAGAATAAAAAATTTGGGGGGGGGGGAACAGCCACTGTTGCCCAAAAGAGGCAGCTGCGAAGTGGCTTCCTCCTAGTTGTGCGCCAGATTGCAGCCTGTCTCAGGGTAGCCTTATCCTGTTGGTTCTTTTTTGGTATCACCCACGTGTGATGTACAGTAGTTGTGGGGTGCAAAAGAAGGCAACAATAAGGGCTGTGCTTGGGGTTTCTTTTTGAAGTTGATAAAATTATGCATGGGGTGGAGGAGGGGTTAGCAAAGAAGTTTGTCTTCCTCACTAGCAACTCTGTGTTCTCAGGCTCATCCATTGAAACTGATTGGCAGGAGATCTAGGGCAGACAAAAATGTGGTGCTTCACACAGGGTATAACTTTTGCAGAGGAATGTCTTTTGTTCAGGAATAAGTTGTCTGTTTTTCAGTTGTCTGTTCTCATTGTTTCTCTTTCCCCTGGTTACCCTTTCAAGTCTTCCATCCAGTGGAGTGCTCTTACTGTCAGTGTGAGAGCATGATGGGCTTCCGGTACCGATGCCAGCAGTGCCACAACTACCAGCTCTGTCAAAACTGTTTTTGGCGCGGCCATGCGAATGGCCCTCACAGCAACCAGCATCAGATGAAGGAACATTCCTCTTGGGTAATGCTTGTCTCATGCCCTGTCATCCTAAAGTGTGTTTTGCTTTTCTAGTGCTGTGTATGTTATGAAGTGGGTATGATAAAAACTGGGATTTTGGGGGCAGAGACTATTTAGCCACAGAAGTTGTCCTCAGTCACTCTCCATTGCCTTTTGCAAAATGAAAAGTCTAGGAGCTTGTTGATTTTGCAAGGGCTACAGGTTAGGGCAGAGGCTCTCAAACTGGGGTATTGTGACATCCCAGCTTGAGAAGCTCTGCCTCTGTCCCTTTAAGGGACAGAGGGGGGGGGGAAAGGCAGCAGCATGATTCCTAGGATCGTGCTGCTGCCAGGGATGGCACCTCTGCAGGGCTCCCTAAGGCGCGAACAAAGTTTTAAAAAGGGTTGGGAACCCACTTCCTGGTTTGCGATAGAAAACTGGAAGTGGGTTCTGATTGCTTTTTTACCTTTTCAGAGCTCCCCATGCCCCCAAGTGGAAAACAGTCCCTGGCAGCAGTGAGATCCTTTGCCCTGCCCCTACACACATCTCAGTTCTCAAACTCCTGAGAATTTGACAGCCAAGGAGTTAACTATAAGAAACACCCTAACTATAAGTCCTTTTTCAAAGGCCTCTTCCTAGTCCACAGGTTTTCAAATTGGTTTTCAGCCTGAAAGCCTCTGCCCTTCTACCTTTAAGGGGCGGGGGCAGGGCAAAGGCAGCAACGCGATCCCCAGGATCGCATGGCTACCTGGGGTGACAGGGGCTGCAAGTACCTTACCTATTGCTGTCGGCTCTGAGGGATGCAGGGAACCCTGCGGAGGTCTCCGCAGGGCTCCCCAATCATCTGCAGCAATGAAAAAAAGCAATCACGACCCATTTCCGGTTTCAGCCCATCTGTTTTGCAGCCCCTGTTGCTCCAGGCAGTGACACAATCCTAGAGATTGCGTCACTGCCTTTCCCTTGCCCCTGCAAACCCTTAGAATGGTAAAAACCCTCCATAAGTGTTTGAAAACCGCTATCCTAGTCTGTTTTGAAGACGACTCATTTGTTGCTATATCTGATTTTTCACTCAAGGTTTCAGAGCAGGTAACAATAGAAAAAACAAACCCAAGGTGATAAATCTATAACTACCATAAAATCAGCATTAAGCAGTCAACAGAAACTGCTCCTGTCCCACGGATTTGCCCTCAGTAGAGCAGCAGGATGTACACTGAGACATAAAATTATGCATGACATGGATAGGGAAGGGTTTTTTCCCTCTCACAATGCTAGAAGAACCTTGGGTCATCCAGCAAATGATCTGACAGGATGGATAAGATGTCTTTTTCAGACGGTGAATCATTAGTCTGGGATTTGCTGACACGGTATGGCCATGGCCACCAGTTTGGATGGCATTAAAAGGGGATTGGACAAAATCATGGTTACTAGGCAGAATGGCTGTGCATTGCCTCCAGGTTCAGGGACAACCTGCTTCTTAACATGAGTTGCAAGGAATCAGTGAGTTGAGAGGAGATGCTTTCCTTTACTGTTTGTGGGCTTCTTGGAGGCAGTTGGTGGGAATGGGATTCTGGACCATGTTACCTTTGGCCTGATCTAGCAGGGCTCTCCTTGCATTCTAAAATGTTGTCACTTCAAAAAGTACAGAATATAATAGAAGATGGCAGGCAGCTATCCATCTCATCTGTTGGTTGAAACAATGTTCCTGCTACATGGGGCACTGGCTGAAGAGCAGGCCTGAGCTTCCCAAAGATCAGAGCATTCATCTTGTAATGCCATCTTCTCTCAGTGTCTGTAAAGCATGCCTATTGCAGAGATCTTCAGGGTAGTAGTCCTGAAGGAACTGGTCAATAGAATGTGGCCCTCCTGCAAGGCTCATCCAGAGAAGAGCATCTCTAATAAACTGGGGGAAGATGCATAGGCATGACTGGTTCTCTTCCAGTCAATTGAAGGGTGCAGAGTGGGAGAAGTATATGTTTTTGTCGGTAAGGGGAGGTAGCTGCTAAACTGCTGAAACACATAAAAGGAGTGCAGTGGAGGAAGCTGCATCTGCTGATCAGACCATTAGAGTTCATCTAGCTTAATATTATCTACATTGCAGGATGCATTTCAAGGGAGATCTTTCCTGAGGATAGGAGCCAGGTATTGGACTCCTTCATGTTGTAGAAAGTGTTTCCAGCAGAGGGCAGGATCAACCCATGTACAGCTGCAAAAATCCTGGTCTTCTGTTGGTTGGAATTCTGGAGTTGCTATTATGAAGAGCAGCCTGATAGGCTTGTGCTCCTCTTATCTGTGTGCTACTTCTTTTTCCTGTTAACTCAAATTGGTTTCTCTGAGAGAGCAGAATTAGGGGCACCTGCTGCCTTTGTCTCATATGTGGTACCTTCAGTAATTGTGCAACCTTTTGAGTGAGTGGAAGAACCTGCTTCACCTACCTCAGCTTCACTATACATTTAGCTGCTGATTTGCTTTTTGGTTGACTCTATGAGCCATTGGTTTGCTTTCTTGGTGAGCATCTTTAGTATGGCAGAAGTGGAAATGTGTTCAATCCTTGTGCTTTTACTCTGTGGTGTGCAATCAGGCTCTAATTAAAAACAAGACTTTTGCTGTTCTCTGAAAGTGAATATTGTGTGTGATTTTTAGATTCCAGTCCAGTTCATGGCATCAATTCTAAATGTTACTGGAGCACTATTGTTTTCCAACCAAGCAGGTTGTGTTTGCACACGTGTACATGGGGGTTATTCCTGCATGAAAACAAGCATACATTACTGGATGGGGCTGGAATCCATGACTGTATCTATGCATATGTAGCCTGCTACGCCTTTTAGATTGAGGACAACTCTGCATTTTTAAACAAGAAGAAACGTCTTCTCCATTTATCAATGCCTTTCGACATCATTGTGCATATACATCTGATGGTTGTTGGATTGGAACAACTGGTTTGTTTCTAAAAAGACCACTTTTTTTTGTACATTAGCTTGGCATGTGCCCCCAGGTGCACAGGATGGATGGACATGCTTTCACATGCATGCATGCTCTCACTGCAGGTGCAGCAAGGGTTTCAGTATGTACAGTGTGGCAGCCCCCCTCCCCCTGTGCTTGCTGTGGCATGAACATCATTTGACCCATGTACATGCACTCTGGCAGAGAAGGAGAGTGCATTCTTATGCTTGCTAGAAGAAAAATCAGATTTTCTTCAAGTGAAAATCCTGAAATTACAGTAATAGCCTATTGATAGATTCTATTGTTAGATAATATAGCATTTGATAGAATCCAGATATGAGTTGCGTCACTTGCATATTATATACCTGACATTTATCAATAAGTTAGGGTACAGAGTGCAGTATCTATATATATAAAGAAGAGTGGGTGTGTGTGTGTGTATGTTTTGCATAGGCTCCGCAATGCCTGGAGTGATCGGCATGAAACTCAGCACGCATACACCTTGCGGCCTGGCGACAAACACTGCAGGGGTTGGCCCCGGGGGTGGGGGTACGCCGGGGTCCCCGAGTGAAAACGGTCAAAAATTGCGTCAAATCCACAGTTTCCGGGATTGCCGAGATGAGCGGCGACGCCCCCGACGCTGTTGGAATTCGGGTTCAGCCCCCCCTCGATGTGGGGGGCGAGAAGGGGTGCGAAACAAAACGTCCGCCATGCCCCGCTGTGACTCCTGGACCGATTGGCACCAGACTTGGCCTGCAGAAGCCTAGCAGCCTGGCCACAAACACTGCAGGGGTTGGGGCCCCCTAGCGCCCCCGGGGGTGGGGGTACGCGGAGGTCCCCGCGTGAATATGGCCAAAAACGGCCAAAATCGGCGTCGAGTCCATAGTTTCCGGGGTCACCGGGACGACCAGCGACGCTCCCGACGCCATTGGAGTCTGGGTTTGGCCCCCCCTTGACGTGGGGGGCAAGAAGTGGTGCGAAACACAACGTCCGCCATGCCCTGCTGGAACGCCTGGACCAATTGGCACCAAACCCGGCATGCGGAAGCCTAGCAGCCTGGCCACAAACACTGTGGGGGTCGGGGCCCCCTAGCGCTCCCGGGGGTGGGGGTACGCGGGGGTCCCCACGTGAAAACGGTCAAAACCAGCCGAAAACGGCCGAAATCAGAATAGAGTCCATAGTTTCCGGGGTCACCAAGAAGAGCGGTGACACTCCCGACACAGTTGGAGTCCGGGTTCGGGGGCCCCTCAGCGTGGGGGGCGAGAAGGTGTGCAAAACAAAAGCTTTGCCATGCCCTGCTGGCACACCTGGACTGATCGACACGAAACTTGGCATGCAAACACCTTGCAGCCTAGCGACAAACACTGTGGGGGTCAGACCCCCCTAGCGCCCCCGGGGGTGGGGGTACGTGCGGGTCTCCGCGTGAAAATGGTCAAAAACGGCCGAAATCGGTGTCAAATCCATAGTTTCTGGGGTCGCCGGGGCGAGACACAACGCTGTGGGAGTCCGGGTTTGGCCCCCCCCTCGGTGTGGGGGGCAGGAAGGGGTGCGAGACACAACATCCGCCATGCCCTGCTGTGACGCCTAGAGCGATTGGCGCCAGACTCAGCACACGCGTGACTTGCGGCCTGGTGACAAACACTGCGGGGGTCAGGCCCCTCTAACACCCCCAGGGGTGGGGGTGCGCAGGCACCCCGTGTGAGAACAGTCGAAAATGGACAAAATTGGGGTCGGATCCATAGTTTCCAGGGTCGCTGAGGTGAGCGGTGATGCTCCCGACGCCGTGGGAGTTCAGGTTCAGCCCCCTCTCAACATGGGGGGTGGGAAGGGGTGCGAAAATAGATGCCCGCCATGCCCCGCTGCGACGCTTGGAGCGATTGGCGCCAGACTCGGCATGCGTGTGCCTTGCAGCCTGGCGACAAACACTGCATGGGTCAGGCCCCCCCCCAGCACCCCCAGGGGTGGGGATGTGCAGGGGGCCCCACGTGAAGACGGCCAAAACCGGCCGAAATTGGCGTTGAGTCTGTAGTTTCTGGAGACACTGAGACAAGCGGCGACACTCCCGATGCCGCTGGAGTCCGGGTTCGGGCATCCCTTGGTGTGGGGGGCCAGAAGGGGCGCAAAACAGAACATCCGCCATGCCCTGCTGGAACGCCTGGAGCGATGCGCACAAAGCCAGGCACGTGTGTGCCTTGCGGCCTGGCGACAAACACTGCAGGAGTCAGCCCCCCCCCCAGTGCCCCCGGGGGTGGGGGTGTGCAGGGGGCCCCACATGAAGACAGCTGAAAATGGCCAGAATCGGCGTCGAGTCCGTAGTTTCCGGGGTCGCCCCCCCCTCGGCATAGGGGGCTAGAAGGGTGCAAAACTCATAAACTCTGGAAGATCATGTTGCTAGTTAATAGCTAGTTAATAGCTAGTTAAAAGCTAGTTAATGATAAAAACGGCAGATTCTTATGGGAGTTTTTTATTTTTTGAAAGGTCATGCTTGAGAACTCGAGGCCTTTAACCTATGAAGTTTTGCAGAGTTCTGTTCTGGAATCCATGCTGTTGCAACATCAACATGAACCTTCTGGTCAGCAGATGTGGGCTGAAGTGTCACCAGTATGCAGTTGGCACCTGTCTTGCCACATCATCTGATCCCAGAACCATCACAACCATATGAAGCAGTGATAGGCTAGATGTGGACCATCAAGTTGGAACTTAATCCAGACAAGAGCAGGGGGAACAGTGTGTCAGTGAAAGCTACTCCTCCGTAATTACATGATGGAAGTTTTTCCTTTTGTGCAGTTCATTGTTATCTCCTAAGTAGCTGTTTGTATTAAGTGGGTATTGCACAAATAAGAGGAAAGGGAAAGTATGTGAGAAGTTCATTTGACAAAATCAGGATATCAATCAATCAATAGGTACTTATATACCGCTTTTCAACACGAAGTTCACAAAGTGGTTTACAGGCAAATAGTAATAATAAAGTTAAATGGCTCCCTGTCCCAAAAGGGCTCACAATCTAAAAAAAGGCAGACCGCCAGCAACAGCCACTAGAAAGACTGTGCAGGGGCGAAGAGGGACAGTTACTCTCCCCCTGCTAAATATAAGAGGAACACCACTGGAAAAAGTGCCTCTTGTCCAGTTAGCAGGGGTTAACTAAAGGATTTGAAAGGATTTGACTTTCAACTTTGAGTTTCAAAAGTGCAAAGAGAAATGGGTGAGGATAATGTAGGAAGGAGTGGTGGTAGACCCACTGTCCTGGTATTAAAGCCGATAAGTTTGCTGAACTACATACACAGAGCTGTTTGTTATCCAGCAATCCCATAGTGCCACCTTACTGTGCCTGATCTTCCACCTCCCCCTTTGGTCTCTGCTACAACACACTTGATTTCAATGTGTTCTTACTGGGAGGTGGTGTTCTGCCGTCTTTTTGATTCTTACAGGCCTCCTTGATCAAGTGAACTGTGGTGGTTATTCTCTTACTCTGTAAATGACATCTCACCCTTCTGGAGGGTGAGCCATCAAATAGACTGTTGTCTTGAGATGGATCTGCCCTGTCACCTTCACACAGGGCATTTGGAGGCGTTTGTGTGCATTTCATTCTGCAATCTCCCATTGCAAACAAAAGCAGTGAGTTTCTGAGGTTATCTGCTTCCCTTTTTAAAAAGAAAAGGTGAGGAAGGGGATGTAACTCTTGTTGCTGCTGTACCTAGTTAGCAGATTTTTGGTCCATGTCTGCTTTGAAGGCTCAGGCTTCCTTGAAGCCTTGTTGTTTCTGCACTTTCCCTAGTGCCCTGCTCAGTCCCATCCTCCTTTGGACTTTCTTCCTCATTCCCAGCCAGAATTGTTTTCTAAATATTGCAGTAGAGAAAGGCTTATTGGGACACTGAGCTTAAGAAAATCTCTAGTACTTTGTGGTCAAGACTGCATAGTTGCATCTCATGCTGAAACCACCAATTGCAGGCAAGTTGGCCCCTGCAATCTGTGGCTTCCCCACATGGCCAGGGGATACTTGTTCAATCAGGGAAGTATTACTGGTCTTCCTAACGTTAAAGTTTAAAGATTGCAAAATAAAACATTGGTTTCCCTGAAATGAAATGTGTTACTACTTTTGGTTTCTAGCATGTACTCCTCTGACAAGCTTCTCAAAGCAAGTACCAGGTTTTGTACATGGCTGACCCCTTCACATGGTCTCCCAAGGTAGACTCTTTGCATTGTACACTGTAGCAACCAAACAACAGTGTCGGGGCAAGAGCATGGCCTAAGGCCCTGTGTTAGACTCCCGGTGTAGTTCCAGCCATCTGCTGACATGTCTTGACCATTGAAAGCTCTGCAGCTTTTGATGCAGGACTGAAGATCTTCTTCTGTACTGTGCTGCACAGATTGATATGCCATTTTAATGCCAGTCTCTGTTTAATTCTTTTTAAAAAAAAACAGAAATCGCCTGCCAAGAAGCTGAGCCATGCCATTAGTAAATCTCTTGGTTGTGTACCCACTAGAGAGCCTCCTCACCCTGTATATCCGGAACAGCCAGAGAAGCCCCTTGACCTTGCTCATATAGTGTGAGTATCTGTTTCTGTCCATCTAAATACATTTTGTTTTGTTCAGTTTGCCTTTTTTCTGAGGCTTTTCTATGGGAATGTCTTGTTGGTCGGAATGGCTCATCTAGGAACACATGCTCACGCTCTCTTGTACATTAAACTTTGTTCTGGAGAGATGGTGTGAAAGAGAACCTCTTCCTGAAAAGGTCACAACATCAATCAATGGGTGTACTTGGTTGCTTTTGTGGAAATGCCTTTCAAATCCTTCCAGAACTGAACAGCAACTTGGTCCTTCCAGTTACGGTGCAGTAGTTCAGTACCATCTTATCTCAGTATGTCATTCTGTAATTCATGCTCGTAGGGGTCGGCTTTATTATTGTCAAATAGGCAGGGCTGATGTGGATGTGCTTTCCAAAGAGTTGATTCTGACTTGGCATTTGGCCTTGGTAAGGTATCTTTCTAAAACAAGGTGTGAGTAGGTATGTGTGGACAAGTTAAAGTGGCACCTGTTGTCCATATAATCTGTGTGAGCAGAATATGTCAGAAATTTAGAATCTTCATAAAAGAATTGAAATTGTATCTTATACTACAGGTATGAATTTATGTGTTTAGTTTTTCCACTGCTGCCAAGGGCTACCTTGTTGACAACATTGCTGTCATGTGAGAGAATCCTGACTCTTTTCACTGGACTGCTTTTTCTGGTTTGTCAGCCAGCAAGAGGGTTTTGTGTGATTGCTGGAAAATCACCTGCAAAAATATTTCAATAATGCCAATTTACAAAATGAAGGATTTTGTTAATTTCATCAAAAACTTGTTTCCAAAATATGTTAATGCACTCCCACAGTTTCGTGTGTATGTTTGGCCTTTATTCCATATCATTTAAAATTATTTATTAGGTTTTCTGTAGAATATACACATTTCCTAATTATCTTGACAAAATATTCTTGACAGATAATAGCTTTGTACATCACTACGACAATATATCCTACAAGTATATCCTACAACCACATATATTCTTCTTTTTCCCATTATGATATAAGCATGGCATCAAGGAATTGTTCACACAAAAATGTTAGGAATATAGTAATAAAATGTATTTATCTAAGTATTGCCTTTATTGTTCATGACAGTTCTTGTCCCAAAGGACTCTCACTCTAAAAGGGAGTCAGCAACAGGAGGGGAAAGGAACTGGGACCAGGGTAAATGATGGTAGAGGAAAATGCAGCTATTCATCATACGTGCATTATAAAGAGATTAAAACGTGGTGCTGGAGCCTTCCTGGAAAGGTCAGTTTTGATCAGGAATTTTTACCTGATTTTTTTAGGATGATTTTTTTAGTGAGGAGATTTTTTTTACCCACCAAGTAATTACTGTGGAACTCCCTGCCACGGGATATGGTGATGGCACCTGGCCTAGATGTCCTTGAAAAGTGATTGAATGGATTGATGGAGGAACAGTCCATCACAGGTTACAAGCCATGATGACTAAATGCAACTGTGGGTTACAGAGGTAGCCTATCTCTGAATGCCAGATGCAAGGGGATAGAAACAGGATAGAAACAAGGGGATAGAAACAGGTACCTTGTTGCCTTGAGGGCTCACTGAGGCATCTGCTGGGCTACTGTGAGATACTGGAAGCTGGACTAGATGGGCTGAAGGCCTGATTCTGCTGGGCTCTTCTGGGACATTGTGCAGTATTCAGGGGGCATAAGGGAAGGGAAGGGAGATGGGGCAAAGCAGTCCATGAGAGTAGGAGATAGTTGAGGCAGAGAGTGATGGAAGACTGAAGTTCATGGGTAGGACTGAAACAAGACATGAGTTCAGAGAGATGGGAAGGCTGAGACCATGGAGGGCTTCACAAGTAGTGACAAGGTGCTTGTGCTGGATCTGGGAGCAGTGGAGAAGCCAGTGCAGGTGTTTAAGGAAGTCCTGACATGATCAAAGTTACAAGAGGTGGATGATGTTGGTGGCAGAAGCTGAAGAACTGGGGGAACCAGTTGCTTGTAAAGGTTCTCAAATGATCATAAACGTGGTCCATTTTTGTCATTAAAATGGGTGGGCCGCTGTGAGATATAGGAAGCTGGACTAGATGGGCCTTTGGCCTGATCCAGCAGGACTCTTCTTATGTAAAATATTCAATACAAAACATACAGTTCTGTAGCACAGAATTAGGGTACAATTCTAACCTGGAGTTAGGCCAGCACAAGGGACTTCTGCCGACCCAGGACTGTTGCAAGCACCATTAAGTGCATTTGGACCAATCTTGGAGTCAGGGAGGATGGTGCACATCAGTGTGCCATCCTCCCTGACTCCTAGAGTGGTGCAAACATTCTTTACAATGTGCAAACATTCCTGTAACACAAGTCCTTTGTGCTGGCCTAACTCCAGTTTAGGATTGCACCCTTGGAGACTTAAAAGTTATAGTGTAGAAGTTAGCAAATAAATTTTGTTGTCTTGGTAGTTCTGATAAGTACTTAGTAATACTGATTCTTTCGTGGAGCAGATTATCTCTGTCTGCAAGATCGGATGGTAGCGTTAATCACTGGATTTCCTGGAAGCATGTTACTAGAAGTGTCCAATTCATTTAGCGTGCAGGAAGCTGCCTTTGGTATGGGAGCCCATGTTCTGCCTGTACCGTCATCGGTTGCTTAGCACCAGAGCGGCAAAGGTGCTCAAGTGCCACACCAAACAAACGGTACATGGAAGCTCTGTCCTTGTGGACACAACTGGGTGGTATCTAGGAACATACAGAGCTGCCTTCCACAAGTAGTCTGTCTAGGTCAGTATTGTCAACACTGACTGGCAGCAGCTTCTCTTCAGTTTCAGAAAGGGATTTTTCTCTTCTCTACCTGAAGATGTTGCTGCCAGGGATAGAACTTGGGAGAACTTTCGGCATGCACAGCAGGGATGGCTCTGCTGCTGAACCATAGCCGTTCAATTCAGTGGAACTTACTGCCTGGTAGATATGCACAAGGCTGCTGTCTTGGTTGCTCAGTAGGCACCTCGGCATGGGCCTGACTGAAAGAAGTCTGGCAACTGAACTGCATCAACCCATGGATTCATGATTCCCAGTGATGCATTTTAGCACAGAGGGAATTGCGTTGCAATTGAAATCTAATTACCTTTCATTATTCTTTGGAACAACTTTATGTAAATTATTTTACGTAAATTTCTCCAGGTCTATTACTAAGCGTGATATTTTTTTCCCAAATATTACATAATTAGGAAACTTCAAACATTAATTCTAGAAAGAAGAAAATAGATAAGCAAGGCTTGTTTTTAAAATTCAGAAATACTGTATATGCTTCAAATTGTTATGATTCTATACAAGGGGCTATTTGTAGTGGTGCTTTGGAAAAGCTAAGGAGCAGATATTTTCCTTCTGATGTTGCTGTTTATTCCATCAAATGCAAATTAAGCTCTGAACAATGATCATAAAGCAAACAACACTGTGGTGGAAATGGCTGCAGGTAAGTCTGGAGCATCTTGCCTTGAAAAACATCTGCCTGTTTCAACCAAGAAACAAATGGCAACATTCCTGAGAGACTGAGCTGCAAATTGGGACCAGGATGAACATCACCTCTGCCATGAATTCTCATGAGATTGCTTCAGGCAAGCTGTTCCCTCTCAGCTTCCGTCTTCCCATCTACAGTCTAGGAAGTAGAATACTGTATGTACTTAACAGGGTTGTGGTAAGGACAGTATGTGGTAAAGGATACAACACTTGAAGCAGTGCCATGCAGTAATTCTTTGTTTTATGAGCTTGAATCATTCCATGAGAACTCTTCATGAGGTGAGAATTTGTATGGCAAAAACATTTTCCTCTTAGTATCCCATGTTATAATTTCTCATTGGTTCCTGAGCCCAATCCAAAAAGTGACCCAAATAGATAGCGGAATTGTAAAAACTGCAATTTTTACTCAACTGCTGATGTAATTACCTTAAAGACCTTAGTGTATCAATGTAATTTCTAGCTCATTAAGCGTTAATGCCTTGGTTACCTGTGAAGGTAACTGGCTAGTATTGGTTGTTAGTGAGTATAAGGTGCAGCGCAAGACGCACTAAGAAGTATGACTTGCAGTATGATTTGCAGGGTCCTTGTGCTACAAGGAAAGCATGCTGAGAATGCATGATGGTGCTCAAAAAGATACAAGAAGGATCTTGTCATATAATCAGAATTATGTTTGTATAGTTACCTACAGGTAGAATTTGTATGCCTCATTATGCAAAATCTCATAAAGCATTCTCGTAAAGCATTTGTTCATGGTGCAGGGGTGATTGTGCAATTGTTAATCATCATTGTCATCATTAGACAAAAAGGGAAAATCTGACTGCTCCAGGAGAGGTGGTGGAACTGGGAATGCTGGGGAGCTGTGAATCAGTGGAGCTGTCACTGCTGCCTCCTTGCTTGCTTTGCTCTCTTCCTCGGAGCCATAATGTTTGTAAGCTGACACGGGCACATCACTCAGCACTGAAGATTATGCCGAAACCTTCTCCCTGCAGCAGAGAGAGCTAGAAATGTTGTCTCTCAAAGCAGCAGAGCTAGAAGAAAAACAGTACATCAAATCAGCAAGTATAACAATTAATCAGAAACTTAAGAAGCACAGAGAACAGCTATACAGTTGCACTGTATACAGCTATACAGTTGCAGCAGCTAAAGTATCATAACTTTCAAGTGCCTTTTTAGAATATAATTCTGTACCTGGGACTGCTTTAGGAGCTGTGGGGACCCAGGTTCACAGCCAAGGAGAAAGTTACGAGTGTAATCCTATGGCACTCATAGGCTGGCATAAGCCCTTTGTATTGGTCCAGTGCTGTCACAAATGTGCTGTAAGGCACATTTGTGCCAATTCAGGAGTCAGCTGGGCTGGTGTGAGGATGCATGCTGGCCCACAGAAGCTGAATCCAGCCTCCACACTGACCCAGACAGGTGTGTTAGCACCAGCCAAGATTGGAAGGCATGGGGCGGGGGTTGGGGAAGACCAAGGGAGGATGGATCGGTGGGGGGAAGGCAGGGAAGAGCAGGCCAGTGGGCCCAGGAGGGAGGTAAGACCAGCCTTCACCAGGTAGTCCATATTCTAACCCTCTCCTGAGCCAGCCAACTTTACACCAACCTGTTCGAATCTGCGTCAGCGATTTCATGGCTGGGGCCTTTCTTGGGGTAAGGGAACATATGTCCCCTTACTCCGAATTGCACTACAGCGGTCTCCTAACCAGGGCTAGAAATGGCTCACACCAGCCAACCTGCCTAGTCCAGCCCAGATTAGAATTGAGCTGCCTGAGGGTGCAATCCTACCCAACTTTCCGGAACCTGGGTAAGGGCAATTTAGCTCCAAGGTAAGGAAACAACCATTCCCTTGCCTTGAGGAGGTCTCTGTGACTACTGCTCCACTGCAGCACATGTCCCATTGGCACAGCTATGTCAGTGCTGGAAGGTTGGTTAGGATTGTGCTCTGGGATATAAATCAAATTTGCTAGATTTTATATCTCTGCTTTTCAAGATTTTATATCTTGAAAAGTGCTTGTGAGTTAATGGACCAAATAAGCATATTTTAATATGAAATTACATGTAAGTAAGAATATAGTACTCCCATAAATGTGAATTTCTGTCTTAGTTGGTAGCAGTAAAGACAGGATCTATAAAGGGCACCTTAAAGACGAACCAGTTTGTTTCAGCAGAAGTTTTTGTAGTGTTGTGGGAGGAAATCAAGCCTCCAAGGGGCAATCTCTCTGAGTCTTTCCCTTTAAGGTGACACAGAACTTCCAAGATTGAAAGGTTCATTTTTCCCAGCGTGCCTTCCCCATTCTGCTAAAGCGGAGCCTACAAACCTCCTCATCTCCCCCATCCCCCCTCGGGATCCTGCTATAACTTACCACGTTTTAACGTGTACACACACGCGCGCACACACACAGAGAGAGATACCAGCTGGACTATGAGATTGCAGAAAGAGTATGCAGAAATGTGTAGGACATTAGCAAAATGGACACACGTTGCAATGCCTCCAAAGAAGATCACAGAACTGGTGTAGTTTTTACATCTCAGTTATAGTGATAAGATTGACAATGAAGGCAGGTAAACTCTGAGGGGGAAACTCTTTTGGCTCCTAGGCAGATTTGGATCGATTTAGGCTATAATGGTGTTACAATGTTCTTTTGGCAGACATCAGATTTGCATTACAAGACCCCGAGGAAGACAGACCTTGTGCTATCTCCTGAGGCTCACCTTTTGTGACCTTGCAGGGGAGCAGCTTCCAGGATGAAATTCAAAATGGAGTCAGACCTGTACGTGTCTGTTTCTATCACATCCTAGTCTTACCCTTTTTCCTTTCCAGGTCCTGTATTGTGCATCTGGTTGCACCTCCATTTGACTATTATGAGCATAGCAATCACCATTTTACCTATAGGCCGAAATAACCACAACGGGGTAACAATTTGACTTGAGCCAGCAAGTGTTTTCTCACCAGGAGTTGCTGCTTCTACTGTTGTCAGGACTTCTGTTGTTCTACACTGGTTACTGTGCTACACTACAAGGGTGGTGTTCTGTAGTTTTTCAATGGTTTAGGCTTGCATTGTTAGGTGAAAGAAGTGTGGTGGTTTCAGCATGGCTGGGTAGCCAGGTGGGAAACTCGATGGTTTCAGCGTGGCTGGCGAGCCAGGAAAAAGCATGGTGGTCTTGGCATGGCTGGGGAGCCAGGAAGGAGCATGATGGTTTCTGGGAGAATCCCCCGGGGCAGGGGGTCCTCCTACATCAGTAGATTATGCAGTCTGTAGTCCAGCATGAAGTGAAATTCTCAGAAGGCAGCTATGCATGTATACCTGGCTATAGAAGAACAAAAAGAAAAAGCGTTAGAGTGAATTAACATGGATACTAAACAAGGCTCAGGAATAGAAGTTTCAGAAAAGGGTTCAGTGGACCATTCCCAAGTAAAACCTGAAGCAATCATCAAATTCTTCCTTCCTTCCTTCCTTTTTCCCAACACACCTGCTGCCTGGCACAATTCTCTTATCAGTACAATGAATAACCTCAGGGTAGAGTCTCCATTAAACTGAGAACAATCTTTTGAGCAAAACCTTTAAAGGAAAATACTCAGACTGGGTATGGCATCTGGGTCTGTTGTCTGATTCCTAAAACCAAAAAATAGAATTACCCCCACATGATTCTAGAAGTTACATAAACATTCCATAATAAAATATATACAGCTTCTGGTCACGGCCAGGAGGCATTCTGAGGTTGGGGAAGGCCTGTGGGCAGTGGGTCTTACCTGGCCTCAGAAGGCCTCCCAGATGCAGCTAGCCAATTTAATTCACATCCACAGCTTCCAGTCATGTCAGGAGGCTAGCGCAACCTCTGGAGGGCCTGGCCTGACCTCACCGCTAGGTGAAGCTCTGCAGCACTGCAACCTTGGCATCCTGTGGATTTTTATATCCACAAGGAGGTTGTGAAACCGGTCCTCAACAGATACCAAGGGTCCACTGTAATCTGTGTTGTCATTAAGTCCAGACAGAACTATGGATCCCTATCTGAGCATCCACTCTTCTTCCTTCTGAAAAGTGATGTCACCTGGCCTAGATGTTTTTAGAGGGGGTTGGACAGATTTATGAAGTCCATTACAGGCTATGAGCCATAATGACTATATTGTTGTTGTTGTTGTTGTTCAGTCGCTAAGTCGTGTCCGACTCT
>JAJKFI010000038.1:4504469-4539435 GCA_029204185.1 Lerista edwardsae
TCTTCTCCAACACCATAATTCAAAAGCATCGATTCTTCGACGCTCTGACTATATACAAACCTCTTAATTTTAGAGTAGTCCGTTTCTGAATGCCAGGTGCAAGCGTGTGGCAAGAGGATATAGATATCTTCTCTTGATGGCTTATGGTAGGCTGCAGATATGGTAAGCTGGTCTAGATGGGCCATTGGCCCAGCTGTACAGCAGAAGATCCAGCAGGGCTTATATTCTTAATAAGTGCAAAGTCCTTATCGATGGTGAAACCCCCGGAAGCTTTTGGTCCTGGTAGAATCTCAAATTTTACCCTTTCTGCTGTGCAGGAGTCTCCCTGAATACAAATGTCTCATCAGTATTTCTTGTTCTTTTATATGAAAGGGAGTCTTGCTAAAATACAGATGTGGCTGTTAAAGCAGACCTTCAACTTTGTGTCAAATCAAATTGAGTCAAGTTTCCTACTAAGTTCTAGTTCAGCAGTTTCTCTCTGGCAAGTCTCTTTGCATTGCTGTATAATGGTGACTCTCGAGTCAGCAGTGGAGTGACCTACTTGAAATGTTCCCCCGCTGGTTTCTAGACATTGCTGTACCTCATGTCAGATTGACCTCTTTGTCATATGGAGACAGCAGAGTGGTACAGTTGGCAGGTGGTAGCATCTATTTTTATTCATTTATTTTATTATACATTTTGAAAGGTGTATACCCCATGTTTCTACCCTTTTCAGAGCTCAAGGCAGCTCATGCAATACAAAAGAGAACAATAGAATCAGTCAGTGAAAAGCTGTGCAGAAAAGCTTCTGATAAAGACCTATGGTACCCCAATTAAATACAGCTGGGGGATCAACAAGTGAATGTGCCCCTGAGGCTGTAGCTGCTGCTGCTCCTCTGGTGATGATCGGAGTGCCTGAGTATGCCTGGGCAACGTCAGAGTTGGCATCTGTGTTTGCATGTTTGCCATGTGCTCTATACTGCTGCAGGTTTGAGGGTGGGGACTGCCCATAAGCAAGGACAAATTCACAACCCAAAGCCTGAGAGAGAGAAAGTGTCATCGTTCTGGATCGGTTGTAGGTGGTTAATCGCATGTTGGAGTGGTTTTAGCTGGGAGCTGTAGGTAACAACTAGTGGGGTGACATCCTTTTCCCTGCTGGGCCTGTCCTGTACCAGTATGGCTGTGCTAATCTGTCTTTTTAGCTCATGGGGTGGAACACATTGAGAATGTGTGGAATAAATGTGGCTGTCTCATAAGGTTTGGCTATAGTCTAGATAATGGAATGCATGGTGTGTTCTGAGTGAAGCTGGAAGGATGTAAGTGCATGTGACAATCAGTTATATTTGCATACTAATTCACTGTCAGGTCTGAAAAGTGAGCCTGCTGCATTGACTCATCCTGACTCAGAAGTTGTTGAAGTCCTGGTAGAATTTCCCCCAGGCCGCCTGCACATGGAACCAGATGATATCAATGTAATTAACTGATTCCCTGACATTAGGTAGAGGCTTTTTTTAAAGTTGGCCACAAAAGTGTTGGCATATTGTGTAATTGTGAGTGCCCATGGTGGTGCCATTGACATGAAGATGCAACTCTGAAATAATGGTGGGTGAAGATAAAATGTCAAGGCACACTAGATGTGCTGCAGTAGGGATGATATTTCTGCTAGCTGGTAGTTCATCTTTGTAGGGGTACAGGTGTGCAGGGCCCCTCTATCCATGATTGCAGCTGGGATGATGGCATCTGAGAGAGTGTAAGTTGATGGTGGTGTTCTCAGAGTGCCTTGCAAATAGCTGGTAATGCTGAGGGTGTAAGGAGCCATGTAGCCCTACTTCCCTTCATGGTAGTGTCGATGCCTGAAACAGTGGGTTGCCTAAGATTGCCTGCATGCTGTGAGCAGCAGGGTGAAGGCTCCTGGGTGTGTCAGTGGAGGTTTGCTCCTGCACTTCAGTAGCACCGCCTCCCATCAGCTGTGTACTTCCTCTTGGTATTTCTCTGTGACATCTACAGATAGAGGCCTGTAGAACATGACGTTGAAAAGCTGCTTCTTAGCTTCCCGCATATAGTCCAGTCTGTGCATGATGATCATTGCTTATCTGTCACCCTCTTTAATTTGGTTGTCAGCATCAGTTTTAACACTGTGGTTGAGGCATCTTGCTAATACTTCAAGAATGTTGCCAAAACTTTGTGTCCTAAGACGTTTTAAATATTAGGCTTTTGAGATGGTGAATTTTTTTCCCTGCCTAAGGTAATTTGAGACGAGCTTTAACAGTCTTGTATGGAAAACAGTCAATTTGACTGAAAACTGCTAGAGGCCTCAGCATCATGGGGGATTTTGGATGTTTGGAAGCTGCTGCTCTTGTGTGGCTTATTCATAGGTGGACAGGATGTCAATTCTGGAGTGTTTAGGTTCTCTACAGATTGATTTTGGTTGGTTGGCTGGTTGATCTATCATGGATGTGAGTTCCTTGATAAATGAAGCTACTTCCAATGGAAATTCCTGGCTTGGCCCACCACTGCCATGCTTTTTCAATTGTTTTGGATGTTTCTAGCAACCCAGAGGCCACTGTGATGCCTCAACATCCTAAAGAGGCTGCTGCATTGTCCAGGTGCAGGAGCCATTATCCTTTGGGGTGGTGCGTGATGATTACCCTCCTTCCTCAATGGCCTGGTAAACAAAGGACTTCTAAACATGTCCTTTACTTGTGAATAAGACAATTACTAAACCAAATATCAAATGTAAAAACAGAAAATAAAGAAAAAATGAATGATAAACAAAGGACTGGACTTTGAGTCAGCTCACTGCACCCTGAAGCCCGTGTGATTCTCAAGAATTTTGGGGGCCACTGTGACACTCGACCCCTAAATGTCTAATCCCAAAGTCTTTATAGACTTTATATTTAAGTGGGGTTAAATGCATCATTTTTTGCACTTGCCCATTCCTCTTGCTGCAAGGTTGGGTGCCAGGCCCAGGACAGGGTGAGTGACTAGTGTTAGGAAGGGTGCCTGGAGAAGACACCTGGTGACTGTGCTTGACCACTTGTATTTTTGCACCCTTATCCGTCTTTGCTGCTATCCTCCACCTGTCTGCTTGTCCTTTTGCTAGTTGATCAGTGTCTGCGTTTTATCTTGTGAAGTTTTTGTTGCTTGTTTTCATTTTTTTTAGCTGTTTAAAATACTACTTTTTCTTTCTGATTAACCTGCCTGGTCTTGGTTTACTTGATTGAAAGCAGGCTACTGCTTCCCACATTCTTCTGTTCTGCCAACTTCCCACATTCTTCTATTCTTTGAATTTGTGGGCTGTCTGCTAATCTGGGCAGGCATCCTCCTCCTGCGTGGGCTTTCTGACTTTGGGTGCTGGCAGTGAAGACACTCTTCTCAAGCTTGGTCCTTGTTGACCCAATAAAGAGTTGGAATGGAGAGCTGGGGAGGGTGCTGGTTGCTAACCACTAGTTATGGCATCCCATTCTGCCCTCTGCCTTCCCTTACACTACTTTATGTTGAATCAGTCCATTGATCTGTCAGCTCAATGCAATGTCATCTACTTGGTTGGTGGCTCTCCAACGTCACAGGCAGGGTCTCTTCCCATCTCTGTCTCTGAGAGCCTTTGGAGATTCCAGAGATTACACTTGAGACTCAATGCTCTGCTGTAGGTGTCTACTTTGACCTCTTGGCGGTCTTTTGGAATCTGCCGGCAATTTCCAAAAGAAGAGGAGACAGCAGATGCTCACTATTGTTGGAGAAGCCCCAGTCCCTATATATATGCAGTTCTTGACTGTGTATACCTGTAAACCAAGGATTAATGTGGAGAATGAGGTGGCTCTGCAGACAGACACAAATTCTTACCTTCTTAGAGCTGAGAAGTCCCTGTGTCACTATTGCATCCAGTAGTTGCCTGAACCAGGAGGGGAGGACAAGAAGGGGGCCAAGCAAGCTGGCTTTGGTTTGTCTTTCCTCCCACTCCTGTGGATTCCTTTTCTGCCACCCAATGGAAGTTATTTCTGAGACAGCCTCCCCTAAAAGCAGGTTTGGGAAACCTTTTGTTTATGATCCAGCCAAAGTACTGGTGTTGACTTGGCTTGGCTATTGCAGTTTGGGTGGGAAACTCAGAAATCAAGGCAGATGAACAGCAAGGTAAACTGGAAGTTCTGGAACAGAACAAAGTTTAAATGATGTTTTAAAGCAGTTAAAAACACACACAAAGCATAAGAAAGCGGGACAAACACCTCAAGCTAACGCTTGAAGCAGTGTCCCTGCCTGCCTCCACCTTCTATCTCAACTCTTCTGTAGCAACCACCTGGGTTCCTTGTTCTAGGCATCAGCTGCCCTTGCCCCTTCTCTGCACTTTTCCCAAGCATCATGGTGCTTTGGCTCCCCCCAACTTTCATAAGAGGACGCCTTCCAAATCTTGCCCATCCAGATGTCCCGTTTTAAGTGTCTGGTCTTTAACCTTAGTTACAATCTGGAAAGGGGAGGAAGGTGAATTTTAAGAAGGGATTTGGGGGAGCATCCTGCAGGTCTGTTCTGGTCCAATCATAAAGGACTGGAACAGGACACCCAGGAATGTGTAGGGTGGTGGAGCTGGAGAAGCCATGTGTAGCAGGATGTGAGAGCTAAGGGGTAAGGAGGGACAAGACCGTGGAGGGCTTTAGGTGTAAGGACAAAGAGTGGAAGCCAGTGCAGAGATTTCAGGAGGGGCAGGGCTTGATCTGTGCCACAAGCAAGACTAATTTTCCTGACATAATTTTACAGCGTACACCAGATGAGAGCATGAATACATGATGATGGAAGCAAGTGCATTCCTACATGCCTAGCTTGAAAACAATCTCACACACAACTACACATAGTCCTTTCTGCTCAAAACCCTGCCCTGCTGTGTCTCCCCATGGATGCTGGTCCAGTTAAGGGCACTAGCTGATCTGTGTCGGGCACCTCGCCAACCAGAGCCAGCCTGAGGCCAATTCCTGAGGCTGAAGCATTTTTGTAGCCATATTCTGAGTGAAATAAAAGTGAAGGCTCAGCTGGAATAGATGCTGTGTGTAGCTTCCCGTATGTGTACAATTCTGAGGTAGCATCTCTGCAAAAGTTCTTGATGCATGTTCATGCCATCTCTCCAGAGGACCCTTTTCTGTGTCCTCCCTTTTTGTTCTAATCTCCTTCTTCTCCAGACACTTCTGAGCTGTTGAAGGAATTGAGCTTTAAAATGCAATAGTTGGCCCTTATTGTGGCGATTGCAGTTGCTGGACATGCTTGGAAAAAGGCAATTTCTCTGTTTGACACAAATTTGAAATTCAGTCGGCTCAAATGTGTTGATCTTCAGTCAGAGAAGTGCTTCGTAGGTTCTTTGGCTACTTCCTTTGAAACCAGTGTAAATGTAGATAAAGGAGCTGTCCAGGCTGCTTTCACTCACATGTCTGCCTGCAAAGCTACTCACGCTCTTTAAAGGGGAAATGTGGGACTAATGGAGACAGAGGCTGTTCCTCCCCTGGGGACAGAAGGGATAGGTAGGGTCGCATTGGCTCCTTTCTCACTTTGCATAGAGATTGAATGGGTGTGTCATTGGCTACCTTGCCAGCGGGTGTCTGTGATGGCACCTGCTCCCCTTGAAAGCAGCCTTTTGCAAAAGGAGATCCTCGGTCATGTGACTCTTCTGTTTCCTTAGAGACAGGCACGGAGGAGTGCCGCCCTTGAATGCCTCGTCAGTAAAGAAAGGAAGAGGCATTTGCCACTGAGCGCCGCCAAAGGTTTGCTGCGTTTGCTTCTATTTTCTCCTTTGCTGCTTTAGGGTTGGCAGGACCGTTGCCTGTATTTGTAGGTATGTAGAGCCAAATGTAGCAGCAGCATCCCCAGAAGTTCATCTTTCCTGGCAGTTATTTATGGCTCTTTGTTACAGAGGCTTCGTAGTGCTCAGGATGGAGCTGTAAGATTCGGTTGCTGGTGCCCACCCCCCACCCCCTGCTTGGCTGCTGTAAACAGATTGCAGCAGTGACTGGGGAGGGCAGGCAGGTTATACCACAGGGCATCTTATCCAACAGTATTGAAAAGGTAACTTATGCATGGCTGTTGTTTGTTTGAAATGCCTTTGAAAGGAGCATCCTGCAGTCAGTCTGGCTGTGAATAGACTTGGTTGAATTGGGGGAGGAGAAGCCGCTCTAGTAGTTCTGCAAACTCAGTTTTTCGTATTCCATCTCAGTGAGAAGAGCTATTAGAGCCTGGAGAGTGGGTAGATCTTAACATTTGGCATTGCTAGTCATTGAAGGATTGCTCCCGAGATTACACACAGCAGTCCTCAAGTGGTCCCTGGGTAGTTCTCTGTCCTGAAAGAGAACTAACCCTCTGTAATTCATCCCCTCTGTGCATCAGTGTTCTCTCCACCGTCACCCCAGCTCCCTCTTTCACACAGCAAAGTTTTAATATGAATGCAAATTGAAGACTGAGCGCACTTATCATATTTTCTAGCTTAGCATTTGTTTTTAATACTAGCCTTCCAGTCCAGATGCTCTTGGATGTCTTCTCCAGTGAAACAGAACTTGGGTTGTGAGTTGATATGTCACTCAAAGAAAGACAGTCATGCATGGTTGTTGAAGCCTTTTTGCTGTTTTCTCTGAGGATGGATGGGGACATCCAGTCAGATTAAGTAGCAGTGGAGGTTGTTATCCTGCTACCCTCGGAGTCTAGAGGAGTGAAACATTACTCTGTGCCCAGAGCAGTCAAAGAGGCTTATCATGAGGCTGCATTCAATTTTCAGGTTGAGTAGGTGACTTCCATAGTCACATTTGGCCACCATGCCCCTCCGAGGTTTTGATGATTTGTGTTAATATCATTGCAGTTGCTGTAATTTTTCTGATACGTTTTTGCTTGTTAAATGTTGTGAGCTGTCTCCTACCTGGGAGGGAGGGATTAAGGTGGGTAACACATATTTTAAAATAAATTACATAGCTGTATTAGCAGAAGTTTTGGCTAATTATTGAATCCAGAAAATAGCCATAGTTGGCTGTAGTTACTTGAGCTCCTAGGACAGGACAGGATCTGAGTTAAGCAGCACTAACTCCCTGACTTGTGAAATGCATAATAATAATAATAATAATAATAATAATAATAATAATAATAATACTTGTATTTATATACCGCCTTTCTTAGGTCACCAGATTTCTCTAATGACTATAACTCAAGGCGGTTTACATAGGCAGACTTTATTCGTAAATTGTATAAATTTATACAATTTACAGAAACGTTCTGTCTTACAAGAACTACACACATATAGATGGATCCTTCTTTCTGGCCACCCTTTTGTCTTTTGCTGGCTCCATGTTGAAAATGTGGCTTTATTTGTCCACCCATTTCCAGTGGCCACTAGCCTAGTGGCTCCCTTCATTCTGAAGCAGAAGGAAAGCAGGGTGGGGGGATGGGACACACACATCCAATTCAAAGGGATGGAAGATAGACCAGTTTTGAGAGATGAAAAGTACATGTATGCAGCAGATGTTGCTTCTTGCTCACTTCTCTGAATTGGTAAGATTAGTCTGAGAAAGTAGCTTCCAACTTGGTCTTGGCCTGTTGGATGGGATCTGCAGGGTTCAAATTCAGCCTCTCCCACCATAGATCGATTGAGTGACCTTGAATCAATCCCTCCTTACCATGGTTCCTCCATCAATAGAATTATAACTATTGATATAATTATAAGGTCATGACCTCTGAAAACGATGCAAAATTCAGTCTGGGTGTTGCCCCATCAGCAACCATGTCCTCTAGCAACATCAATAGAAGAATGGAGAAGAGCTGTCTTCGTTGCTTCTTTTCTTTTGGCTCTTGCTCAAACCAGAAAAGTGTAAGTGTTTAAAGAAAAACTAAAGTCCTTCCCGCTACCATACCAACACCCCCTGCCATGATGGACTATGTACTTATGTGTGTGTGTGTGTTTACACTTGGAACCTAACAGAATTGTGTTGCATCAGATCTCACCCTTCAGTGAATTAAGACAAAAAGGACAATAATGCCCCAGCACTAACTAGTCTACCTGGAGGGTTTTATGAAACTCAGTCTTTGACAGGCAGATGAAGTGTGAATGTGCAATTAAAATGTTCTCAGAACAAATGTAGAAATCAGTCACTTTGAAGGAGTGTGTAGTGAGGTATGAATTTGGAAATGCATGTTTTCAGAAACATTCTAGAGATGTAGACTGCCCTGTGTTCTGTCCTGCTAAGCTCCTTCAAACTGACACCACAGACTGTGTTGTCACTGTCTGCAATTGTAAATATGTGCCAAGTGTGGCTAGCCTTCCTTTCCCTGACCAACCGATAGTGATGCCATTCTTCCTGCCCAAACCCTCTTCCTCCAATTAGTTGTCCAAAAATCAGGGAAAATGAGCCAAAATGGGCATTCCTCACACCTTCCAAAGAAAATCCTGTCCAAGGAGATAACAAAAAAGGCTGCTCCATCTGAGAGTCTTGCAGAGTCATTATCTGGAAACCACACAAGTAGGAAGGGCTTGTTTTGTTCTCTCATCTGTCTCTTTGAATTATTCTTTGAGAGATATTCTGTCCTAAAGCTGCATAAAAAAAACCTGAGGTTTGAGACTGGCTCTTTTCTAGTAATTTGCTACTTCCTGGTTCCTAGCAATGCACTGTGAATCAGACTCCACCTCAGTGTGAAATCCAAGGAGAGAGATGGCCCTTTTCTCCTTGCTCACTCTGGTTGGTTTCTTCATGGTCTCCTTTTTACAACTCTCAGGTATGATTTCTCAGTCCTTGTTAAGGATGTGGAATAATGATCTCAGAACTTGAGGTGCCATCCTGATCAGGATTTTTCCCATTCTATGTGCAAGAGAAAACAAGCAGCAAAGAGAAGTAATCCTACAGTCTTAAGGGAGGAGCTGTATCTCTGTGGTGGAGCTCTTGCTTACATAACAAGCAGAGTCTCAGGCAACATCTTCCTCTTTGAAGTCATGGAAAGTCTCTGCCAGTCAGGGGACAAGATGCTGACCAAGGTAGACCAGCGATGCAGCATAGTGTTAGGCAGCTGTATGTGTTCATAAGGCTGTTTCTGCTTTTCTAAAAGTCTTTTGGAAATGACTGTGTAGAGGTGGTAGCCAGTGTTCTTCCACCCTCCCCCCCAATCATGCAGCTCAAAGCTGAGCTCCTTGTAGCATGGAGCTCAGCAACCCAGAAGTTCAGCAATGACACATGATGCCATCACCAAGCATCTGGAGACTGTGTCACATTCACGTGGGCCCCTTGCAGGGAATATAGGTGGTAGCATTATATTCCCAGTGCACAGCTCTGAAGATTCTGCTTCCTTTGAAAGGCCTATTGGACCTCATACACAATGTATGAGAATCCATTGTAGCTCCTGGATATTCAGGAAGCCATTAAGCTTCAATGTTTGGATTTTCTTTTCACTTGTGCACGAAGTAATTGATGAAAACAGACTGCAGCTGGAGGGGAAATTCAATTTCTGCGGGTGACGCAAGAGCTAGAAAGCCACCCAGCCGCATCATGGAGATTCCTTGTTCTGTAGGCACATCCCACGCACAACAATTGTGTCAAGAGGGAATGGAATGATTTTAGATCATGCTTTCAACCTGACGGTGAGCAGTTGCAATTGTGGTTCTTTTTTCAAGCACTGTTGGGTGCCCTCTTTTTTGGACACAGGTCCAGATCTCCTGGAGCAGCTTGGGGAGCAGCACATAGCTATATAATCACCTGAAGAGGCTCATTCATGCAATATTGTAAGGTTGGACCCAGAGGTCATGATCTGTATCCTTAGAAGTGGTCCAGCTTTTTGAATGTAAGAGGTATACATGTAATTTCAGGCTCAGTCATTGTCCAGTGGGGAAGCTAAGGGCAGCCCTTGTAAAGGAGAGAAAACTGGAGATGTGTAATGTCTCCCTTGTGACAAATCTGTTCACTGATAAGAGTACAAATTGAGCTAGGACACAGACACAAGTGCACAGGCAGTACCTGATGCACAGCAATGTTGGGCCAGTCCCCTCTCTGCCCCATTCCAAACTGCTGCTCAGCCCTGGGGTGTGACCTTGGATCTTCCCCTATCCATGACTGAGCATGCCATAAGAGCCTGAAGGGTTACTCGCTCCGTGCACACACAGAAGATGCAGCATTTTCTCTCTGCTTTTTGTGACGGATTTTAGCTTTTCTAGATCCTGCTGTGTGGACTTGCAAATACTCTTTTTGGAGCACATTGTGTGTAGTGGTGTGATTTGCGTGTGGACTATAGCACTGTACGCGGTTGTAATAGTTTGTTTCCTTAAAGGTTCCATTTTGCAGGACCAGGAGGGAGGGGATGATGTGTCTGTGTAAAAATGCAGTGTCTGTGTGAAATAGCACACAACCCTCATTGTATATTTCTGGAATACAAAATCTTGTATCCAACAAATGAATCAGAATAGAAATAGAGAAGGTGGAAGTAGAGTAGGTGCTTTACAGAAATGAGCCATTAGAGTTAATTGCAAACAGTGGGGAGGAGAGGCAGCTGGCAGGTACGGGTACACCTCCGTGATGTACCTCATTCATTACTGGGGTTGTGGGTTGGGAGATGCTGCTTGAAAGTGGCCTGTGACTTTTGTGAGGGGGGGGGGAATGAGTCTCCTTTTCCTTGCTGAAGGAGGCCTTGTCTTGAGGCAGTTGCAGAAAGGAGCCTTTCCAGTGGCCTGTGGCCCTTCTCCCTTGGACCTTGGTTCCTGTATTGCTCCCAGCAGTGCCGAGTACAGCCATAGCACTGTTCTTATACAGCTGAGAAAAGGCATTGAAGGCAGTTATTTTTGCAAGAGCACAGCATTGGAGGGAGCCTTAACTGAGCAGATTAAAAAACTGCCTGGGGGAAGCAGCAGCAACCCAAGGAGCCATTGTGTGGCTGGTGCTTGCTGATTGCCTGGGCCTGCCTGCAGAAATCTCTTGAAGCCAGTGGTCATATTTAAATTTGTCACACTCGTTGTCATGGTAAATGGGATTCAAGGAGAACTGTGAGGGCAGAGGTATTGGTAGACCTGGGAAGACTCTGATCCTTATACCCGGTTGCCCCACAAGTAGATTTTTTTCCAACTTCAGATTCTTGACCATATTGTGCCTTAAATGCTTTCTATTTCAGCCCATCTCGGCCCCTTGCCAACATGAATGACACCATGGTTGCCCACGTGTCCTCTGGAGCCCCCACTCCAACAAAAAGGTAGGTGTTGTCAATTAGTGCGGAAGCAGGGGTGGGAAGTTGCTGCATCCACTCTGGGGCCTCTGTGTTCTGGCTAAAAGAATGAGGAGTGTGGCTCCTCTTCCTATAAATTTTTAAAACCAGAGTTTGATTTGCTGCCCTTGCTTTTGAGGGTGTTTTCATTGCAAAATAGCTTCCAATATACTGAGACCTCAAGGTTTGATAGTATCTTGGAGCTCCCTGAGAGTGAAACATTAGAAACTACTTTTCTTTTTCTCCTCCCGCTTGCCACTGCAGAGGTTAGAATTCCTCTCCCCTTGCCTGCAGAGACCCTGAACAGTAGCTGGAGTGAGTCAGCTGTTGCCTGGGAACTGCAGCAGGCTGTGGCTGATGTTCTGCCAGAGAGACTGGATCCTTCTCCCTCTTTCTGTGTTGAAGGTGCAGCCTGACTCCTGCCTGTATTATGTTGTATTGGGGATCACACTTTGACCCTCACTCATCTGCAGCAAGTGGATACTCAAGTGTTGATGTTTCAAAACGGCTGCTGACAGAGAAGATAAAGCAGAGGGTGTTTGACTCTGAATTCTCTTGCCCAGGACAGAATGAGGGTCAGTGTCAAGTTTGTTGCTGAGATTTTGTCTGCCAGTAAACATTCTATTGCTCAGCAGCAAAGGTGAATTTGTATGATCTTCATGTTAATCTCCTTTTGTTTGTTAACAAAGAATGTTTTTTGTTCATTTGTGTTATACGTAAGGGATGTTTGTTGTTTTCCCTTCTGTGAGGGTAATTTAGAAGAGATTTTATAGGTTCAGATAGACACCAAAGAAGGTTTATGTCAAGCAGGCATAAGAGGGCCATCAAACCCTCCCTAGCACGGTGCATGTGACCATTTTCTGTGGGGAGAAGGAAGCAAAGCATGAGCTAACTTGGAACTCTGCTTAAGAGCAGAAGGAGCCAAGTGGTGAAGAGAGACCAAGCAAGAAACCATGTTGTGGTGATTCAGTCACTGCAGCCCAGTGTATAGTGGGGAGCACAGCCTGTACATTTCCCCATACACCCTTGACTCCCAATTGGGGTGACAGTGCCAATACAAACTGTTTGCACAAAAAACTATTTATGAAGAAGCAGCCAATGATCTGCCTGCCCTGGCCAATCCCAGCTCATCTGGGCCTACACACAAGATCTGCCACATATGGGCCAGCCACAAGCTGTGGCAGTCTGCAAGATTGTAAGGGGCAATTGCTCCGGTGTGACTGAAACAGGATGGAGAAGTCTTCAAAAATAAAAATAGGTTATTAAAGGGGTAAAGCAGAATATTTGAGCAAAGTTCAAATAGTCAAAAAAACAGGCACTTGAAATTAGGCCAAATAGGTCTTGGAATTAGAGACGGATGAGATGAAATCCTAATATAAGATGGCTAGATTTTTTCCACTAGTGGTATGCTTAGTTGGAGTTCCCTTTTTTCGCCTCCAGGCTCTGAAGGGGTGTGACCATAGTTCACAATTTAGTTAGCATATATTGTATTCTAATGTACAGTCTCAGTCCAGTAAAAGTCTCTGTCCTTTATGTAAAAAAAGGCAAGAAACCAAGGCCCTGGGGGGGGGGGATTTTTTTAGCAATGGTGAGAGGGCTGGACAAAAAGATTCAAAAGCAAGCTGAAAACACATCATAAAACCTATTTCCCTACCCCAGTTGTTCTCTCACTCTAACTCTGGAACTCTGTTCCTACTACCATGCCAGGCCCTGGGGGCAACGCCTCTTGCCCTTGCATTTGATGCTCCAGGTGAGCATCACCTCAGCAAGTGCCCAGTGAAGGTTTCCTTACTTCCCCAGTGTTAGCTGTTACTGTGTTTAGTTGGGGGGGGGGTCACCAGGACCCTTTAATTTTCCTGCCTTGGAGGTTTGGGTGGACTTCACAGCCCCAGTTTGCTGGCTCAGTGCCAAGCTCTTTGTTCAGCAATCTATTCAGGATGAAGAGGAAGAAAGGCAAAATAATGAGCTGCAGAGCAGAAATTACAGCTGCCCTGGGATGACTCAGCAGCCTCTTCAGCCTCCTTTGGGGCATAGTAAGGGGAAATTTGGGGCTTTCACGGCAGTTAGTCTTTAAGCTGCAGGGTTCATTGTTTTGTTGCAAGAGACTAAGATGGCTGCTACACCTCTGGAACGTATCTTTACCTTGCGTTTCAATGGCCAAGCTTCCAGAGTGGCTTAAAAAATGGATAAAAATTAAAAAAATAAGATTAAAAAAATGCAGGTGTTTTGATTAATTTCCCCCCTTCAAGGCAGAGGACAGTTTCCAGGCCTCTGTGAGGGGAGGAGCCTAGTTCCAGGTGGTAGTGGGGATTTTTGCCTGACAGGCTTCTCCTCTCTAATCCAAGAAAGAAACAAAAACTTGTGTTGCAGCCTCCCTAAATGGATCTGGTGAGGCAGTCTAGTGTTTGCTCATCAGGCAGTCAAACTCCATTTTAGTTCAGATAGAGAGGAGAGAAGCCTAACAGGCTTTAAAAGGGTGCACAGTGACTCTTTGGAACATTTAACAGGGGGGAAGGAAAGCGGGCTAATGCCTGAATGTTCAGAGGGAGGCTGTCTGAGGAATCTGCCTCTGCTGGAGTCTGCGCTTTCACCTTGACTTTCGTGTCTCCCTAACTTGCAAAATGATTTTGCTGTCCCTGCCTTAGTCTCTTAGTATCCACAAAACCCCAGATCTCATTTCTCTCCTTGGCGCTTCTATTTGTCTCCTCTGCTTTGCCCCCACTCTGAAATGCTTTCTCCAGTTTTCTCCTTTTGCCTGCAACCTTCAACCTGACTAGTGTGCCTGGCACACATGGCAACACATCTCGTAAGGTGCATGCAAAACCTGTATGGCGCTTTCATGGTTTTGATGTTGGAAATAAGCTGTCTGCTCTGTCTCTGAGAGGCTGGGAAGCTAGAAGCTGCTCGTGCACCTTTTGAGGTGGCCAGCTGGGTTGTAGCAATTGGCACCTTCTCAGCTGAAGCTGACTGTTCTGACAAATACATGTGGGTGCCTGGCTGCTTACTTTCTTGGAAAGCAGGAGGCCTTCCCTACCTGCAGGTAGACCAGTGCAAATCAAGCAGCTGACAGCTATGCAAATTCTAGGATGGCCACCTTTGCAGAAGTGTGAAGAGCAGCGGCCTTCTCTGCAAGATTAAGCTTCAGTCACCCAAGATGCCACTTATGATCAATCCAAAATAAGCACACAAAGATCTCTGGCCCAAGTTAGCCTCCATTCTGTCCAGCACATGTCCTTTTTCAGGGGTATCATTCTGTTCAATAAAACACTCTTTCAGAATCCTTGCAATGCTGATGCTCTGCTGTGCATTACTGAACCAATCTGATGTAGTGGGAAGAGAGTCCTGGATTAAAGGTGACCCTCCCCATTTCCACTGCTCTCCCTTTGATGGCTCTCTTATATTGGGTGGGTGGGGGAGTAACTGCCCCCTTTCATCATTCAGCAAAGTATTCCTCCCCATGGCCGCTTGCGGGTGTTTTTTCTGCATCTTTTTCTGCTATGTAAAATGCTTTGTAAAACTTTTTTTTTAAAGTAGCATATACATAATGGTCATATGTGCCAACAAACAGATGCTTGTTTAGCCATCAGTCTTGGCCTTCCCCATCAGTGTGCTGCTGCCTTACAAAAAGCAACTATTGAAACATAGCACATATGCTGGATTAACTATCAACTGTTACAATATCTGTATATTGGCAAAGCAGTTCAAAATGCATAAAAAAAATGATGAAGACTCTGGATTCCTGGGTTTGAGAAAAAAATGTGTTTTGTTCTCCAGCAAATGAACTGTGATCATCCTTGTTGGATGGCTTTCTCTTTGGGGCTTTGGGCTCCTGTTTGCTCACTACCACCCTTACCGTAAGTATGCCATACAAGTCTTAGGGAGACGTTCCTGGGGTGGTTGTTTCCTGCTGCTTGGTCCACTTTAAGGTAAACTTATGAAATGCTATAAGCAGCCGTTCAAGTCAGCCGGAAGGTATTACGACTTGAAAGCATTATGTGGGGTCAGAGGTGATTCTTGTAAATATTCACACATCCTCAAAGGGGTTGGAAAAAGGTGGTTGTTCAGAACTGGATAGTGATCTGATCTTTGGCAGCTGTGCAGTTGTGACCATGTTTCCAGGCTGTGACGGCCAAAGTGTGTCTGTTGATGTGTTCTGTTGCCAGGTTAACCAGCTCACAAAATGAATAGCAAAGCGGGGAAAGCTCTACCTCGTTTGGCTTCCTGCATCACTGAGAATGAACAGTCTAGCTTCAGAGTAGGTAGCACCACAAAAATGCAATTGTAGAGCTAGAAGAAAAACAAATTTAGACCCCTCTATGGCTACAGCCACCAAAGCAAACAATAGCCACTTCTTTTAAAACATTGAAAGCAAGAAGCCTTAGATAAAACAGGAATAAAACACACAGGCTGTTAGATAACACAGAAATAAAAGGGATACTAAACAAGGATAGGAAGACTGCAGAGAAGCTGAATGAATTCTTTGCGTCTGTCTTCCCTACATACCTGAATTGACCTTCTCAGAGGCAGTCTGAAGAACTGAGTCCAACAAAAATGAGGTTCTAGAGCACACTGACAAATCAAAACATGGCAAATCACTGGATCCAGATTATTATCCAGCCAAGAGTTCAAAAGTGAAATTGTTCATCTTCTAACAAAAGTATGTAATCTATATTTAAATTGTGCCAGAGGACTGGGAGGCAGGTGGTGTACTCTATTTTCATCATGTTTCATTTATCTATTTTTCATTTATTCATAAATAATTTAAGACTACAGTTTCTGCTGCTTATCTTCAGGCAGTACCAGCAACTCAACGATCAGTCAACACCTCCTGCCCCATATTTCAGGCATTCCCTCTGCTATTTGTTATAAAAGCAAAACAAAAAACAAAAAACCACCCAGGTCACATGACACATTTAGCATAACCTGCAGATTGGCGCTAATAATGGAGGAAGTTGTAATAGAGTAGCAAGTGACCCCTTTCTCCAAGAGGTTGTTGGGCCCTCCAGTGTGACAGACAATGCTTCTCCAGAAGTTCCCTGCACATTTTAACTTTTTTTTTCCATGTTTGTGCTTTTTAAGTTTCCTTGTTTTAACTATTATCTGTTTTAATTTTCCATTTGCACGTTCAGCAGTTAGCCCATCATACATCATGTTGCTTTTTCTTCATTTCTGTTGTGTTTTGCTTCCTTTGCTTTCATCACCACTAGGTTGCAGTACAGCTTGGCCCCCTCCAATCGGCTCAGCGATGAGCATGCACTGATAGCAGCCTACGTGAGTCGACTACAGAGTGGTGCACGGTTAGTGTTTAGGAGCCTGAGCTGGGGTAGAGCCTGGGATGTATGAACACTCTTCTCCTGGACAAAATGGCTAAAAGTTATCCTATGCGGCCACTGAGCCTAGACTGAAACTTATACATTGAGCTAGTCCATGAAGCTGATGTATTACCTGTTGGATGTCACCAAGAAAAAAGTCCAATGTGTTTGTGAGTTCATTCGCTAGATTTCATTTATCTGACTGATTTTGATCATCCTGGGTTTTTTTTTGTAAAAGGGATTACTTTTCCTTCTTGAAAGTCTCTCAGTGGGAATTCTGGATAACACCAAAATATTTTCAAGGATCTCTAGATATTGGACAGTTCTAGCCCTTCACACATAGTTCAAGCATTTGTGTTCCACCAAGTTTGTGCTGAACACCACACTGGACAGATTTCTCATTTCCCCTCTGAATCTCGTTTTCTCTGCGACTAGGCTTTTGCCTCCAGTATGAAAGTGAGCAGCCTTGTTTTTCGGGGGGGGGGGGGGGGGAGTTCAAAGGGCTAAAACTGGTTGCTTTTTCTGAAAAACTGGGTTAGATGAATTCTGCAGCCCTGGTGTCTCAGAGCTGGGTGCACCAAAGCAGCAAATAAAAATAGCCTGGCAATTCCACCCACATTTCTTGAAACTAGTCCATTCCCACATGTCAGAAGCAACTCTGGCCTGTGCTTTGGTTTAATTCTTGCTTGATACTCTACCACAGCTTCTAGTTTTTGTTGTGCCACAACTGTACTTTGCAGCTTTGATTTTGGATTTTCATAGATGAGTTTTAGAGGGGTAACCGAGGCTGATGAGGGATGGGTGTACCTGGTTTGGTGGCTCTGATTCTGTGTAGTGTTGCCCAGTGGGTTGCCCTGCCTATTTTGCTAGGTTGGAGCTACAGATAGTGACTGGAACATCTTGGCTTTCTCTTCTTCAGCAGTGTTCTGGACAGCCCCAGCAGGCTAGACGAAGAGCACAGGTTAATCGCTCGCTATGCTGCCAGGTTGGCTGCTGAAGCTGGAAATGTGGTAAGCAACCAGATGATCCTCTCTTCAGGCATCTTCCCTTTGACTTCTCCCACAGTCAGAGTTCAAAGCTCTAGCTCCAGAAGGGCTCCTGCTCCCAGGTTCCTCAAGTGGCCTTGCGGGAAGAATGCAACTCTAGAATGCCTAAACTATGGTCCTCTTAAGTGTCAAGTCTATAGCATCCTTCAGGTTTCTACAGTCTGGGAGATGTAGCAGCTGTGGTCAGTGACACAATGTTTGGTGATGCCAAACTACACTGAACCCTTCTTGGGCAAAAGCTCATAACATCCTTCTTATGGAGTGCTTTCCAGACAACAAATGCTTGTCAGAAATGATGGGAGTTGTGGAAAAGAATGTTCCTGGTCAGGTGTATCCAGTGTTCCTAAAATACTAGCCCCAGCTCTTCCCAGCAATATACATTTTTGGCAGCTTTCTGGTTATAGGAGAAAAGGGCTGGATTGGAACATGCGCAATAGGACCAAACGACATGCTCAGGGTTATAATACATGGACACAAGCATTGTCTCTTCCCCGTTGTGGCTTTACCATTTCCTGGCTCGCATTCAAGAACATGCTTTCTGCTTCTCCACTCCTCAAGCCTGACTAATCATAGAATCATAGAGTTGGAAGGGATCTACAAAGTGATCTAGTGCAGCCCCCTGCCTGTAGCAGGAAACCCTCCTAGAGCATCTCCAGCAGGTGCCTGTCAAGCCTCTGCTTGAAGGTCTCCAGTGAGGGAGAATCTACCATCTCCCTTGGCAATCTATTCCACTGTCAAACTTCCCTTATCATCAAGACATTCTTCCTGATGTCCAGCCGGAATCTCCTCTCTTGCAGTTTGTACCCATTGGACCTAGTTCTATTGTCAAAGGTGGATGAGAACAGATTTGTCCCTTCTTCCTTACGACATCCCTTCAGATATTTGAAGAGTGCTATCATATCCCCTCCAGTCTTCTCTTCTCCAAGCTAAACATACCATGTTCCCTCAACCTTTCCTCATAGGACTTGTTTTCCAGCCCCCTGATCACCTTCATTGCTCTTCTCTGAACCTGCTCCAATTTGGCTGAATCTTTCTTGAACTGCCCAGAATTGAACACAGTACTCCAGCTGCATACCAGTATTAAGCCACATACCTGTTTTGGTCCACAGCAAAAATGGGATGTAGGAGGCCACGTCCCACATTCCTCCTTGAATATGTGAGATCAGACCCTAGCATTGCAGGGCACATGACAGCAGTGTTGAAAATACGTTGTCTGAATGGCTCTTGCAAACAGAGCCAGTCTTTTGCTCCTGTACGAATCAACAGTGAGGTATCATAGGTCAATCCTTCAGTTGTATGATCTGCACAAAGACTCTTCTAATTGTGCTTTGGGGAGTAAACCCCTTCTTAAGTTTGGTGATAACCATCCAGGCAGGTTATCCCCAAATACAAGAAGAACCACGAACACTGCAGAAGGGGCATTTCAAGAGAAAACAGCATGGATACCCTCATCCAATACCAACTGCTGGCACTGGCCATGCAGGGGATCCAGAAGCTTCCATTTGAAAAGCTCTGCTCTCTGTTCATGGCAGGTGCTTAGAAATAAACCTGACAGCCCAGAGCTCCATCTTGGGGCCTTCAGTTCTCCCTCTCTCTGAATCACGGTTTTGTGGTGATAGTGATTAATGCAAAGTGTGAGTCAGGTTTGCTTACAGCTCCATTTGGAAGTTTGTGTCTCAAACAGGCCTTGTTGCCATTAGCTGCCCCACTGAGTCTAGGGCAGGGACCATATATGCCATTTCTGCCACTCTTTCCTGGCAGGCTGAGCAGTGCAGTCTTCTTGGGTCTTAACCCAGTCAAAGATCAGGGCAGCTGTTTTGAGGTTTTTATCCTCCTTTCTTTTTTAAACATAAAATCAAAGTTATTTACAAGGTGCTACGTAGTGCAAAAATGCAGCATAAGGTCATCAGTGAACTATGAATGAAACTAATAATTCGAACCTGCAGCCATTCAGATAACTCAGTGAGACATTGTTTAGACCTGACTGGGACTGGCCGAACTTGCTTTTTATTCAGTCTGGATTGGGACTACCTAGCATGTGGGAAGGGAGTGCTGCTATGTTCCAATCCAGATCCTTCTCTCCTTTGTACAACTGCTACTTGCCCTGGAGAGAAAGCGCCCTTTTGCGCCAAATCTCATGGACAAAGCTGGAATTGTTGCCTGGAGACAAGTCACTGCGCAGCCTATTTGGAATTCATTTGCGCTCTCCAGTGAGATGTCCTGTACTTTTGGGGATGCTGCTGCATGTGTGTGTGTCAACCAAGAGATGCTGAGTCTTGCATTTAAGCTTCTTGTATGTTGCTATCACCAGCCACGCCCACCAACAGACCTTGGGTTCAACTTTGATGCCAATAAGCAGCAAAGGCAGCTGATAGCTGAGCTGGAAAACAAGAACAGGTAAGAGGGCCTGGGGGGAGGAATGTCAGTAAGCATTAGCCCTGAAGTAAGGGACCAGTTGCCACTCTCGCCAGTGAGAGTGAGCCACTTGTTCATGACCACATTCTTTAATCTCAGTCTGCCAAATGAGGGAAAGGCAGCTATGACAGAGCCACCCCTGCTTTGCATGCAAGAGGTCCCCACAGATTCAGTCAGTCCCTAGTGGCAGCAGCTCCAGGTAGGGCTCAGAAAGCCTTTCCCTGCAAGAGACATGAAAAGACACTGCCTAATGACTAGCACTCATGTACCCCTTTCTGCTCTCCACATTTCCCGTTTTACTGTGTCTGCAGATGAGTGAGGGAATACTGGTAGATACAAACGTCAGAAGAGCCCCATTACATCAGGGCAAAGGCCCATCTAGTCCACTTCCTTTATCTCACAGTGGTGCAACAGATGCCTCATGGAGCATGCAAGACTACAAGATGCTTTGTTGTAGCCTACTGCTAAAACAAAGAGAGAGCCTACTTCTAAAACCAGGAGATTGCATGTATACCCATCATGGCTTGTAACCATTTATGGACTTTTCTTCTAGAGATCTGTCCAATCCCCTTTTAAATGCATCCAAGCCAGATGCCATCACCACATCCTGTAGCAAGGAGTTCCACAGATTAATTACCTGCTGGGTATTTTCTTTTATCTGTTCTAACTCTCCATCACTCAGTTTAAGGGCACAATCCTAACCTGTGCCGGAACAGCACATGCTGACAGGCCTGCGCCAAATCCAGCACAGGTTGGGTATGGTCTGGAGCCTCTATGGGGATGGGCACATGCGCCCTTGCCCCGGAGTAGGCGCCAGCCCGCCCTATGCGCTACCTGGGTCTGTGCCTGCTGTATAGCAGGCACAGATCTGAGTTCCCCATGCGTCCGAACAGCCACATCCAGGCTCCACTGCCCTCTCCAGGCCAGACCACCTCCCAGACGCCCTCTGCCAACCCTGTTCCATCCTCCCCCCACCCAGAATGGCCCCAATGCCAGCCGAACTTGGATAGCATATGAACGGTGCATCTTCAGCTTCTGCCTGCACTGCGGGGCCGAGGCTGCTGCTTGCGCCAGCCCTGTGCTGTCACAAAAGTTGTGCAGACTGTGCTGTGGCCAGTGCACCATGGATCAGGTCCTTTTCCCCTTGACTCTTGAGGAGGAACCAGCCTGGTGTGTGAATCAGTGATGTCTGTGAGGCCTCATGCAGTGTCTTCCCAGAACTGTACTTTGCTTGCAGCCAGCTTTCAGATCCTGAACAGAGAACATTCTACCCAAAGATCTGGGGAGCAAGAAGGGTGATGCTTCCTTTTATCTCTATTTGCACAGAGAAATACTGCAGGAAATTCAGCGTCTCAGGCTGGAGCATGAACAGGCCTCCCAGCCAACTCCAGAGAAAGCCCAACAGAATCCAACCCTCCTGGCAGAACTGCGGCTCTTGCGGTAAGGATGAGCAGACTCATGAGTCTGACTTTTCACAGCTTGTGAAATCCACACTTTGGTTTATCCATCCTTACAACTACCCAGGAAAGGTGGCCACTGTGCTAGTCCTACTCCACATATGGGTACTGAGGGCTGGTGTGTGTGTGTGTGCTGGCCTCATTTTTCTTTCTCTTCTGAGCAGGCAAAGGAAAGATGAACTGGAACAGAGGATGTCTGCCCTGCAGGAAAGCCGGAGGGAACTGATGGTACAGTTGGAAGGGCTAATGAAACTGCTCAAGGTAAGGTTATGACCCCTGTTGTGCCACGAAGCAGACAGTGACCCATCTAGCCTAACATCGCCTCCTCTAACAACCAGCTGCTCTCCCCCAGCACCTGGTGCCTGAGAACCTTTTTAAAAGAGACACTACCAGGGACTGTACCTTGAATGTGCTCTGCCACCATGCTACCACAGCCCCTAGCCAGCTGCTGTGGGATGAACCATCATGGTGGTTTAGGCATCTGGGAATGGTACATCTCTGCTCAATCTTGCCATAGGTTGGTGTGGAGCACCACAGTGCACTGTGTCGTTCGGCAAGCTTTGCTGAATGGCAGCAGAGGTGCTGCTGCTGTCATTGCAGGTGCTGCTGATTGATAGCTGCTCATCAAGAGGAGCTGACTAAAGCTGGGGGCTAGTATCAACCCTTATGGGCAGCTAAAAGACGAAGGTGCAGGAAGAGCGAGTAGGAGGAAAGAAAAGGTGGGAGGCAAAAAGAAAAAAGGAAAAGATGAGAAGGGGAAGGGGTAGTGATGAAGGAACTTGGAGAGGAAAATATGGGGCAAGGTAGAAAATGGAAGACATGGGGTGACTTGGAAAAAAAGGAAGATCTGCCAGACCCTCGAGGACATGGCCCAGGACAGGTGGGACATCCAGAGAAGAGGACCTCTTGACTATAGCCTGAGCTACAGTCAGGCTAATCCCTTTGGAATTAGCCTCGCTGGGAGCAAGAGGCAGAGGTGCACCCTGGCAGGAGAATTTATACCCCCCTTCATAGAGGCATGTCCACAGAACTGGGGAGATTCTGCAGAGGAGGACCCAGGAACCCACCTTGTCTAAAAGATTGGCTGGGTCCTGTGGCACCCCCATTCTCCCCAAAATGCTGAGTGGCACTGTGTGTCCACCTGACACAACTGAGAGATGGATGACTCAAAGTGAAGGAATTGCTGTGCACCTATTGCTGTGCCAAGATGAAGATGCCTCTCTTTGTTTTCCTATCCCTCTTTCAGTTTTGTTGGTGGAATTTGTCCCCCCTCTCTAGTTTCACTCTTGCACTCTGTGTTCCACTCAAATGTCATGTCCCCTCTCCCAGGACTTGGAACTCTCCCTTGGGATGAGGAGGAGGTAGGGGCGCTGCCCCAGTTGGTCATCCGCCTGATCCATCAGCCCACTCCCCTTTAGCATTGTCAGAGAGCAACATAAGACCTGCTTGGCTTCTCCTGTCCCCTCCCTGAAAAGGTTACTTACAGTTTCTTCAAAGGCCATCACTCTCCTTCTGGGCTTCTCCTGGATCAGGCATTGGAATACTGTAAAGCATGCTTTTCCCAAGGGCCCTAGTGGGTTCCTCCTTTTCCCTGCAGGCAGTCCTGTGGTGAGACTGAGCCTGTTTCCCCAGGGGCACTGGAGAGTGTGTGCAACACCCACATTGCTTTAAGGGCTTTTCTAGTTGAGCCAAAAACCTTCCCCTTCTCAGACTCCTGGGTTCTGTCTCACACCTCCTGTCAGGTAGCAGGCCTGGGAGAGAAGCCTAAGCTGAGATTAGGCTAGGCCATCCAGGATCTGTCTTGGGCAAAGAGACAGTTCTTCCTGTCATTCTGCATCCTCATTCCTCTGTGGCCTTCTGCATCTGCAAGCACCGGTGTTTCCCATGGGTGCTTGTGTATCTGTATCTGTCTTTCTTTTCAATAGCGTGATTAACTGCCCTCTCTTTCTCTCTCATGTTTTCTTGTTGTCAACACTGATAGGAGGAGGAGCAAAAGCAGGCAGTAAGTGAATGTCCCCTGTCTTTTTTAGATTCTGCATGGTGTGTGTGTGAGTGTGTGTGTGTGTATTCTCCCATCATGACAGTGAATGCATAAAAATGAAAGATTCTTTTTTCTTCTCCATGGCTGCTGCAGAGTAACTTCTGTGAGATCCTTCTTAGTGTCTTCGACATTCCAGATGAAGCCATTTTCCTTCCACCGAGAGCCTGGGCTTATTAATCCTTGGCACACTTGCTTACTTCTATTCCCCAAATTAAGTTTGCTTCCCTGACTGACTAATGAATTAATCCTGCTGGTTGTTAGCAACAAATGCATGATCGACAAGACCCTAGAGTGGAGATTTTCCTTCCCATCCCATCCCCCATTCATTATTCTGTCTTGGACGTCTGTGATGGTCTCCTTTCCTCTTTGGGGAATGTCTGCATTGAGTTGATGCCCATGCATGAAAAGGGGCTGCTCTGCCTTGAAAAGTCTTTCCCAGAGGAGGGGAGAGTGTGCCTGCCTCCTTCCTTAGGAGCCTACTGCTGCAGCTCTCCTGCTTCTCTGCACTAGTTTGGTATCCACTCCAGAGGGAGCCCTTTTACCTTCCTAAGCAAGCTGTGATGGTGCCACCAGCAGCAGCAACTGCTGCTCTTCTAGCAGAATTGGTTCAGGCTTCAGTCCTGAATCTGGCGCCTGAGACGTTCCAGACTCCTGGCTTCACTGGGGGCTTTATGGCCCTCAGTTTTGCGCCACACCTACTGACTGGCATGTGAGAGGAAAAACACATTTGTTCCACCTATGAACAAATGTTCTTGCTCTCAGAGCCTTGTCAGTTGTGAGTGGTGCTCTCCGAAGATCAGGATGAAAATGTTCCACTGAAGCATACTTCCGTTTCTGGACTAGAGGTCACGTGCATGCAGCTTCCTGATAATTCAGGAATTTGCACTTGAGGAGCAAATGGGGGGGGGCAGTTTAGTGTGTGGAATGTCCCAAAGAACCTGTCATGGGACAGTTGCTTTCTGGACCCCCTTCATCTCTGGGCATTTCTCAGTTTCCTACTGCCTTGATATGGCAGAACTTTGCCTGCCTGGAAGACCAAGCCAGCACTGGCCTTCTTCACGTTTGCTCTTGCGTACAGAAGATTGGTTTGTCTTTTGGGTGCTGTTGTCCACCATCTTTTAGAAGCCTTTGCGGTGAAACACTGGCATTTGGCTGTTTATTCTCTAAAAAATGCAGGCACCCCTGTGAACTGCTCAACTACATATCGCAAGAAGTGAAGATGACTTCTGGGACTGCACACAAGTGCCAGCAGCTATCCCTGCGGGGATGGGGAGAGGGGGGCTAAAGAGTTTTGTCTTGCAGGGCACAATAATCAAAACAGTATTTATATACCACTTTTCAACAAAGAGTTAACAAAACAGTTTACAGGAAAAAAATAATGTTAATTGGCTACCTGTCCCAAAAGGGCTCACAATTTTTAAAAATGCAGAACATCACCAGCAACAGCCACTAGAAAAGGTACTGTGCTGGGCGTGCAGAGGGACAGTTACGCCCCACCTGCTAAATATAAGAGGAACACCACTTTAAAAAGTGCCTCCTGCCCACTTAGTAGGGGTTAAACACAACAGAAGTGTGTTGTCATGTTTCCCTCCATGGAAGAGAAGATTGTCCCACTACAAATGACTTGCTGCCTCTCCCTTCCCGGCTCACTCATCTACCTGCAGTCTTTTAAATGCCTGTTTCTGCACCCAGTAAGATCCCAATTGTTTAGCTAAGTTCCAGAAAGAAGAACCAAAGACAGACGGTCAGCGCTCCCTGATCTGACCAGGGGATAAGCAGCTTCTCCAAGATCCTTTGTGTGGCTAAATTTGTGATAGGGGGTTTATACAGACTGATCTTCCCCATGCCTCTGACGTATCCTGAGGAAACTGGGGGGTGGCGGGAAGTATATAGTAAATCAAACACTATTGAATGATTCCTTCTGCACATGGACTTGGGACCCAGCCTTGCTGGAGCTCAGATGGCATCCACTGAGAGTCATCCGTCTGCTTTTCTTTTCACTCAAGCAAGAGTGGCTATGACTTTTATTAGGCAGCCTGATGTGGTGCATGGTGATCCTATGTGAAAAGCTGAGGGGTGGTTGAGGGAGAGCAGAGGCATCTTTTGCAAGAGTCCTGTTCTGCTGAGGTGAGGAGGCAGTGGGGTGTATGCAGAAAGATCCTTCGAACTGCCAGAGAGGAAAGCCTGTTGGGCTCCATTTCCACATCCTGCTGGAGGGGAACCTTGCTAAAAGGTAGAGCAGCACAAGGCCACTGTTGTGAGATGGCTGGGTGATGCCATCAGGCTTTTCTGGCCTTTATTGCTTCCTGATCCCAGAAAGTGGAACTATGCAAAGAAAAAAAGAAGCCCAAACAAAGGAAGCTTTGTGGTGATGAGGTTGGCAGATCAGTCTAGCACCTGTCTGGGAAACAAACCCTGTCTCTCTGGGATCAAGGGCTATGGCCTTTGCTGTTGAACAAAACAGAATTGGGAAGGCTGGTGGGCTTGTGGCACCAGGTGCTTTTGCCAGCATTTGCTGTGGTCTCAAGACCTGTCATGAAAGCAACAAAACAACCTCTCCCCCTTCTTCTCGTAGGTTAGAAAGGTTAGGAACCTTCTTGTGACAGGTAATGAGGAGCAGCTTATGGATTTCCCTTGGAGATAAGTTGCTTGGTCTGCAGAAGAGCAGCAGGCCCAAGGAGGGTCATTCTCTGCATTGTTCCTTCTTTACCCCCAGCTTCGAGGCAGGCACCTGACCAGAGACTTCCACTCATTGGGCTGAGGAGCTTGAGAACTGGTGCGGAGGGTTCCTACCTGAGCCCAGTAGCTTGAACACATCTTGGCACATCTGATGTGCCCCCGCACACACTGCAGAGTAGAAGGGTCGTGAAGTTGGTGCTTGTCCTTTATTGGTCTTATCTTGGGCCCCTCACCCTTGTGGTTAATCTGGAATTAGCACCAGCACAGTTGCACAGCACAGTTGTAAGTCCAGAGGGTTTCCCTGCATTTCCAACATATGCACGCCTAGTGGAGGTGCTCCAGAACAAGGGAGAGGCCTGCCTTCCCTTAAATCCCACTCATACACCCCCTGGACTCTTTGAGTGCACTCTTTAATCACAGGAAATTAGACCAGGAAGCTGTCTGTGTCCTCACAGTGACACTTGACTCCACTCTCGTCGGAGGTCAGACCATCAGAGTTCCATCAGGGACCGCTGTGTCCACAAAAGGGGCATTTGAATGTGTAAAGTTGGTGCTGCCATGCAATCTCCCTTGGGAAGGCCCAGTGTGGTGAGTTGAATTCCCTATTAGGAATTGAAAAGACTTTATTTTGACCACTTCTTGACTCACTTGCTAGAGTCCTTTGGAACTGGCTGCTGTGTAGGCCCCTTTTCTCACGACAGATTCTGCAGCCTGGACAGTACATATGTAGCGCGAGGGCTTGAATGCGCCTTTTGCTGGATGAGGTGGCCTTGTGAGCCTTTCTCAGTGAGATGGACACTTCTGTGACTTCTACAAAACTGGCCTGGACAGAGGGCAACAGGCTTTGAAGAGCCCCTCTCTGTTCCTGGCCACTCAGCAGTTCCTGTGCGCAGAAGTTAATCATTATGGCGGAGTCTGCTGCCGAGCCCCACTCCCTCTTTCCAAGGGAGGAGCTGCACTCAGTTGCTGCCTCAGTCATTTATTCTGGCCTGAAACTTGGTGTGCAGCCTCAAGGGGAGGAAAGGGGGCTGAGAAGGGGTCTACAGGCATATGCTGGTGTTTTAAAGCCAAATTAGCTATTTTGCATTTACCCTGGGATTTTCTCAGGCATGTGTGTGCAAGCCTGCTGCTTAGGCCTTGACGTCCTCTGCCATTTTAGCTATTTCTGCTTTCCTCGCTCCGCTGCCTGCGTGCGAGGCAGCCTCAACAGCCCCCACATACAGGTTCCACCAGCCACAGCCACCACAAGGCCCCCAGTCTGTTTTGGCGCACTTAATTACGTGATTCTGAACAATGAAATACAAACTGCCGGACGTGACCAGCACTCTCCTGCCTTGTAATCCTGCTGATCCTGCCTGCTCGTTTTCCTCCAGCGTTTGATTGGACAGCTGTGCTTTTTTGGGAGAAGCCAGTGCCAGCAGAGGCCCAAAATAGAACATGCGAAATGGACCGTGCACGTCTCTCTCCCTCTACTGTACATTGCTGACAGGGCGCCAGAAGTGCATGCCGTGGCCGCCTCTCCTAGCTGCACGAAAGCACCTTTTCCCTGCTGTGTTTCTGCACAGTCAAAGCAAAGCCAGGACCTGGGAAGAGGGTGGTGTCTTGTTTTGTTTAAGCGTGTAGCAGCAAAAGCAGCGGCAGGAGACAGCCGTGTGAGGGTGAAGTGCCTGACTCATTCCACAGCCCTGCTCTCGGGGTTAGCAGGGGAGTTTCTGAATGCTGTGGAGAGGTTGTTAGGCTGCTGAAGTCAAAGCTTTTTACAGGCCTCTTTATGGGGATTGTTCTTGGATGTTGTACTGTAATAAACAAGAGAAGTGGCAGGAAGCAGGAGAGCCCAGTAAATGGGGGTCGTCAGGGTGTGGTGGGGCCAATTCCATACAAGGAGAAAGGCCACTCAGTTGCTGGCTGCGGGACACTGGCTGCCAGGCCCCAGAGGCTTGGCTGAGAAGGAGGAGGAGGAGGAGGAGGTGGTGGAGGCGACTTGGCTTGAGTTAAGGCCTGTTGGTAGATTCTGGGGCTCCTGAAGGGCAGAATGTATATAAGTCCCTCCCTGGGGCTTTTGTAGAAGGAGAAATGCCCTGCAGGTACATCTGTGTTTTGCCAGGTAAAGCTAATGGGTCACTTGCAGGAGAAAAGAAGTTGGTGGGAATGGGTGCTTAATCCTTTCCTTGTCAACTGTTTCCCCTCTGCAAGCCTCCCCCCAAGTAGCTCCCACATCCCACCCAACATGAGAAGGACAATGACCATTGGGGGAGGGACTGTATTGGAAACCATGCACTGGGGGTCCCTAAGCCTGTGGTTGCTGCATAAGTTGCAGCCTTATCTTAAGGGTGCCAGCGACATGCTCTGCAAGCCAGAAAGGAGGGGAAGCAAAAATGCAACAGCTTCAGTTGATGCTTTACAACTTCAAGTGCTGAGAACCTGGGAGCAAGAGCTTCCTACTTATCCCACTAGAGAGAAGTTCACTGCTTTCTCTTGAAAGGCTACTTACAGGAGCCAGTAAGAATCAAGCAGCCTGCTAATCCAGAGGGGTTCTCTGCCTTAGGCAATCATATTAATTGAGCCAGTAGAATCTTGCTCTTGCTGGGCCAATGCTATACTATGCCACCGGTCCTCTGACACTATTACCTCTGAATTCTCATGGGGGGGGGAGGGAGGGAGAGAGAGAGATTGATTGATTGATTGATTGATTGATTACAGGTCAGTTGTAGAACCCACACTTGGCATGGAAAAGGCTTCAGGTTATGTCATTTGGCCCCGCCTGTGTGTTTCATGTTGGGAGTAACAACCCAGGAGCCTCCAGACCAGACTAGGACTGCATTGGAGACCCAAGAGGCACATCCCTCCACACTGCAGCCCCAATCAGGGCCTTGTGGCTGCTTTTAGAACAACTATGGAGGGTCAAACCACACGCTTAAAGTCCAACTAGTTTGGCCCTCAACCTAAGGTGACAGTCCTTCTTGGGGTGAACCAGTGATTTGACTTTTCATAGTCCAATTTCAGATATGTTCCAAGACTGAATGGGTGAATGTTGCAGTTCTCCTAGGCTCGGTAAGAATACTAGCCTTACAGCCAGCCAGGCATGCCACTACTTGGTCTTCTCATTGGCAACTTTGTGCATGCATACTCATGGCAGTGTACTTCCACAGCTCCCACAGATTTCAGTGGGGCTTGTGCAAGAGAACTTCCAAGTGACTTGGACCTCTTCAGCATACAGTTTCTTTGCAAAACCTTGCAAAAGTGAAATATGACAACAAACCAACTTTATTTTTAGTTTGACATACAAGATGCATTTTCTGTTCTTAAACAGCTTGGAATGTGAGCCAACCCATCCTTTGCATTTCAGTTCCTGGTGGTAACCCTACTTCCTTGCCCCCGCTTGACCAGCAACTTGGCTGGGGAGAATCAAGTAGGGTGACAACCTAGACAATTGGACAGTCTTTATTTCTGCTGCTATTTTATCCCCAGGAGTATCTGCATATTGCTTTAGCATGTGCTACAGTCATGGCAAAGGCAGGGTGGTGGAGAATGTGTTTCTCTTGTTGCTGATTTGAAAGTGTTGGCAAAGTAAAAATTGCCTGTGTGGAGCTTTTGGAAAGGGGTGGATGTTCTAAATGCATTGAGCTCCTGCAGCGCGCATGCTCACCTGGAACTGCATCACCAGTTTGTTCCATACCTGTCCTGCTCAGTTCCCTGCTGGTGACAATTCCTGCAGACCATTTGTGCTTTGAGCCCAGATTGAGAGAGACACAGCCCTTGGCCCCTGAAACTCCCTTTTGTTGTGCCTTGTTGTGAAACTCCTTTTTTGAGGTGATCCTAACCTGTTGCAGTAGTGGAGGTAGAAGCAAGCAAGCAAACAGTATTTATATACCGCTGTTCAACAAAATGTCCACAAAGTGGTTTACAGGCAAAAAAATAAAGTTAAATGGCTCCCTGTCCCAAAAGGGCTCACAATCTAAAAAAATGCAGAGCCAGCAGCAGATACTAGAAAAAACATTGTGCTGGGGTGAAGAGGGACAGTTAGTCTCCCCCTGTTAAATATAAGAGGAACACCACTTAGAAAAAGTGCCTCTTGCCCAGTTAGCAGGGGTTACCTACATACTAACCTACACAGGATACTAGGCCTCCCATTCTGATTGTGTTTCCTGCTCCAGTGTTCTTTGTTGTCCACAAGGCCAGTGCCTCAAAGTGGTGATCCATAAACTGGTGCCAGTCCACGAGCCTTTGGCTGCTGCTCCACAGTGAATTTCCAGGGAAGAAACAGTATAATTTTAAAATCTCACTGGAGTTCCACCAATAATAATTTTCAGTCAATAGAGTTGACAATGTTAAAAAGTATTATGCTTTTAGAAGCACATATATTGGTGATTATGCTACAGCACATACAGACATACTATTATGAGTGCACTTAGGTCAGAACATAGCCTTACATCTGACAGCATTGCCAAATTTGGGTCCATTTAGCACCATGCTGTCCCAGGCACTGACCAGCTAGGTGCCCCACTCCCCAAGCAAGATGTAAAGGCATTTGTCATCCTCTGCCCTTGGTCCACAGAACCCTTTGCAGCCCTGAAAACAGAAGCTGCGTTTCTGGCTGTTGAGGCTGGTAGATCTGGGCAATCTTCTCCCCCGCATAGTCACTTAGGGTGCACTCCTAACCAACTTTCCAGCACTGATATAGCTGTGTCAATGAGGCACATTGCATTCTGCAGTGGAGCAGTAATTTGCAGAGGCCTCCTTAAGGTAAGGAAATTTTTTTCCCCTTACCTAGGAACTGCATTGCCCTTAATTGCATCCAGCAATTTTCCCAATGCTAGAAAATTGGTTAGGATTCCACCCTTAATCCCTTCAAAATGTTTTTTCAATGCCAGTGGCCATTGCAGCAACTTGTGGTGATGAGTTCAGTAGATGAAATGCTCACTGTATTAAGAAGACCTTCCTTTTGTTTCTCTTATGCCATCTGCCTATCAAATTCAGCGAACAGGGGATTCTCAGGCCACCAGACTCTGTCTCGGAAACTGGAGAAGCGATTGCTCAGATTTTATGGCTCTCCTTCAGAAATATCCATTGCCTCTGGCTGCTCTTTGCGTGAACTGTTTAAATGATAGGCTAGTCAGCCAACCCACATCACAGTGCCAGAATCAGGCTCTTTGCGTTTCAGTGTAGACAAATGTAAAGTGATCAGTGGTGTCATTCAAATGATTTAGGAACAGGAACTCACTTTTGAGTTCAAATTCAAATGTTGAAAAAAAAACAAAAAAAAACCCAGAAGCAGCCACGGAGCCCGTCAGGATCCGGAACGCCCGTTCTGGTCCGTTCCCCCGAATGACATCACTGAAAGTGATGCACATTGGGGCAAAAAAACAAAACTTCACCTCTTGGCTAATGGGTTCTGAGCTGTCTGTGACAGCTCGGGAGAGAGATCTTGGGGTGCTGATGGACAACTCAATGAAGGTGTCGACCCAGTGTGCGGCAGCAGCAAAGAAGGCCAATTCCATGCTTGGGGTAATTAAAAAAGGGGTTGAGAATAAAACGACCAACATTATCATGCCGTTGTACAAATTGATGGTAAGGCCACATATGGAATATTGTGTACAGTTCTGGTCGCCATGTGTCAAAAAGGACATAGTGGAGCTGGAAAAGGTGCAGAACAGAGCAATGAAAAAGATTACGGGGCTGTGGCACCTCCCGTATAAAGAAAGACTGCAGCATTTGGGGCTCTTCAGCCTAGAAAAAAGGCACCTGAGGGGGGACATGATTGAGACATACAAAATGATGCACGGAAGGGATAGAGTTGATAGGGGATGTTCTTTTCCCTCTCTCACAACACTAGAACCAGGGGGCATCCGCTAAAACTTGAGTGTTGGGAGAGTTAAAACAGATAAAAGGAAATACTTTTTTACCCAGTAGGTAATTAATCTGTGGAACTCTGCCCCAGGAGGTGGTGATGGCATCTAGCCTAGATGCCTTTAAGAGGGGATTGGACGGATTTCTGGAAGAAAAGTCTATCGTGGGCTATAGGCCGTGATGGGTTGTGCAACCTCCTTGCATTAGTAGTAGGCTACTTCAGAGTGCCGGGTGCAAAGGAGTGGCAACAGGATGCAAGCATCTTGTTGTCTCGTGCCTCCCTGGGGCACCTGATGGGCCACTGTGAGATACAGGAAGCTGGACTAGATGGGCCTTTGGCCTGATCCAGCAGGGCTCTTCTTATGTTATCTTGAAACGGCCAGTTGCTCATTCTTCTGCAGCTGTGCATACCTTCGCATCTCATGGTGACAGTGCTCTTGCTGAGGACTCCAGGCTTCATTTCTTCCCCTGGTCCCTCACTGTACGCTGACTCTTAGAGCAGTCTGATCTGCTGGCTTCTCTTTCCTGCTCACCTGGAGAGCTGGAGTGGAGGGTTATCTAGTCATGCTTTGGAGTCAGATCTTGTTTGGCTGCCTGTTTGGAGCCACATCTTTCAGAGACCTTTGCCTTTTCTGGAGACTGGCTCAGGCTAGTGGCTCTGAGCTTGTCCTGCCAGCACACCACTGCCTTATGGCTGCTCAGTCCGTAGCACATTCTCCTGCCATGCCATAATTGACCGTGTCCCTGGCTTACTGAGGGCCTGTAGCAAGCACCGAATCATTGCGTGGGGGAGATGTTGGCAGGTAGATACTAATTTTTGGAAGCTGAGCTCACTTCCTGCCGATGGCGTGTTCTGTTTTAGACATATGGAGCTTGAGGCATCTATGAGGCATCCATGCAGAAGTGTCAGACAGACAGAAGTGCAAAGTTGGAATGAAGAAGTTCTGGAGCAGAGAGGTGGACCTGGGTCTTGTCAACGTAGAGATGGGACTGGAAGCCATGAAAGTTTGAGGCCACCCAGGGACAATGTACAGAGAACAAACGGCAAAGTGTCAAGAACAAAACTTTGACAGTGTCTGAGAGTGCGCAAACAGGAAAACAGTGGAAACATTGACATAAAAATTAGACATCTGCTCCTAGAAGCTCACCAGCAATACGTGGCATAGGTTGTCCATTTGTTCCCAGGTATGATTCAGGGTGCTGGTTTTAACCTTTAAAGCCATGAACATCTTGGGACATTTAACACCTTAAGTGTGTTAAGGACCATTTCTCTCCATGCATGAATCTACCCATCCCCTAAGGCAGTCTAGATGGGTTCTTTGTATCCCACTGCCATCTAGGATGCAACTGGTGGGGACCTTCTTACTGGTGCCACACTCACTGTGGTACTCCCTCCTTTGTGAAGAGCAGCTGGCACCCTGCTAGCCTGGATTTCAGGGGAGGTGGAAGACTTTTGCTCTTGTTCTCTTTTGATAACACTTTTGCTTTCTCAGCATTTGTCTCTTGCTATTGGGCAGATTGTTTTTCTGCTTCTGCTGCTTTTGCCTCAATTTTTGTTTAATTAATAATTTCCTCTCTAGAGTTTAAAACTGCTGGAATCCAAGTGAAGAAAAGGGAGACATAATTTTTTCATTAAAATAACGCACTGGTGCTCTCATTTCTGGGTCTTGGATCTCTTTGAAACATCATTAAGGGGATGTTTCATTATTTGAAACATCATCACAAGGTGAACCCTGTGAATTCATAGTCCTGCTAGTTGCAATGGGTCAGGAAGTCTCTAGCAGTGAGTTCCAATTCCTCTCCATTGTATTCCTGGATCCTGCAAGAGAAGCCCCTGGGGGCATCTGTGTTGTTTTTCTTAATTTTTTCCCCAGCAAGGGCTGGAACCTGTTGGGAGTGCTGGTGTGATGATTGATGGTAGTGTTTCATTTCAAAATCTGCCGTGTTGTCCTCTCTCCCTGAGAAGGAGAGTTCCAAATTAATTGGTAGCTGCTTTTGCTTGTAGAGATTACATGCTTAATGCAGACATGAATTTTCTCCTCTGTCAGTTTCTAGTACTGTATTGGTGTGTGTGTGTGGGGGGGGGGGGAGGGATTCAGGGAAAAGCCAGGGCATAAGGCAACTCTTCCTTGGCCAAATTTGTTGGAATCCAGCTCCATGATTGTCAAGACTCCTCTTTTTCCACCATTCAGTGACAGTAATTCTGTGGATACTTTAGATGTATTTGTCTTTGCATGTGGATTTTGTTTTGACTGTGAGTATGCCGTCTGTCAGGTTTCCCTTTTGCCTGATCAAGAGTTGCATGGCATTCAAAATCTTGTAGGTCTCTACTCCATTGTTAAGCTGGTCCACTAGAAGGTGACATGTCCCCTTGTTTGCATCTCCTGTTCTTTGTTCCCAGCTACCACCTGATTATCCTGCATCCACACCCCAGGTTCATATACAGCAGCAACAATGAGCTTTGGTCTACTGTTTGTCCCAAATCCTAGGTCATTATTAATTTGCTTTCATGGAAAGATTAAAGCAGGAGTACATCTCTTCTTTTACAGTACAGAGCCACAAGCCCAGCACATCAGTTGTCTTAACACATACCCAGTCTCCTTATAATGTCATATAGGTCTTATGGGAGGAGTCTATGACAACCCCCTTCCCATGATAGCATCTCCCATCTCAAAAAGTGGAGCAATGTTTGGTGTGGAAAAGAGTCACAGCAAGAAGACATGTGTCTTCTGACATGGACTGCACTGTAGTGCAGTATGTTCACACTGACTGAAAACACACACTGCAGTGGCTCCAACTCACAAAGACAGAAGAGATTCAGGTTCTTCTCATAAACGTGAAGCAGAACAGAGGCTGAAATGAGTTCAGAGGTTGTCTGCACAGTTCTTAGAGGAAGACTGCAAGTGTTTTATCTTTATAACACTGCAAAGCCACCCTCAGTGCAGTCCATGAGCCTATTGTGAATTTGTGTGAATAATAGCAGAGTTGGGGGCTTGGAGA
>JAJKFI010000038.1:4541186-4676680 GCA_029204185.1 Lerista edwardsae
GTCCACAAGCCCCCAACTCTGCTACAAACAATCCAAACAAACAACAGAAATTGGCCCTGTGCTTTGCCTGCCGGAGGATGTGGCGGTGAAGTGGAATGGGGAGGGTCAGAACAGCGTTGGCCAGTCTCTTTGTGCTCAAGGCAGCTGACAGTAGAAAACTGGCTGAGTGCAAACAAGCTGCAGATAAGGAGGTGCCTCTGCATGGTAGTCTCAGGCAAGCTCTTCAACCTCAGAAGACATGCCGAATAAGGGGGAAGTGGGCTGGGAGTTTCCAAGTGGGACAGGCACACAGCTGGCTGGCTGCCTTCTGCTGAGTCCGATAGTTGGCTCAGGATCCTTCACACTGCAAGACCTTCCCAGTCCTGCACCCAAGATTTCTTTTTGACAAAAACAGCCAAGGATGGCCTGGGCAGATCAGGTATGCTCTGCTCCTGAGCAGATGCCCCAGTCTTTGTAGCTCATCGCTTGTGATGATGTACCTGCTTGTCTCCTTCATGGACTGTTGTGAGCACATCTTGTTTCTGCAGAAGAGTGTTGCCTGCCCAAGGGGCTTCTGCTGGAAATAGAGCCCTTGGTGGACTTGTTGCAAAAGCCATTGCCTGCAGAGCCTGTGTGGAAGCCAGGCCTCAGCCCTCTGCACCAGAGACACTTGGGACCCAAATGTGCCCTGTCACAAGCCAAGCAAGGGCAGTGATTCTGCCCTCTCCCAAACCCAACCCAGCGAAATAAATATCATAGACCTGCCTTCCCCAGGAAAGGGAGTTTGGCCACAGAATGTGCAAGAGGCCCTTCCAGCTGATGTGAGGAAATAGGCAATCTCATACATGAGGCGATTGCCCTTCAGGTATCCTAACCCCATGCCATTTAGGTGACAACCAGCACCTTGAATTCAACCAAAGAGAGACCAGCTGTCAGTTCTGCTATTCAAACCATGAATTGACATGTTCAGACTATCTGGTGCCAGTCAGAACTTGTGCAACAGCAGCAGCAGCTTGCATCAGTCACAGCACTACGTGGTCCTGACCAAACCCACATCAATTGCGCTCTAGTAGACAAGTCTCAATGTAACCAGTGTATGGATCATGACCACAGAAAACTCTGTTGATGCCAGAAAGGAGGTGGTTGGTGTGTAGACCTTTGCTTGGCAAATGTGCTCTGGGCCACAGCTGTCACTTGGGTAACCAGGAGCAAGACCAGGTCCAGGAGCATTCCCAGAATGGTGAAATCAAACCTTCAGGAGGAATGCTGTCCTGTCCAGAACAGGGTCATGGATCCCCTGACTAATAAGATTATTAGTCAATGATATATCTTGTCCAGATCTCATTTCAACTCACTTGCCCTCATTCAGTTCATCAATGATCCCAGGCAGCGGGTCATGATTTCTGCTGCCACCCAGGACCAAATGGAATGTAGAGCTGTGCGCTCTGCATATTGGTGACATCTATTGTATTTTCCCCCAGCATTTTCATGAAGATGTTGAAGAGCATGGGGAACACAATTGAACTCTGTGAGACACTGGAGACTACATCATCAAGCAAGAATCCTATAGTTCCACCTTCTGCAACTTACCCTCTAGGAAGGAGCAAAGCCACCATATTGGAATGTAGAGCTCATCCTGTCTAGGAGCTTCAGAAGGATACTGTGGCTGATAGTATCAAAAGCTACTGAGAAGTCCCATGGAGCAAACACGTGCTCACTCCCCGGGTGTACACCATCGGTGCGGGGAACTAAGACCATTTCTGGCCCAGACCCTGGCTGGAAGTGTGCCTGGATTGCGCATCATTTAACATCATTTGCTGAATGCCAAAAAAATACCATCCCTTTGGGCTGCAGTGGATATTCTGCTGGGAGGTGCATTTTCTGAAAATTAGAAATTGCTGAATTCCAGCAGCATCCAATTCTGCATTTACAGCTTTGTTTAACTGATTAAATCAATCTCTTGAGTGGCATCTTGGGGTGACTGGCTTGCAGATACATTTCACTGAGGAGTTCTCTGTATCCTCAGTTCCAGAACCAGGGGGTATCCACTAACATTTAGTGTTGGGAGAGTGAGAACAGATAAAAGGCAATACTTTTGTACCCAGCAGGTAATTAATCTGTGGAACTCCTTGCCACAGGAGGTGGTGATGGCATCTGGCCTAGATGCTTTTAAAAGGGGTCTGGACAGATTTCTGGAGGCAAATTCAGATTTCTGAAGTTCTTTGCAGGCTACAGGCCATGATGGCTAGTGCAACCTCCTTACTTTAGAGGGAGTGGCAACAAGATGCACGTGTCTTGTATATCCCTGAGGCATCTGGTGGGTCGCTGCAAGATGCAGGAAGCTGGATTAGATGGGCCTTTGTCCTGATCCAGTGGGGCTCTTCTTATGTTCTTATGTTCCTTTTCCCTGTGCATTGAACAGAAACTGAGAGAGCATCTGACTGGTGGGTTGAGGCTCCTCTGGCCCATGCAACAGTGTCTGTCTGCTATCCTGGTCTCTTGTCTATCTCTGCTTATCCTCCAAGACTATCCATGGGAGAATTGGGATGGGGTGGGGCAATTGTTGGCTGTCTAACCACAAGATAGAATTCAACTCTCCATGTAGGATAAACACAGTATTTGCTTGTCTAGGTGCTAGCTTGATCTACCATATACACCTCTGCTCCGGAGGGAAGCTACTAGAGCAAATGTGACCTACTTCCCAAGAAATTATCCCCAAGAGTTGTGTACTTTGACGGCTGACTCCAAGAGGAATCATCACCCTTGCCAAGCTACTCCAGCAGGCCTGAAACTGGGGCTTCCTGCTCACGATGGATTATTTGCTGTAAGCAGAGATGTACAGCTGTTTTTCTGCTGAGCAGCCCTGGCCTCACCATCCGTCCCTGTTCCTGATCAAGCTCTGAAACCCCACTTTGCCCACAAATTCAGCATGTGCTGCCAATGCAAGAACCCAGTTTCTGACATCAAAATGATGGTGTGAGCCTGGAGCCTGTCAGGTGTGGAATAGCTCAGAATCTATTCGTGGTCAGAGTTTAGGCAGCTCTCCAGATGTTAAACCACTGCTGCTGGGCTTTCCGATCAGAAGGTTGGGAGTTCAAGAGTATGCGACAGAGTGAGCTCCCGTTGCTTGTCCCAGCTCCTGCCAACCTAGCAGTTCGAAAGCACCTAAACACAAGTAGATAAATAGGGACCATTTCGGTGGGAAGGTAACAGCGTTCCGTGTGCTACAGCGTATAGTCATGCCGGCCACATGACCACGGAAGCTTGTCCTCAGACGAAACGCCGGCTCTACAGGCTTTGAAACGGAGTTGAGCACTGCCCCCTACAGTTGGTCACGACTAGACCATTTGGTCATGGCGAGACCTTTACCAGATGTTTAGAAATTGAAATGTGAACCTTTTGCAAATATGAATTGTTCTTTGCCATGTAGTTTCTGGATCTCCAGAGCAAACCACTGTCATATTTTTATTTTCTTTCCTCCATCAGGGCTAAGGTTTTCAGGAGTTGCTTAATAGTCCATGAACTACACATATAGAAGTCAGAATATGCATGTCATGGGGTGCCTTTGGTGTCAGTTCTGCCTGAAAATGTGTCACCCAGCTGGGAAAATGTGGTGTTGAGGTTCCACTAGTTGCCATCTTGCTCAGTTGAAGAGTTGATTGAGAAGAAAAGGCACTGACTAAGCTGGGTTCCATGTTTTATTCTAGGCTCAGGCAACAGGTTCTCCACATACCTCCCCTACCCACGGAACTGGCCGCTCGATGCCAATGCCAGTCAGATCCACATCTGCTGGCTCTACCCCAACCCACGTGCCCCAAGATTCACTTGCTGATGTTGGCGGAGACGTTCAGGAAGCATTTGCACAAGGTGAGTGTATTATGAGCGCTGTGTGTGTGTGTGTGTGTGTGTGTGTGTGTAAAAGAGAGAGAGAGAGATGATTGATGATGGCTCTTGCTCTCCCTCCCCATGCCCTACCATGGTGAGCTGGTTTCCTGTAGTTGCCATGAACATTCTCTTGCTGAGGAAATTGATGGTCAAAGAATATCAAAAATTTGTGTGGCTGCTACTGTGTGGACAGTTTGTGTGCCTGCAAGCCCACTGCACTTGTCCAGGGCTCAAGTAATTATTACTCCATAAAGTATTACTTTATGTTCTCCATCTGAGTTCATGCAGGGCAAATGAGTTCCTGTATGCTCAGAGGTGTGTGTGTGTGTGTGTGTGTGTGTGCGCGCGCGCTTCCCAAGTGGCTTCAGATTATGAAATGTCATCTGAAGTGAATGTGGATAGCTGTCGTCCCCCCCCCCATGTGTGTAAAAGGCAGTCTTTCCATCTGAGATAGCACCACCTCCTGGTTGGAAGACCATATGTCTTTTATTTTAGTACTGTAGTGTATTAGTCTCTCATTTTTGCAGGGGGCCAGAAGACTTGCGGCAGCTTATAGTTAATTAAAAGCAAAATATATAACACTCTGCCAGGGATAGGAGCTATCAGAGGCTCTACCAAGGGAAGTAGTTCTTTATGGTTAATACTCAGCACACTCTCTTCTGCTCTCTGCTTCCAGGGTTTACTGGGTCAGTAGTTTATTGGGGGAGAAATTGGTAGATCTATTTGAGGCCAGACCCCTGGGAGACCAGACCCCTGGGGGAGGGCATCTGGAAATCACCCCTTCCAGGAGAGCATCAAAAAATCAAATTACAGGAACAGACTCTCAGACATGACAACTCACTGAACATATACTAAGTGGGCAAGAAGTCAAAGTATAGCCAGTTTATTAAAAACCCAAAAGAAAAAAACAAAATAATTAAACAAAATAGAAAAGTACAGAAATTAGACTGATGTAAAATGCCTGCATTAAACTGGATAGACTCAAATAAGTAGTTTAAATTTTCTCCCAATGATGCGCTGGAGATTGCATTTCTACCAGTGTTGCTGTAACGCATCATTGGTAAAAAATGGTTTAAGCAAATTTGATGTAGTAACTAGTTTGCTCTGGCTAACAGAGCAAACTGGCTTGCAGAGCAAACTGGGTAGCTATGTGAGGACAAAACGCCAGCTCATGATTATCAAGTTGGTACAGAATGCATAGCAAGGACAAAACTTATTCCCTGAACACATCTAGCTAGAAAGTCCCTGTAGCTAGCTGCTTACGTTGTCCAAGAAATTCTGATCCCTGCTGGAGCAAGGGTCTCCAAACCTTTAGGCAGAAGGGCCACAACATAAATTTGATGTGGTGTTGAGGGCCGGAAAAATAAATGAATAAATTTAGGAAATTAAATTGGAGAGAAAACTTAGATGAATGAATACATTTTAAATTAAATTAAAAGAAATGAATCTGAAAGTCAATAGAACACAGAGAACATTCCAAATTGCAGACCAAGGACAAACACAGCAGATCATTAGGAAATGCAGCACCCATGGTCCTGACCCACGCATAAGCACGCACGCACACTATTTCAATGAAGAAAAAAAAGTCTCAGGAGCAACAGAGAACATTGTAAGGTACAAACCAACAGATCATTAGGAAATGCAGCCCCTGTGGTCATGGTTCCTCACCTCCCCCATATTTCAATGAAGAAGAAAAAAGATTCTGTTCCAAGTTGCAAACCAAAGAGAGTAGATCATTTGTAAATACAGCCCCCAGTGTCCTGGTTCCTCCCCCCCTTCCCATATTCACTTGAAGGAAAAAAACTGGTTCCACATTGCAAACCAAAGACCACAGTTTGCAGGAGCAACCGAGAACGTTTCAAGCTGCAAACTAAACACAAACCAAGCAGATCATTAGCAAATACAGCCCCCCAGGTCCTGGTTCCTCCCCACCCCTACCATATTCAAACGAAGCAAAACTTCAGGAGAAGTTCCAAGCAGCAAACAAGCACTCGCTCCGAAGCCTTTCCACATGGTGGTCCTGCTCCTTCCCAGCCAATCTCAACAAGCCTTTTAAGACTTGGTTCTGCACGGGAGAGTTCTCCAGTTCTTATGAGAACTCTTGAAGCCTTGCACAGGTCTCAAAAGTGCCCGGAAATAACACTTATCTCTTGCAGTGTGAAAGGGAGGCTGTGAACTGGAGGGAGGGTCCTGGTGGGCCAGATCTTGACCCATGGGCAGGGTTTGGAGACTCCTGATCTACAGTAGGTGTAGGTGAGAGTAGGTGAGTGAGCCATTCATTCATTCATTCATTCATTCATTCATTTAAGTTCCACCTCTAATGTATTTATTTAAAATTTAAAATTATTTATTTATTTTTCCAAACCACACCATACCAGATATTTGATGCGGCCCTCTGGCTAAAAGGTTTGGAGACCCCTGATGAATAGGGACGGTGCCACCACCAAAAAGGCCATACTCGCGAGCTGCTCTATTTGCCTCAGAAAGCAAAGGAATCCTTTGAGGGAAGGGTCCTACAGCTCCCTGCCAATGTAGTCTCTGCATATCTACAATATCCCCAATTGGTTGTTATCCAGCCTCTGCTTAAAGGCCTTCAATGATCGAGACTCTACCACATTCTAATGGAACAGACTCTACCACAGTCTGGCAAACAGTTCATATCATCAGGGAGTTCTTCCTAATTAAATGTCCAACAAAAATCTCCCTTGTTTTAATCTAAACCCATTTGTTGTTATCTTGCGCTCTGGAGCAACTGAGAATGAATCTTCTCCATCTTCCACATGACAGCCCCTCAAATACTTATAGTTATGTTATGTAGATTGCATCAGGGACAAGATGAAGCCCTGTGGAACTTTCCAGGCCAAAGGCCAAGGATAGAGCTGAAGTCCCCAGAACAATCTTCTGAACCTTATCCCCAAGGAATTAGCAGAGCCAACTATACAAGGTGCCACCATGCCTGTCCATTCCTGATGGTTAGTGGTCTTGCATGCCCCTGAGAGGTCCAGAAGAACTCAGCTCATCTCTGTCTGTTCCCCATCATAAATTGTCACCCTAAGCAACGAAGACAATTTGTGTCCTGAATCCTCACTAACAGACTGAAATAGGTCCAGATAATTGGCTATCACACGCAAGGAGGGGAAGGCGTGCTTGCTGTGGTTCCTGACAGCAGGATTAAAACTAATGGGTTGAAGTTACAGAGAAAGTCGGTTTAGGCTAGACATGCCTTCACTGTAAGAGCTGTCTGGTGCTGGAACTCACTGCCTCCTGCAGTGATGAGTGCTCCCTCATTGGAGGTTTTCAGGCAGAGGCTGGAGGGCCATCTGTCAGGGATGAAGTGCAGGCATCAAAAGGAACAAACCTGGCAGACTCCAGTAGTTGCTGGAAAGCAGGAGCAATTTCTGCAGAGGTGGAGGATAGGAGAGGGGGATATACTTATTCATAATGTGTGCGATGCCTTTTAGCCAAAAATCCAAGGCAGCTCATGCGTATAACAAACTACAGTGAATGTAATTAAAAGAAGCAGCTGAAGAATCAAAATAGAGGAGGTATCAGCATCAACAGGACAACTAAACAGTTCCAGTTCAGTTCTTGCAGGGAGTCCAGCCGTTGAATTTCTGCTTCTTGGAAAGGTGCATCTTCATGTTCCTTCACTTCCATTTCTTGCCCAGGAACCCGACGAAACCTCCGTAACGATTTGCTGGTAGCAGCAGATTCAATTACCAATACGATGTCATCTTTGGTGAAGGAGCTTCATTCAGGTAGGCAGCAAACTTTTTATGTGGGCATAAGCAAGGGAGCCAGCAGGCCCAGCCAGTATCCTTATGGCTTGGTGGCTGGGGAGTTTTTTCTAAAGTTGTGTTTTCACTAGAGAAATCTGCCCTCACAAGACAGGATAGTTTCATAAAACCAAAGAAACGGCTTCTTCAAAACAAAGAAGGCTCACCCAGTGGATCCTGCCACAGAGGTTGTAGCTGGAAGATGTCCTCATTTGGGCCAGCTCTTCCAGCTCTCCATTAGTCTGGTATTCTGGAGCTGGACTTGCAGATATTCCAGCTGTCTTCCCCAGAAGCACCAATCCACCAGACCAAATCTGTAAATGAAGCAGATAAGATGTTCCTGGCTATTGGACGAGGCCAAAAGGGGCTCATTTTGATCAGCATCCTGTTTCCCAAAGCGGCCCACCAAGTGTCAGCAAGCAAGAGATGAATGCAATAGCCCTCTCCCACCATTTCTAGCCTGCACACTGCCTCTGACCATGAATGTAGCACATAGCCACTCTGACTAATTGCCTTTTCTTGACTTTTGGTCCTCCGTGAGTTTGCTTTAAACCTCCTTTTAAAGACATCCAGGCTAGTGGCCAGCACCACCTCTTGTGGTAGCAGATGCTGCACACTTGTGATGCACAGTGTGCCTTTGGCCTTCAGAGCTGCATGACTGTGGGTGGACATAAGACTGTGGCTTCCCACCAGGGATTGGGCTTGGCAAAAACTTTCCCCATCACTCTGGCAAAATCCTGGCCAATCTGTAACAAGTGGGACTGTTCTGCTGGCAGCTGTTTTAAGTTTTGTTTGTTTTGAGCCAGTTGCCATGCAGGGAGATGACAAATCAACAGACCTCAGGCTCCCACTTGAAGATGCAGATAGTCTAGATGAGAGGGTCCTGGAAAATGACTGAGAGTGCTCCATTTGTGAAACTCAAGCCTGACATTGGTATTTTGCAGACAGAAGTACCCATCATACTCCAGTGTCCCATTGGCTTGTCCTGTGTCTCCCTTCCTTGACTTGCTAGGTCTGGCATCTGTATCCAGTGTGCCCTCAGGCACTGCAGTCTGTATAGTTGTGCAATGCAACCTGAAATTCCCTGTTTGGCCAGCAGCCTGCAGAGTCCACAGGCAAAGGAAATGTACTGCAGCAAGAAACAGAGTTCAACTTTGATTCAGACAGGGGAGCAGATAGCAGCCCTGCTTCTTCCGTACCCCCCTGCACAGCCAGTTGACCTGCTGTCTTGCCTCAAGCACTTTGGATGCAGGTCTCAGGTGGAGGGTGTATGACTCTGGCACTCCCAGGTCTAGATGGTAAAGCAGAGCTGGATATCCTAGGAAAAATTTCCACATGCTCTTATGCAGCCCAGAATCACTGTGGAAAGTCAGGCGTGCCATCCTTTTACTCCACCCATCATCCCCGTTGGCTGCATGTTTGGCTTGCAGGGCCCTCTCCAAGTGCCTTGCTAGGTACTGCTGCATTGTTTAAGGACTCCCCCTAAAGCAATCTTGTTCCTAGGGCTTTTGCTCTCTCTTTTGCCCTTCCACGTTTTTACCTCTTCTCTCTCCCCCACCCATGGTTGTAATTGCGGCTCCCTTTCCCTGCTTCCTGGGTACCACTAGGGCAGCACCTCCTACCCACCTGACAAGAGAACTGAGGCCATGGCCATCACTTCCTAGGAAGCTGTTGCTTCTGGAGTGTAAAGTGCTTCCTCTTCTACAATGGCTTCTGGAGTGTAGCACCCTGAGCACTCCAGCGGGATGCAGGAATTTCTGTTGGTTCGGCCAACCTGCAGGCCTGTGTCCTCAGAGGAGTCTGTCTGGAGTGCTCGGGCCAAACACCTGGGGGCAGGGGGGCATGTTCTTGTCCTCACACTCCACAGAAAGGGCAGCCGAGTCCACCTGCTATAGCAGCAGCCCTTCCCAGGGCATCTCCTTGTTGGCTCCCAGTCTGGTCCTCTCACTGGTCTTACAGCTGTGTGCTTTTTGTCTGGAAGGAGAAGGAGGAGGAGAAGAGGACGAGGACAAGATGCAGAATGGAAAAGACAGAGGTAAAAACAATACTTGCTCTTTCTCCACCCAGTGCTCCACCCACTCCAGCCAGTACTGGACAGGGATATGGAGGACAGGAAGAAGGTTTTCATTTAATGCCCCAGTCCTATCCTCTTCCCCTGCTGGCATAACTAGTGTTGCGCTGGCAGAGGCTGCTTTACGGCTATAGAGCAGCCTCTGCCCACGAGTGCAGTGGGCCCACTAGTGGGGAGGCGGCAGCGGCCAACAGTGTGCTGGTGGGCCCACAGACATCTGCTGTGGCAGGTACACCCATCAGGGGTTTAGAGGGAGGTGGGGAGGGTGTTGAAAGGGCCAGGGGGGAAGCAGAGAGGGTGGTGGGAGGAATAGGGCAGTGATAGAGGCAGGGAGAGAGGCAGATCAGGCCCGGGAGTGGGCAGGATCAACAGTGGCTGTGCATGCCTAATCCCGAGCTCCTTTCCGGACCTGATCCGACTGTAAGGAGCAAGGTGGACTTGTGCCAGCAACTGTCCCCTTACCCCAAGGAGACCTCCAGCAGCCAAAAAAACCCCTGTGGGATGCAGCGGAAGCGGTGCCAGTGCTGCAGCATCCCTGTGTGGGGATTTAGGTAAGATTGGGCTGCAACTGTCTGTTTCTTTAATAACAGAGTGCAGCTGAATGTAATGGCATTTTTCACAGAATGAGAGGGCAGGTCCCTTCCCTGAGGAGCTTACAGTCTAGATCAGGAGTCTGCAAACTATGGCCCAGGGCCCAAATCTGGCCCGCCACAACTTAAGTGGCTTGCAGCAACTTAAAATATTTGACATTTTCACTCATTATGTATCATTTCTCAGTTTAAGCATGGCTTGCTTTCTTTGTAAATGTCACATTTCTCTTTTGTTCTGAATCATATCATGCTGATTACAAAAAAAATCCAAATAAAATGCATTGATTAATTTAAATTTCATTCATTCATAAATAAAACTGATTCTTTTCAGCCATGAAAATGTGCAAAATATATGATGTGGCCAACAAACTGAGAAGTTTGGAGACCTCTGGTTTAGATAAGGAAATGTCAGAGGAAGGGGAGAGAAATAGGGCAGGAGTCCTGCCTTTATTCATTTTGGAGATTTCAGTGCCACCTCTTCCCAGGCAACAAAGCTCAAGTCAGTTTGCAGCATAAGATTAAAACATCCATAATAAAACATCTATAAAAACAATTCTGAAAACCATAGAAGACTCTTTCTCTCAACAATCCCCCTTGCTTTACAGGGGAGGGGGCACACAAAAAATATCTTAGGGGAAGGCAGCTTTGGCACATGTGCTTGTATCATCTAAAAAAAAGAGAATGTGTTTTTTCCTCTCTTAGGGCGCAATCCTAACCTGGAGTTAGACCAGCAGAGGTAGGTCAGCAGTTTGGCCAGCACAAGGGCCACTGTAAAGCATGTTTGGAACACTCTCGGAGTTAGGGAGAATGGCGCATGTCTGTGTGTTGGCCTCTGACTCTGAGAATGGTCCAAACATACTTTATGGTGTCCCTTGTGCTGGCCTAACTCCAGGTTAGGATTGCGCTCTCATTTCATGCCTATTTATGCAGTTTTAATTGCCTAATTAGTCAGTTAAAGCTTGTAGACTAATCAATGGGCAGCCCAATTCTACCTCACCCCACACACCAATGCAGCCACTCCCATGGGCGAGTTTTGCGTGGCAAAGTCCTCCTTGAGATAAGGGATTTACTCCCTTGTCCTAAGGAAAGCCCTTGCTGCTCCACTGGGTTTACTCAGGCCTGTGCCAGCTGTGTAGCTGGTCCAAGTTTAAATGGACCCTGGAAGGCAGATTGAGGCCAAGAATAGGATAGTGTATCAGTGGCACGACTACCATCAACAACGCCCCTTTCTGGCCTCAGTCCACCCTTCTTCCCACTCCAGACTCTTCCCAGTTTCTCCCACCCCCATTTCCTGTCCATCCCATCCCCTGCAGACTTACTGTATCTGCGATGGGGCTTGTCTAGAGGCCACTGGCTGCTTGCAGTGGCAGCCAAGCTGTGCTGTATGGCGTGTTGCATTTTGTGATGTCCATAAAGAACCTTACACTGCTGGAATGCAGCATAAAGGCCCTGTTCGGATTGGGCCCTAAGATTTCTGTGACAGACCTCCTGTTTGGACTGGAGTGCGTATCAATTGCTTTGCACCAGGAGACAAGCAACACCTACAGTCAGCACTATGTCAGAGCACTTCTCCAAACTCTGCCCCTCCCTCTTGCTTCAGAAAGCCCGTCTCCTTTCTGCATGCTGCTATTGGTTTCCAGCCAGTGGCACACCATATCAAAGATCAATCCTGCACTGGCTTTGAACCAACGAGCTGTGAGAGCTGGGCTCTGACATTGTGAGGGGAGACACCTGAGGACCTCCCTCCTGTGGCAGCCTCCTGGCAGGATTTCCTTTCCTTTGGTTTGCACTTCCACACCAAGCCATAAGAAGTGCAGTGCAAGGCAGGACACCTGTATTCACACTGCATCTTGGAGAACCACATGGCCCACCCTGGTTTCTTCATGTCCCCAACTGCGTGGGTGGCTGTGAGCTTCTCTGTCTGCCCTCTTGCTGCAGCAGGCCCAGTAGTGGGCACTGCAAGCCAGTCCCCTTTCTACGTGCAAATATGGGTGTCCAGCAAGTGGCACACCAAACTGGGATGACAAAAGGCAACATACAGGCCACATAGGCAAGTGTTAAAAACAACTGCATATAGAATTAGGCCAGTCACAAGAAATGTAAGAAATCCCTACATGTGTGGTTAGTCTATTTTCCTAGCAGTGATCATGCCTGCAACCCCAAGGACTGAATGTGGAGGTAGGTTTCTCATACAGGCATCACCTCCAGCTGCTGTTTGGTATTCCTCACACATGCACCATCTCAATCCAAACTTTGCTGGCCTAACTCCAGGTTAGGATTGTGCTCTAAGTGTCTTTCTCCACGTCAAGAGGAGAGATGCTGGTTGCTGGGTTCAGCTTTCTCGTGCTACGTTTCTATGATTCATTTTGTTCTTTGGCTGTAAGCTGGCCTTGAGAACCTGTTTCAAAAACAGGATGCATTGAACCCCGCAAAGAAAGAAGCCACACTAGAACGGAGAGGAATTTTATGGTAGCAACAGCTGCAGGATGCCTTGTGATGAATTTCTCAGTTTTGTCTCTGGTCTTGCAGGTTAAAGGGAAGATTCCAGACTGACCAGCATCCAGGTGAGTATGTGGGCCTTCTAGTTCTAGGCAGGGAGAGCCAAAGTGATGCCCAACAACCGAGCCAGAAGCCAGCTGCAGGACTGACTGTCATGCCGGCCCCAGAGCCAGGATCCCAGCTAGTTCAGAGAGCAGCCCTATTGGCCCTGGCTTTTTTGTTTTGCAGAACTCAGAAATGTGCAGGCATTGTGGGACTGGGAGAGGCATTTTGAGGACATCTCATGGCTCTGTCCCGCTGCCTCTGCTCCCAGCCGTGCCCCATAAAAGCTCTGACTAGCACCTCCCATTCCCCAGTCCAGAGGAGACGGCTCCTTCTGCAGCAGAAGAGCTACTTAGTCCGCCAGGCCCGCCTCTGGTTCTGCTGGGAGGGGCTGTCCCAAAGGATCTGGGTGCTGAATCTTCTTGAGGTCAAGAGCCCATGTACTCTGCACATGACGAGTTGGTTCTTGCCATCTTATCCTGAAGAGCTTTCCAGGCCTTCTCATTCTGCTTCTGATAACCACACTCCCTCCGCTGGTTTCGGTCCCTCTCTAGATGGATGGCAGGGGTCTCACTCATGGCTCTGTGTCTTGGCACAGGTACAGAGATGCAAGCGACTGCTCTAAAGACACCTCCACATCCTTCAGATAAGGCATGTTCCAGCTGACACATCCGCCATCATGAAGCCAGACCACAGCCAGCAGGAAAGCAGCCTCCTTGGGACAGACCAAAGGGGGCGGGATCCCATTAGGCTTGCTATCCTGTTTCCATGGGTGTTCCACCGCTGTTTGGGCAGAGCTTCCTCTCAGTTTCAAAGAGGACAATTTGAGGAGTGGTTTCTGCAAAGCCAAGCTGCCTGCCCCCAATATAATAATGTGCCCTGGGTTTCCGACCCAGACAGCAACACCCCTTTATCATGCACTGGCAGTTTCGTATGTGTCCTTCAGCTTCTTGCGTGTGCCCAGAGAAAAACAAGCTGGCTGCTAAATGTGTTTTTCCTCATGTGCAGCGCAGACAGAATGCAGGCATTAACTCTTGGCAGCTGCCCCCCTTACTTTCCAAAAATGCCCGACTCTGTCTGTGACTGTGCGGTCTCCTGGGACATCTGCAGGTGTACAGTTCAGTTCAGGATGAGGCTGTGGCCAGGAGAGAGCCCTCTGCGGTGCGCTGTATTTTGGGTGCCAGGAAGGGTGGCGGAGTAGGATGCTGATGGTCTTGACCTGCAGTTGAACAAGCTGTGGGGTAGTTTCTCTTCTGCAAGCTCCTGTGGAGTGGAAGAGGTGCTGGAGCACATGCTGCTCTTCTGAATCCCATTGGTTTTTCCCCTGGTAGTTTCACTGGGCCTGACGCAAGAGGACCTCCCAGTGGGTTGTACTCCATGCAAATTAATGTGATGAGTTGCTTTGTGGCTTTTCCACTTGAGTGCCCAAAGTTCCCATGCCATCTCTGATGCCAGGGGGAGCAGAGTGGCATTTGGGGGCTGCACTGTGGAGGTTCCTCATTCAGGAAGATGAGCACAGTTGCCTTTCTCAGCCTGCATGCTAGTTCAAAGACAGCAAACTGGCTCGTGAAAGAAAAATTATTCTTGCTCCTTGAATGTTGGCGTTAGAGGCCAGTCTCTCAACAGGGTGGCATTCTGACTGGGGGGACCTTCATGGTTTGTCCCAGTTGGAAGAATTCTCTGCTTCCTCCTGATGTCCTGGAGGGCAAACCAGTGGCCTGAATGTATAGAGGGCAACGAGTGGAAGCGAGCAATAAATGACTGGGCCGGCTCTTGTGGGAGGACCTTGCTAGGGCCATGTTCCCCTTTGGGAGGAAAGGAGATGGTAAACAAAGGCTGCAAAGCAGACAAAGAAGGGGTTGCCTGCCTCAGAGCCGGAGTCGACCACCTGTTTGTCAGGCCACTGGGTATACTAGCCCCAAGTATGCCATTTGCTTGTTCTCCGTCATGCATGGCCTTTTTTTCTGGCTCAGGCCAGGCAAGGAAGATACAGGGAACTTCAAAATACCCAACGTGTTCTAGCTTGAGGAGACTCTTCTCATTAAGACAACCGTGATTCTTGTGGGCACAGTGAAATCTGCATCCAGAAAACAAAGGTAAGCTGTTGCCCAGGCCATCTTGAGGTGACGGCAATCCCTTGTTGTGCCTGGACGGTCATCACAGAAGCTGTCTTTCTGGGCCAGCATTGCGCCTACAGCCTGAGAAGCTGACACATCTCTTCCCAGGATCTGGTCATGGATGGTGACCCTGCAGTCATGGCTAATGGCCGCTGGTGGATTGTCTTGCCCTGTCCAAAGCCGCTTCTGCTAGTATCGTCGCAACTGGGACAACTACCTGGCAAGCTTACCAGTGCTACAGAAGTTGCAGCATGCTGGCACATTGCAAGGTCATGTCTAGAAAGTCACTGTAAGGGCAGGAGGCCCCCTAATGTCATACTGGTTGTGTGGGAGAGGGGAAGGGGGCCTGGGAGAGGAGTCTGGAAAAGCTTTTGTCCCACTCTTGCACATTCTTCGTGTAAATGCACAGGGTACCTACCACGTCTTTCAGTTTTCATGCCCCATTCCTGAATGTCACCCCCCCCACCATGAGGATGGTTTACATGCAACATCATCTGCCCAAACCAGTGTCAGCCTTTCTGGTTCCCAAACCACTGCCTTTTCCTGCATTTGCCTCGGAGCCCACTCTGCCTCCTCTTCTCCATGGTGGGACTGGGCCAGGAGAACCGTTGAGACAGCTGATCCTAGCCCTGCAGCAGCAGGCAAGGCAGTTTTTTTCTGGAGCAGTGATGGGGGAGCTCAGAGGGTTGTCTTTGGTGCCTGCAGTGTGGAGCACCTGCCGTATGGCTCTGCCGCTCTTTCCACCACCTCTGTTCCTCATCATGGCAGCCAAGAGGAGCAGAGGATGCTGCCTGTCCCTTAGCCGGACCACGATGGACCCCTTGCGCTTGGCAACACTACCTGGCAGCTGCTCCCCAGGGTCCAAGACAGGCACTTCTCTCTGCCCTGCCTAGAAAGGCTGCTGGGGCTGGCTCTGGAGGACCTTCTGAATGCCAGGTTGTGACTCTTCCTTCAGGCCAGACTGCGACCAGTCCCTGTGGGTCAGGTCCGTTGGGTGTCCCAGTGCACATTTGGGCTGGCCCCGAGCAGCAGATCCCTGCTGAAAGACCTAGTTAGCCCTGATGCCTATTGTGCTGAAGGCAGCCAAACTTCCACTCTGCAGGCAGCCTCTTTCCTTTCCAAGGCTCACACGGCTGCTCTTCCCTGGCTGTGCCCTTGTCTAGGCAAGCACAGCAGTGCCGGTCCTCAGTCAAGCCCCAACCAGATGGTCAAGTGATGTTCGCAGCCTGTGCTTTGAGCACTGCCCCTCAGTGCCACACTTCGGATTCCTTCACCCAGTGCCGTAGATTTTCGCCTACAAAGCAATTTGGCAGATGCTTCATCTTTCCAGCACCGGGGCGTTTGTGGGCTGGCTTCTAGCCAGGCTCTAAGCCTGCCTGAGAGGGTAAGAGATGGAAAAGCAGCTGAGCCACTCTGTCTTCCAGAGCAGCTTGGAAACATTCCTCCCGCCTGCAGCACTTGGGCGTGGAAGACAGGTGTGCTGCTGGGCCCCAAGGCCGTCTCCCGTCTGTGAAGATTGGCGGCCTCAACTGGGCTTAGCAACAGAAACATTCACCCTGATGGAGAACTGTCAGGGTGCCCCTTTGCACCCTTCTGTGGCAGATGCCACTGCTGCCTGGTCTCTGGGTCCCAACTCTTCTTTGTCCCTTGTGTCCATAGGGCTCCTTTAAGAGGAGAAGGTGTCTGAAGTCACACAGCATTTCTTTGCTGAGCCCCTGCAAGGACTGGGACATCTAATGTGCACCACTGACTTCTTGTTCCAAAATTGTGGGGTGAAGGAAGAAGTGATTGACAGGGGAAAGAGGGCAAAATAGGGGGCCCAGCTGCTTTTCCCAGGCATCAGGCAATAAGGGAGAAGTGGAAAGTGCACTTGCTGCTCTGCAAGGGGAGGCATGTTGTTCTCTCACAGCCTGTTTGTTGCAGAGACTGTAGCTGCAAATTGGCTCTTCTGCCTTTAACCCCCTGGTGGGAGCGGAAGGGAGAAGCTGCAGCTCAGCAACAGCACTCCCAGCTGCCTGAAGAAGGCCCCAGAGGCAGTCCTTTAGCAGCACAACCTGCAGGTGGGCACTGGTGGCAAGGTGATTTCACAAAGCCTCCTGACCTCTCACTTCAAGAGACCCTGGTAGGAAGAGGGTAAGAACCTCTCAACAGTCTTGGTATTAACAGTGGCTTGAAAGCTGATGGCCCTTCCTCCTCCCCACAATATGTCCATCCCACACTGGATGCAGATACCACATCTGTGGCTGGTTAACCTAATGGTCCCAACAGGCCCTTCCTCTGTGCGTACATGCAGAGCAAGACTGCTCGTGTATTGCCAGCTGGGAGCATAAACCGCCTGTCAGCCACCTCCCTGCTTCTAAAGCAAGTGGTCACTTTTGGTGTGCTCATTCATCACCTTGGCTCCTAGACTTACCTGGGCCTGCCTGTCATGGAACAGCCTATGGTGAGAGTTCTTGGCAGACAGAGCTGCTCTTGCCTTTATCCTTAGGTCTTCGACTGGGTAAGAATGTAAGAAGAGCCCATCTAGTCCAGCTTCCTATATTTCACAATGGCCCACCAGATGCCTCAGAGAGCACATAAGACAACAAGATGCCTGCATCCTGTACTCCCTTCATCTGGCATTCAGAGGTAGCCGACTTCTATAACCAGGAAATTGGGTCCTGGTGACTCAGCAAGAAGGTCACAGTACTGTGAGGGGTCCCAGAGAAGGTAACTGGAAAGGTTATCCAGACACAGTGGATACAGGGCAGCAGCTGTGAATGAACAAGAGCCTGCCGGTCAATGAAAGGATGCCACAACTTTCCCGTGCAGGCCTGTTTTGCCAGGGGCTAGTGGAAGCCCTTTCCATGCCATCTCAAATGTAAAGCGCAGAATTCCTGTGAGCTGCACAGATTGTGTCCCCAAAGTTTTAAGCTAGTTAAAAGCACTGTCACTGTTGCAAAATATGTTTTGTGACACACTGTTTAGCAGTTCAGCTCCAAATGCTGCCCGTGTGAGCAAAGAGGAAGGGGCGCTTCTTTGGTGGGGCTGCTAGCAGATGCCTGAGAGCCGACGTAAGAAGAGAAGACCGGGGCTGGAGCGTGGGGAGCACAGTTGGCCATGTTGTTGCTGGGGTGCAGAATGCAGGCCTGTGAAGTGCTTAGGGAGGGAGGCAACACACCCCCTTCTCCCAAGTGACACCACCTGGCTTAGACCACTGCCGCTCATGGCTGCAAGGGGCCTGGTCGTGGCCAGCGCATTCTCAGACATCAAGTTTTGGAGGCTCCTGCCTTGCTGAAGAGGAAGCAGCATGCACGCCCATGTGCGATGGTGGTGAGAAGGGCAGGGAGGATCATCTCTTGGGTGCTGTTGTCCCCTCTGGGAGCACTGTGGCTGGCACTGCTTCTCCACAAGGGTCTCAGTAGGACATAGTGCACATGTCTGCAGCAACAGCTCATGCTATCGATCAGTGAGAGAGTTCTCTTCTGGGAGCAGGCCTGTGGTGGATCTCGGTGACCACTGGCACTGCAACCAGTACTCAGTGCTTCCTTGGCCACAGCATTATGCACCCAAATCTGGCTTGGTACTGGTTTAGTGTGGGGATCTTTGTAATCATTCTGGTTTACAGCTGCTTCTCCACATGTGTGTATATGTATGTGTGTGTGGGGGGGGGAGAGAGAATGAATGTGAACTCTGAGAGTAAGTGCGAATGTTTTCATAAAAATGTGTTTAAAAATATCTGGGAGATTCTGTACATGTTGGGAACGAGTCTAATAGAAAGCCCTAAAACTGGAAGCCACGTTCTCTCATCTGCCAAATATTTAATAAACAAGTCCCATCCATCTCGTCTTGCATATGCCCTGAATATCTGTGCCGTGCTTGATAGCAGATGCTGGCTGTAGGCCATAAGCCCTGGAGCAGGAAAGCTCCCTTTGCCTCTCTGAGCAGCGATGACAGTAGTGTGAGAAGCCAGAGCGATGTGGCTCCTTTCCAAATGCCACCTGTTAGAGGTAGAGAGAGGCACCTCCTCCTCCAAGCCCTTGACAATCTTCCTCCTGGCCAGTTGGGGGAAGGTCCTTTTGCCACATCAAAGACCTTAAGAGCAGCACACGCATGAGGCCCTAAAGCAAATGGGGTTGAGCAATTCTACAGCTCCAGAGGGGTGGTCCTCTGGAGACTGGGGTGAACCACTGTGCCCCCAACTCCCCCTCCCATTGCATACTATGGAGAATATAGCTACTCAACAAAAAAGAGTTTACAAAGCTGTTTACATAGCTCAGTAGTAAATGGTTCCTTGCCCCCTAAAAGGATCCCAGCATGAAACAATGCAGAGGAAATGCCAGCGGGCAGGCATTGAGAGAGATGCTCTGCTGAAATGGTGAAGGGGGCAGCTGCTCCCCCACTGCTGACTGTAAGAGGAGCCCCACTACCAAAGCTTACACTTGTCTGCTGTGCACAGTTGCCACTAGTGCCACAGTCCCTCCTTGCGATAGTGCCCACGTACAACAGCAAAACAAGAATACCCAGGGCTTCAGCATAGCGATGTCCCCCCCATGCATACCTGCAGAGAAACATGCAGGCAAAGGTGGGAGTGTGGCAGTACACCTCCGGGAGGTGGGGTACTTTGGGCTGATGTGGCCTGCAGGACCTGGCTGTGGAGCTGGAGAGGAGCCGTCCATGGAATTCCATCCAATGTGCCAGGGGACTGGAATACCCCAACCCATTTCATGAAAACAGTTCCTACTGAAACCGCAAGGATGGACTTCTGTGCAACAGGTTTTGGGTCAAGAAGTAAATATTTTTGTCCATCAGCCCTCCCTCCCCCACCACAGCTTTTCTTAACCCTTTGTAGGGGAAAATATTTTTCCCCTCCTCCCCTCAGCCATGTTCTATTGCTCTTCTAGGGACTAGGTGACAATTGTCTCCTGCTGCAAAGTGGAGAAAGCAGCCCTCCCCAGGGCCCCATAGATGAGTGGGGAGCAGGATCCCAGCAGTTGCCAGATGCCCTCCATAGATCAGAGTGACTTCAGGAGCGCAGTCTCAGGGCTTCCCACAGGCCTTGCTCCTGCACAGCTGAGACTCATCTCATTGCCCTCTTGCAGCAGCAGGTTCAGCCCTGCCTGACTACCCTGGTTGGGCTTTTGGCTCCAAGCATCCTCTCTTCAGGGCAACTGACTTTGAGTCCTCCTTGTGGGATAATTAGGGGAAGCCACAAAAGACCCCTGTGGTGTCATTGAGCTGTGTTGGGGCCTAATGAGGGGGCGAGCACTGTCCAGCCAGGAGGCCTCCTGAGCAGTGAGGAGGTCAGCAGTGCCCACGGAAGGTGAAGGGTCGTGCTTGCTCCAAAGTGTGTGTGTGGGGGGGGTAATGAATTCCCAGACCCATGTCTGGGGTAAAGAAAGACAGAGGGAGAGACACCAGCCTTCTGGTGTCCTGCTGTTCATGCATTTGCATTTGGCATCCTTCACTGCAACTGAAATATCTCCTGCTTATCCCAGCTTTTTGGGGCTATTGACATATAATTCTTTGCTTGCATACTTCTCCTGTCCCGTCCCCCCTTCTATCATGGCTCATTATAGAAGTATATGCAGATACATTCTCACTATCTCAACAAGGAGTATAAAGAACTGCTGGATCAGGCTCAACAGGACCCATCTGGTCTAGCATCCTGTTTTCCACAGTGGCCTCTGGAAGCCCACAGCCAGGAGGGAAAGGCATGCTTCTCTCCCACCACTCTTTCCCTGCAACTGGTATTTAGAGGCAGGCTGTAGCTGGATCTAGAGCTAGCGCATCAGGCCATCAGGACTAGTGGCCATTGATAATGACTGTCCTTCATGAATGTATCCAATCCCCCTTTGAAGCTATCCAAGCTAGTCACCTTCACCGCATTTTGTGGCAATGAGTTCCACAGGCTAGTTACACACTGTATGGAGTCCTCCTTTTGTCTGTGATGTCTTGCCAATCAGTTTCATTAGATGATGCAGCCTGGTTCTTGTGAGAGAGAGGAAAAAACTTAACTCTAGTCGCACCTCTCCCCACTACACATAATTCTATACATCTAGTAGCCTTTTCTCTTACTGAAGGTCCTCTAGCCCTCTGATCATTTTGATAGTGCACTCTTGCACCCCTACAACATGCTTTTTGAGGTATGGCAACCAGAGCTGCACATAGTATTCCAAAAGTGGCCGCACCATAGATTTATATAGAGGCAATGTAAAATTAGCAACCTTCTCCATCCCTTTCCTAATGACACACGCATGGAATTTGCTGCCTTTGCTGCTGCAACATGTTGCTATCCACCACCACCAGAGCTCTTTTCTGGTTCATATTCAATAGCTCAGACCCCATCAGTGTCCATATGCAAGTGGGATTTTTTGCCTAAACATGCATCACTTTTCACTGATCAACAATGAACTCCATTTGCTAATTGTTTGCCCAGTCATTCAGTGTGGAAAGTTATTTTGGAGCCCTCCCCCATTATCTGCTTTGTATTCCACCATTCAGGTGGTGTCATCTGAAACTTCTCTCCCTTGCTATTTTACCCCTAACTTCAGATCATTTATGAACCAATGTAAACAGCACCAGCCCAAGACAAATCCTTTGTGGACCTCACTTTTTGTTTGTTCGTTTGAATAATTTATATCCTGCCTTTTCTATGCTGAATCAAATGCCCAAGACAGCTTACATTGGCAGGCTAGTCTAAACCACAATTTTTCAATGGGATTTTTACAAATATACATTATTTTTTAATTCACCGAATTCTCAGTCCCAGATGTAGCCTCCACAGTGTGTTTCTCTCCTCTGGCTGCATGCCATTGAGGTTCAGCAGGCAATTGTAGGTCAAGCCTGGAGAGGTCCTTCCCTCCATTGTGAGAATTCATTGCTAGTCTTCTGCTTCCTGTATTTTTTCCAGTTACCAACCCATAGATTGTCCTCTTATTCCACAGCTGCTTGGTTGACCCAGAAGCTTTTGCTGAGGCATTTTATCAAAAGATTTTTAAAAGTCAGCTGGTTCACCTCTATCTCCATGCCTACTGACACTTTCAAAGAAAGGTTCATGAGGCAGGACTTATCTTTGCAGCAACCATGCTGATTTTCCTTCAGCAAGGCTCGTTCTTCTAAATCGTTCATAATTTGATGTGTTATTGTTTTTACTAGTTTACCAAAACCAGAAGTTAAGCTGATTGGCCTGTAATTTCCCTGATCCCACCCCTTCTTTAAATATAGGTGTTACATTGGCTACCTTTCAGTCCTCTGGATGTCAACTCAAAAGTCACTTTTTTTTTTTAGTTCTCTGAGGACTCTGGGGTCGGCACCATCTGGCCCCATGATGTGTTGTGTTTAATTTGTCAATATACTCCAGAACCTCATCCCTTGTCATGTCTGTTGGACAATTCATCATCCCTGAGAAGGTCAGTTCTAGTGTGAATATCAGTCCTGCATCTTCTGTAGTGAAGACAGATGCAAAGAATTCAGTCAGCTGCAGTCTTCTTCTCTTGAAAATTCCCTTGAATTACCTTGTCATCTAGCAGTCCAACCAATTCCATGGGCAGGTTTCTTGCTTTGGATGCTTCAGAAGAAATTTTTGACCATGTACTTCTTGAATCCTATACTGTCTGCTTACATTTCTTTTCCCAGAGTTTGTGCTTCTTTTTGTTCTCATCTGGGCAAGACTTCCATTTTCTGGAAGGAGGCCACCTTGCCAGTTCCTATAGCGGGCAAGACACTAAGTTTCGCAGGAGCCTTAGCTCCTGTGTAACACAGCCCCTCCTCCTCACCTCCAGAGCTATTCGTGGCTCGGAGAGCAAAGCCTAGGAGCCAGTTCTCCGAACCACAAATGGTTCTGGAGGTGAGGGGGAAGGACCACATTACACAGGAGCTCAGGCTCCTGCAAGACTTTGTTTTGTCTCCCTTGTAGGAACACCACTCCACCTTGCCTTTTCCAGCTTCCTTGAGTTCATACAGGAGCTGTGCTAGCTGCCACATGGACCTGCTGGTGCCTGTCTTACCTACTGGGGTACAGTCCAGCTGGGCTTCTCTTATTGTGGTTCTAAGTAAACTCCATGCACTCTGCAGAGACCTGACCCTCTCTGCCGCCTTTTTACTAGGCCCCTCGTTTTTGCCGTTCTTGAGAACAGCAGTTTGGCAGCAAAGCGTCCACATGCATGGCCTGTTGTGAGCTCTGCTGTGTCATCTATTCTGAGAGGCATATGCTCAGATATAACAGAGCACAGCAGAAACCAGAAGGATAAAGCGGAAGGGTCAGGCAGGCTACTGTATTTCAAAAAACACTATCTCCTGCAGTGTGGAAGGAATGTGGCAATTGCACATGTAACTGAATGAATGAAAGGTGCTACAAGGAGCATGTCCGGAAGTGCCCTTGGACATGGCTACAGCCTGCAATGTCTTAATACACAACATTTTGCAGGGAAAGGAAGACAAGGCTGAAAACTCGCGCATTTCTCTCCAAGCGTGGCACGTGGTGCAGGAGCCCTGCAGGATGCAACTCTCCAGAACATTGTCCAGAGCGCAGCCATTTCCATCCCGTGTCTTTAATTCCATAAGACATTCCATGCAACTGACTGGCAGGCAGGCAGCGATAATGGTAGGATCAGCCTGGGCAAGGCTGTTTGCATCTGATGAGGTGGCATCGTAAGTATACCAAGCTGCCAAGTGAGCCAGATCATTGATCCACCGTTGGCCCCAACACTGTCTACTCCCTCATGCGACAGGCAGGGGGAGGCCTTTCCCAGCCTGGCTGCCTCAGGGCCCCTTTCTAGCTTGAGATGCCAAAGACCAACTCTGCGGCTTCTTCCTGCAAAGCAGAAGCTCAGCCCCAGGGCCCTGCCTATTGCCTCTGCCTAAGATGCCTGCAGGGGTTTCCAAGGTTCCAAGAGGGATTCTGAGAGGCATGTGAAACAAGTTAGAGGGATGTCTGTCTGGTGCAACTCCAACTTCACCAGTGAAACCCACTGTTTGGGTGATGGCACCACTACCCAGCAGCTCCCCTCTGCCTGGTGATAGTTCAAAGCATGTCCCTAGGAAAGCTGAAAGTAAGGAAGAGGTGGCTCGCTCTCTCGTGGTGCTGCTCAGGCTCCTTGGGCCAGAGCAAGGTGGGGCTGCTCGGCACTCATTAGCAGCCCTGGGAAGCCGTGGCTGCCTTCTGCCTGCTTGGCTGCTGGGAGCAGGAACAGCAGGCGTTTGGCACACCAGCAAATGGGGAGGTCAAAGGGCACTGTGGTGCTAATCGGAGGGGATTGTGCTGCCACTCCTGGGTCAAAGGTCTGAGAGAGTCGCTCTGCGTGGTGCCGGCCGGTTTGCCTTGCCCTGAGCTTGGGCCAGGATGCCAAAGCATAAACAAGGCTGGGAGAGGCACCAGCCCATCTGGCCCAACAGTCTCCTGCAGTGGTCAGCCAGAGGGCTGCTCAAATTGGCTGCCTCCTGCAGCTCATCTCCGGAACAGGGTCCTCGCCTTGAGCAGGGAGGCTGTTTGTGGCCATCAGCAAAGCTGCCAGCCATGGACAGTTTGGTCTGGGTAGTCGCAGTTCCTGGAATGCCGTTTGTGCCAGAGGTAGGGCACAGGGATACCCCCACCCTAGTGGCCCATGCAGTGGTGTCATTCAGGGGGAACTGACCAGAACGGGCGTTCCGGATACTAACGGGCTCCGTGACTGGTTCTGGGTTCCCGACAAGTGCCAATCAAAAGTGAGTACCTGTTCCTAAATCATTTGAATGACACCACTGGGCCCATGAGTGCCTAAGGGAAGGACGCTCAGGAGGCAGGATTGGCTGGCACATTAGCCCAGCAGAGGCCACAAAGTGGGGTGGGGTGATGACCGCCAAGGCAGAAGATGCCAGAGGGGGTCTAAGAAATGAAAACCTGGAAGCAGAGGCACAGGGCTTGAGGGCTGGTTCTGGAGGAGAGGACAGGTGAAACTGCTTTTACAGGGGTAGTATGCAAACCCCACGCCTTCTTGGAATGAAGTGGGTCCCAATCCAGTGCCTGCATTTGCTGCTTTCTCCTCCTGCGGGAACCCAACTGCAGAACCCAAAGGCAGGCAAGCCCTCCACTCTGGCTGGTTGGCCCTGATCCAGCATTGGCTTTGGTCTTGGGGCCCTGAGGGCAGTGAAGGGGGGTTCAGAGTGGATCCAGGGAGCCAGAGAGTGGATGCTGCATTCCTGAGGTCCCTGGTCCTTTGGGGGATTATCCATTGAGGAGGCAAGTCCTGCTGGTCCTTCCACCACTTGTTCAATGCCCCCTGTGAGGCTCAGCTGCCCCCTCCACTGCAGAAAATGGCTGAGCATTGGCAAGGCTGTGCTGGAGAATCTTCCCAACATACTCGCCTGTGAAGGGAGCGGGATTTGGAGCCCCAGAAACAGAAGGTGTTTTGTCACCAACCAAACAAGCACACATTAGCTTGGAGCACCTTTGCCCCTCCTACCTGTTTTCTCTCTCATGATGTATTGAAAAAGGCAGGAGATACCCCGAGGAGATAGGGAGTGGTATCAGCAGTGGCCCCTTGTCCCAGATAAGCCAAGGATTATAGGGTTAACCCCCAAGGTCTTTACAAGCCTTGGGAGCACAGCTGTAGGCTGAGGAGGCCCCTGGCTATGAAGAGAGGTTAGCACAGGTGCAGATGGGCGTGGCTGATGCTAAAGCCTGCCTAGCAACAGACACCAATTGGCTGGCCTCTGTATAAAGTTGGAGGCAGGAGCTGCAGTAAAGAACCTAGGAAGGTGCTGGAGGAGGGCCCCAGGTAGGTGCTGGATGGATGGATTGCTGGCTGGGCTGCCTGCCTGAAGGACTGTTCCATGGACTGGCTGAAAGCCTGGATAAGGTAAGGTTATTGTGGGGAATAACCATTGGGAATTGTTGTATGTCTACCACGCCCCTGGAGCCACCACGTGGAGGAGGCGGTTATGGCTTGGGCAAGCTGACTGCCTATTGTTTGTTGGTGTTAGGGTATTTTGGAGCTAAGCCAGTGATGAGGGCAGTCTGGAGGAGGCTGACCAGCCAGTGATCCCAAGCGAAGCTGCTGGAAGAGAGGAGGCCCATTGAGTGACTGAACCCCCTCCCTCTTGCCTATCTCTGAGGCCACTCTGAAGGGGAAACTAGTTAGCCTAGTGTGGGCATCAGGGCCCTTGGGGAGACCCAGCAGGGAATTTGGCAAAACACATGGCTTGCAAAGCTTCTGAGTGTCGCTTTCTGTCATGCCCTCTGTTTGCTGCTTGGACTTTGGCAGGGGACGGGGGTCCAGGTGATGGAGGCCAGTCAAAGGTTGGGCTCCAACTGGGCTAATGATCTTGGCCAGGAGTTGTAACATGCCCCCCCAACCCTGCAGCCATGGGTGACAGTGGGGTGGCTCCACATATTGCTCCAGCCCTTCCCATGACTTTCACGCTGGGCCTCTCCAGCGTTGCATTCCCTTGCCACTTGCCCCTTTAGAGCCTCCTGCTTATTCTCCCTTGCAGTCATCGTCATCTTGGATCATGGGGACAATCTTGGAGGAGGATGTCCACTTCTAAAGCACTTGGGGGACCAGAGCCCACCTCCTTGGGGGCTCTCGCCATGCCCTTCTTGCTGGGACAGCTTTGCCTCATGTCCTGTTTTCTTGGCTCTCTGTTTTATTGACCTGGCTTCTTTCTGATTGGCTCATTGTTTTTTTTCCTTTGGTTTATTTTCATTTTCATTTAAATTGTATACATTAGCCTTCCATTTATCAAGAGCCAAGAACAATTGAACAATTGCTCACCTGCCTCCAGGTATGAGGGGGTGGGCAAGCCAATTCAGCAACGTTTTGCACAGGGATAGATCTTTTCATTTCAGTTTTACCATGACTTCTTGTTACATTTTTCTGCATCACTGTAAAGGTGATTCATAGCCCAGAAGAATGACACAGTAACTCGTATGCAAAACCCAATTCCATGCTGTAACAAATTAAATCAAAATAAATACGAATGAAAAGCCTAACTAACACAAAAGTCATTCTACCACCAGTTAACCTAGTAATGGCAGATGCAAGACACACCTTGGGCCTGGAGCTCTTTCCCCAGAATGTATTTCTTTAGTTTTCACATGTTAAAGGAAGCTTCGTGTTGAGCAGGGATTTGAACCTTGATCTTGCAGGTCTACGTCCACCTCCCCAACCTCTACATCCAGAGGCGTCGCCCCCATGTGGCATGGTGATGCACCTGCACCTGCCGCTGGTGCCGCTGAGGGAGACTGGCGTGCTGGTGGGGAAAAGCGGTGCGGAGCTGGGCCTTCCCACCTGCCCTCACCTCCAAAATGAAGCTATTCCAGAAGTCAGGTGACGTGGTGAGGCTGCATAGAGGGCGCAATGACATCTTTCGTCATTGCCCTGTCCTGGGCACAGCTCTGGCTGTGACTACACCAGCCTGGCTCTCAACAGACTGGTCTCTCTTCACCACAATCCCTGGCCGCTCTGGGGTTGCAGGACACCCACACACCCTGCTGCACCTCCACTTTGCTTAGTGCCCCATTTGACCTGTACCTGGAGTGCCTGTGGCTAAAGGAAGACCCTCCCCCTCCTAAGCAAAGTTCAGCCTCCTGGCAGTTCTGAAGTGACCCTTCAATGATGATGCTTAAAAGAACAACAGAACAGAGACATTCCACCTCTTGGGCCAGGTGGCCAAAGGCTCGGTGCAGGCAAATGTGTTTCATGCTTTAGTCCTGCCACTGTGAGGCAGGCCGATGGGGAGGCTGGGCTCCCCTCTCCCAAATGCAGCATGCAGACATGCAAGGGAGCCTGGCTTCCCTGGTGGCTTGGCCTGAGCAGTTGCCCTCCCAGGCCTCCAGATGATGACTTGGTAGCCGCTCCTCTCTGTGGCCCTTTGCGCCTGACCCTGGGAATACACAGCAGTGGCCTCTGGGGCCTCTTAATCAGCTGCAGCCTCCCCCCCCCCACCGCCAAGCCTAGCTGGGCAACCCTTATGGATGCTGGATGACCTGGGTCCAGGCTAATGAGCCCCATTCTTGTCTGCGCTGTCTAATGGCCCCGCATTGTCACGGCAGCCGCTCCCTTGGCTCCCATCCGTCACCATAAAATGAATGCTTCTTTCAGTTTCAGGCTGTGAAGATGACCTGCGCACCTTCCTTTCTCACCCCGGACCCTCCCTCCAGCCTCTGCACATTAATGATTGAGGATCTCGGAATGCAGCGGGGTTATCAGGGCTACCACAGCAAGTAAACAGTGGGACAGAGGCTGCTGCTGCTGCCTCCCTGGGCTCAACTCGGGCACGGCTGGGGGAGTGAAGGGGTGTGGACTGGCTCAGTGCAGAGGAGGCGGCAGAACACCCAGGAGACCAGTTCCCCATGGGCAGCCTTCACAGCTTACCTCTACCCGCAGGAGCCTTGGACTGAGAGAAGCCAATTCCAAAGGGAGGTCATTTCAACACCCTTTCCCTGGAGGCTGCTGGAAGGCGGCATTCATTCACAGGCCTGCTCCCACCCCCAGTAGCTGGGAACCCCAGCAGATTTTGCAGGCCACTGACACATTTTGAACTTGACCTGTGCACACGGGTCCTGGGGAGGCCCACCTACCAGGGAAACCGCCACCACATGGGTTGAATTTCTAAGCAGCAGCTGGATTTAGGACCATAGTTCTCAAACTTGTTAGCACAGGTTCCCCCCCACTTTTTAAAGTGACACCAGAAATGATGTCATGGCTGGAAATGCTCACCAGAGTCTGCTGTTTTCCTGAGAATGCAGCAATAAGTTGGGCTATTTCTCAGCCATGTTCCAGTAGCAAAGTGAATCAGAAAGAAATAAGCCTATTTACAACCTTGACACAGGCAAAATAGCCACACAGCCCTCCCCCTTTCCAGCATCCCATCTTCCCAAATTTTCAATATGGCTACCCTTGACGCTTTGCTACCCGTCTGAAATTGGCTCATGATCCACTGGTGGGTCCCAAACCACAGTTTGAGAACCACTGATTTAGGAGGATGAAGGCGGTGCCCATGTGACACACACACCCCAGTCTCTTAGGAGGGACTTTCCCCCTCCCTGGTGCTCTCAGGCCTCTCCTACCCGGGCTGCAGCAAACTTCTGCAGTGAACCTCGGTTACGTTCTTGTGCAGCTACTGGTGGCTTCGGTGGTGCTCGCACAGGAGAACTTCCCTGTGGCTCAGGCCCCTTGTGAAGGTTAGAACAGTGGAAATGCCACCGGATGCCTCTGGCCTGGCTCTGCTCAGCCAGTCACTTCAATAGGGACCCTCTGAGACGCGCCAGAGGTGCTCCTGAGTTCCAGGGATGGCATCGGCAGCTTATCCCCTGCTCCCATTCACCAATGGGCTGCATTTCTGCCAGGCGTTCACCAAGCCTTGGCCCCCTAAGGTTTAACACCGGATGAACAGGTGCCCCGAGTCAGGGGCTGTGCGCTTTCCTCATTGTTCTCAACACCGAGCCTCCCCAGCACCCCCAGGCAGGAGTTCTTTGGGGAAGGGCTTCCAGAATGGGTGAGCCTTCCAGCCCGACCAGGCCTGCTTTTCCTGAAACCCGGCTTGGATTCAGAGGGCCCTTTGGGAAGGGGCAACTTCCATCTCTATGCCCTGCCTCTGGGGCAGCCCCCCTTGTCCAGGCCAGCACACTGTGTAGTGACACAGAAGGCCCTTGATGCGGCGTACGGTCAGAGGAGGAAACTGGTCGGCCTTGCTGGTTCTCGCCTGCCCTTCCCACTGGCACACCTCTCAGCAGCGGCTCCAGTGCCCGACGGCCCTTCCCCCAGCCTAGGCTGAGGGCAGTAACACCCCTGAACAGGGCAAGAGGAGGCCACACACCACCTGCAAGGATGAAAGACTAGATCAGAGGTGTGACACGTAAGGCCTGCAGGATGCGGCCCTTGGAAGCTGTTTATCTGCCCCTCGGGCCCTCCCAGCACCACCACCAGCTAATCTCTGTGCTGAGCTGTGTTGAGGTGTCACTGCTGAACAGGCTGACCACACTGTAATTGGGCTTTCCCATATCTTAAGAACATAAGAACAGCCCCACTGGATCAGGCCAAAGGCCCATCTAGTCCAGCTTCCTGTATCTCACAGCGGCCCACCAGGTGCCCCAGGGAGGCACGAGACACAAGACGCTTGCATCCTGTTGCCACTCCCTTGCACCCGGTACCAGTAGCCCACCACCTTTGAAAATCTTGAAAATACTATGAAGATGTGCACATTTTCTAGTGATGTAGCACCACCATGATGACGTTGTGTGGGTGCTGGGATTGCACCCTGAGTCAGGGCCCGCCAGCCAGCCAACCCCTGACCACTGCCCTGTCCCCTTCCGTCAACTAGTTGGAGGAAGTGCCCAGACCTACTAAGCAAGGTGTCCTCTCCAATAATGAAGTCAGGTGTCATGTGAGGGCTGAGCTCCAGCACGGTCATTCTGTTGCAGAGCTGGGGATGCTGTGGCAATGAGCCTTGGGCAGCAGGAAGCAGCTGCTGTGCAGAGGAGAGGACTTGGGAGAAGTTGAACAAGCGAGCCAAGCCTCAGGCTGCAAACACTTAATGCAGGGGACGCTTCTTGCTCAGGGCAGCCATGAGTCACTGCCAGCAGGAGCTCCGTTCGTGCATCGCTGTGCCAAGTGCTGCCATCACGCCTCCCCCACACGCCCACCCCTTCCTTTGAGCCCCACTTTCTTAGAATGGGGATCTGGGATGGCAGCTTGAGACAGGAGAAGGCCGTCACAAGGCAACTAGTCAGCAGTTGCTCTAATGACTAAGCAAGCTGGGGGGAAGGCAAGGGAGGTGTGTGTGTGTGTGTGAGCAACTGATAGGTGATGACAGAACCTAAACCTGGCCTCATTAGTCAGGAAATGAGAGCTCAAGGCAGAGCAGGGAGGAACAAGCCTTGGGAAGGAACAAGCCTTGGGAAGGATCACAATTGGAGAAAGAGGCAGGAAGCTGCTGCCGCCACTGCCACAACAGGAGCCAGTCAGGCCATTGTGTGCCCTCCCACTCAGGACTGACTACCCTGAGCACAGGAGAGGAGATCCGGGGCCTCAGGGTCTTTTTTTACCCTACCTAGAGATGCTGCCAGGACTTGGATGTGGCACCACCTGCTTTCCAAGCTGCAGTGCAGCAACATTAGCATATGAAGAGGATGGCCGGGAGGGGGGACAGCCCCAGGTGTCAGGCTGCAGGGGGGGTGTCCGAGAGGCTGCCCAAAGAGGGCAGTGGCGAGGGGTGACCCCTCTGATGACTATAGGGACTACAGTCATAATGTGGCTAGTGCTGGCTGCAGCCGCCTGCAAGAGAAGCATGTTTATTGGTATGATTATATATACAAAGTTGCAAAGTTATATATAAATATACAAACATGCGAAGTTAATGTATCTTTATATACATACACAATGTTCAATTAAAAATGTTCACTATCTGCACTTCTTCTCTGGGCATTATTATTATTACACATTTCATGTTGTGACTATTACAGAAAATAATTTTGTTATGGGGGGTGCCAAATGACCTTGACATGCCACTGGCCAGCAATCCTGCAATCTGGGTCTGGTCAGCTGGACATGCAAAGCCACCCTTTTCTTTCGTGTTCTGGACAGACCCCTAATGCTGGAAGAAGGAGCCTGTTGAACATGAAAGGTGTGCAGACCAGGACATGCCAGAATCACGATGTTGGAGGGGGATTTTGCATCCTTTCCACCTGGTTGGTGATGGTATGTATACCAGCTCATTCATCCTGACACAACCCACTTGAGGGTGCAATCCTAACGTGGAGTTAGGCTGGCATAGTTAGGCCAGCAAAGTTTGGCCGGCACAAGGGCCACTGTAAAGTGCGTTTGGATCACTCAGAGAGGCCAGCACACCTCCCTGGTGTGGTGCACCATCCTCCCTGACTCCGAGAGTGGTCCAAGCTCGCTTTACAATGTCCCTTGTGCTAGCCAAACTTTGCTGGCCTAACTGTGCCAGCCTAACTCCAGGTTAGGATTGCGCTCTGAGTCTGCCACAAAGATTGGGGGGGGGAGATGCATATTGGCAGCCTGGGGGTCTTGCATCTACAGATCAGTGCCCCAGAGAGAACCCAGCAGGTGTTAGCTTCTCAGTGCGTGTTTTCACCTTGCCAGCAGTTTCCACATAGAGGGGAGTAGCTAAGTATGTGGAAGTGTGGCTGGAGAGGGCTGCATTTGGAGGTGGAGCAGCTGGGCCATGAACCTCTTCGGCAAGTGTCACTATGTCTCATTTAGCCTTCCTCATGGGGTAAAATTGCCAATTCCTGATTTCTGGGGAACAAGCCAGGTAGGAATACAGCGGATCGGTTCTGCTGAAATAACTGGATTGTTCCTTTGCCACAGCTGGCATGTTGGGAATGGGATTGAACTGACCCATGGTGAGAGACACATCAAAAGGGGTCGTCACTTTTTCTGGTGCCCTGTTCCCAAGCAGGCTCCAGGGAGAACCATCCAGGCTCTGTCTCCCAGCAACTGTCAAGCAAATTCTCTCCCACCCTTGGGGTATCAAGAGAACCCCTTTGAAGAAACCTAGAAACACCGGGTGTGGGCAGGGTCTTTGCTTGGGGCTGCTGCCAAGCAGGCAGGTGCCTTCTGGCATGGACCAACGTGTGTCATGGGCTCCTAATTTGGCACCCGCCTCCTTGGTGAAATTAGCCATTCAGGTCAGCCTGGCAGACCCCCACCCCCACTCAAAATGTGTTGCAGCCTCTGCAAATTGGCACCTGTCACAGCAACTTCACACACTGAAGGCGCTTTGAGGATGACGATGAGCATGTTTCTGGAGGTGCAGCTGGGCAACAATGGGGCTGGGGGGAGTGCCTCCCTCCTTGCAGCCTCAGTCTCTCGAGGAACCGGACCTCTGGGGAAGAAGCTGGAGAGAGCAGGATGAAGGTTCCTCCTGGGGAAGCTACAAGAAGGGCTTGTGAGAGAGGGGGAAAGAGGTCTGACCTATGGAATGGGGCCTTCACTATGCAAAGTCTACTGAGGGCCCCAAGGCCCCTGTTCCCTTCCCAGCTTTAACAAGTCCTCAGCCATTCCCAGAGAGCTCATCTTGGCACGGAGCACTTCGTGGCGAACGTAACACTGCCCTGGACTGGGATCGATGGTAAGGCGGGCCTTGACTGGTGCTGAGGAGTCTCCTTAAATGCCTGCAGTGTCTGTCCTTGTGTAGCCAGTTCATGTGGCCGTCTGGGCAGCACGCCTCAACTTCCCTGAATCAGCCCTGCGGTGGTCTGTGACGGAGCGGTTTGCTTCCCCCAGGATGCATTGCCTAGTCTTCGTTCATCCCACTGGTGGTCCAAAAGGCCAAGGTTCCACTTGACTGTGGACTGTGCTCAGTACACAGGTGCTCTTCACGAGCCTGCCCGTCTCTGCTGTGGGCAGGACCTGCTGGGGCCTGGGAACCCTGGAACCCAAAGGCCGGGAGCAAAGGGTGAGCTGGGCCCCACTTCAGCCTCTGCCTGCAAGCGAACAGCAGGGGAGATGAGTGGGGGGGGGGGTGAGCACCAGGATGCAGCCATGCCATGTGCTTCTCTGTCCTTGGCCTTTTCTCGTGCCACTCAGCAGACGCCAATCAGGGTGCGTGACTACTGTGCCGCACTGCCCTCTCTCTCCTTCCAGGCCAACCAGAAGCAGAAGAGGGGCAGGGAGTGGCCAGGCAGCCAGCCACCCACACTTGATTTTTTTAAAGGAGCAGGGAGAGAAGGAGGTAGTGAGCAGGACCTCTTTTGGCCTGGTTTAGGGGCACCGTTTCTTTTGGGCCCCTCCCCCTTTCCACTGGATCATAATTTCATACAGTCATTGGCTCACAATGTTTATGAATTACATAATGATTACGAATTACAATGTATAAAACTATATAGGCTCACACAAAATGTGAATGCTAGTCTTCATACAATATGGGCAAACATTTTCTGAGATCCCAGGAAATTTTCAGGCCCTTCCGTTGACTCTTGGGACCCCTTTTTGACTCTGGGCCCATGTACAATTTACCCCCAGCATAGCGGCGTCATTCAGCCGGAATGCTGGGCGGGAGGAACGGGTGAGCAGCAGCCCGCCCGTTGCGTACCGCTCCGTTTCGCCGTCTTCCCCACCCCCGCATTCCTCACCCGTTCCTCCCGCCCAGCATTCCGGCTGAATGACGCCGCTGCCCCAGCACCCCCATCATGGGCTCTGGCAGTGAGGCAACAAGGAGCCGAGGGAGTGGGTGGGAGCCTGAAAGGGCTCACTGCTCAGCCCCAGCAGCTTTCAAATGCCAAAGTCTCCTGCGGGACGTCCCTCACTGCACACCTCTAGCCCTGACCCCTATTCAACCCGTGCAGAGAGGAGCTCAAAACACAATTGTGGGAGCAGCACTGCTGCAAACTCCAGAGATGAGATGTGACTCACTCCAGAACTGACCAGACCCAGAGCTGTTCATTTCAGCAAGGTTGAAACAAACCTTCAGACCACATGCTGGCAGCTGTGCTGCTGGGACCATGTTGACTATTCAGCCCCCAGTCCAGTGCTGGGATTCAGATAAATTAACAACCGGTTCTATGTCCACCTTTCTCTGTACTACTTCTTACTACAGCACTACTTTATGTATATCAATAAATTAGCAACCAGTTCTGCAGAACTGGTGGGAAGTGGCTACATTTCACCACTGCCCCAGTCTATTAAGCCATCAGGTGCTGTGCCACTAGTAATGCTCCCCTATGTGTATGGATCAATGGGGGGATGACCCGCAACGTGGATGTGTGTTGAATTCCCTGGCACTCGCCCTCAGAGCAGAGATGGGCTTCTCTTCTCTTGTAAAGTATCACACTCACTGGTGTGGAATTCCCCCCCCCCAGACACTGCATTTTAAGCCTCTCATGAAGACCTCTCTGTTCCATCTGATGCCTAATGTGCTGCTACTGATTTAGCCGTCATCCAATGTTTTACTGGCTGTCCTCCTTTAAACTGCCTTGGCTTGCCTTTGTTTTACGTGGTTTTATTGTTTTCACAGTTGCAAGCCACGCTGGTGCCTCTGTGGGGGTGGGAGGCCGGGGTAGGACATGGGTAGGCTGGGAAGTGGCTGGCCGGCCACAAATCCCTTAATCTTGTGGGCATGCGAAAAGGTGCAGCAGGCACCAGACTGCCCTGATGTCTTGCCCTTCACATTATGGACGGTGCAGGCAGCTCTTGTCTGCTCAGAGCAAGTGCTCTATTTTCAGCTGTCGCAGGAGATTCCTTTATTTTATTTATTGTAAAACATTTTTTTCCTCCTGCCTTTCTCCTCATATGGATGGGTAACAAAGTCAGGGATTACTCGAGTCACACAAAATCACTGTTTCTGATGACTTGAATCATGGATATCATTGAGCCCAACTCGACTTGTGACTTGAGTTTCTGTCTCAAGTCCATGTGGGTGTGGGTGTGTTTCTGTATCCTTGCTTGCCTTTTTTGCTGCTTCCAACTTGCGCCAAAACACTTTGTGGCACTCTGGAAATTGGCGTTCAGAAGAGGATGACAGCAGGCATGGTGGTGGTGGGTAGGTTGGCTCCAGGAGGCAGGGGCTGCGTGCTGTGGAGTGGAGGGTTGAGGGGAGGAAGAAGGCTGAAGGGTTTTTCTGGTGGCACAAGGCTGTGGGAGAGAACAGGGCACGAGGGCCAGGACACGAGGGGACTTGCAACTTGACTTGTTTTTCAAAATTACTCTGTAATTCTCTCTAAAAGTAATTCAAAATTACTTTTCGAAATTACATGTGACTAGAAATTTTGCTTATGTTGAGTTGTGACAGGCACACGCTATGGCTCACAAGTTGAGTTGGGTCTCAGGATCACTGACTCGTGACTCGGGATTAGTGGCTTGTGCATGCCGCTACCAGAATAAGCCAGTGGTCCCCAAACTGTGGGTCAGGACCCACCAGTGGATCGTGAGCCAATTTCAGATAGGTTGTGAAGCACCTAGAGCAGCCGTATTGAAACTATGGGAAGATGGGATGCTGGAAAGGGGGAGGGCTGTGTGGTTGTTTTGCTTGTGTCAAGGTTGTAAATAGGCATTTTTTTTCTTTCTGATTCACTTTGCTATTGGAAAATGGCTGAGAAATAATCCAACTTATTGCTGCATTCTCAGGAAAGCAGCAGGCTCTGGTATCATAATGACAGAACTTCTGGCGATGACATCACTTCTGGTGGGTCCCAGACAGATTGTCATTCTAAAAAGTGGGTCCCATTGTTAAAAGGTTTGAGAACCACGAGAATAAGTGATTAAAACAACACAATCAAGAAAAGTGCATAGAACACCATAAAAAATACATACAAAAATTGCAGTGCAAAAATAAAAGGGAGGAGATAAATAAGCAGCAAACAGTAAAGGGAGAAGGTCAAAGGGAAAGAAAAGGGTTTCAAGCCCTCTCCTATCTCCAAGGGAAAATCAGGCCTCCCTTCTTCTCCAGTCTTCTTGGCCTGCTGCTCCTTCTCTCTGTTTGCTGCCCTTCTGCCTTTAATACATGACCAGATTCATGACAACAGGCTTCTCTCTCACACCTGCTACAGGGCCTTCAGAAGCAACAGCCAGATTGCGGAGTAGGCAGGCAAGATGCATCCCTTGAAGAGCATTTGGTCTCATTTCCCAGGCTTGGGGTGCTCATTAGCTCCAGCTTCATTTGCAAGAGAAGCTCCAAGAGTACAATCCCACACCAACCTGTAAAGAGGGCAGCCCAGCCCCCAAGTCCTCCATTGCAGTGGCGTACCATCTGGCACCTGGGACCCATAAATTTTTGGCACCATCGCCCATAACAAAATTATTTTCTGTAATAGTCATGACATGAATTGAACCATCATGACCAGAGAAGAAGCACAGAGAGAAAGCTGTACCCTGGTGGAGGAGGGACATTCCTCAGGAATGGGTTATTCCCCCATCACTCATTTCGGTAGGCAGGCCAGCGAAAAAGGCGGGCACTTCCACCCGCGCGCAGGAACCGTTACTCCACCCCAGATCATTTCTGCCTCATGGGAGGTCGGACGTGTGGTCAGCTTATCCGCACCAATTTTTCCGTATGCCTTCGGTGCCTGCACCTTTCCTTCCCTCCCTCCTGTAGATCCGGTGAGAGTCGAGCCCCTTTTGTCAGGCACGCTCAGTGTGAGTATGCTAGCACCGTTTTAACGTCTGTTTTCTTCAGCGGTCGTCGTTCGCTAGCGCAGCGCTCAGAGCAACGACCATGTTGGGGCGCTATTTTTAGCTCTTCGGCAGCCTGTTTAGGGGCCGTGCGGGTCTCTTGGAGTTTTGTATCTTCAGCGATCGTCGTCGCCTGTGGCGCTCCAACAATCATGTGGGAGGTCTGGTGTTCGGCATCCTCACTGCGGTGAGGGCGCATTGGGTTTATTTTTGGCACATTTTGCAGCTTGCCGGTGGCTAGAACTTCTGTTGCGTCTGGCCTGTTCTATTTTTTCCTGCGCCTGATCCGCGCCTCTGGTCTGAGGTGGTGGCAGGCTAAGGAGCTTGGCAAACTCCTATTTGGCCCTGCGAGGCGCTACTGCAGCGTCAGGGGGCCAGGCAGAGCTGGTGAGGCACCATAGCCTGCCCAATGCTCCCTAGCGGCCATTTTGTCTCCTCCGAGGAGGCGGGCGGCATTTTGTCTGTAGCCTGGTAATGAGTCTGAAGTGGTGGAGCTCCCCATCGCATTTGAGCGAGGGGGTGAGCCTACAGGACACGCCTCAAGTCATCTTGGTAACGGGTGCCAGCTTGATGGGGTGGGGAGCGCACCTGGAAGGTAGGTTGATGCAGGGCCTATGGTCGCCTCTAGAGTCTCGGCTCAGCATCAATCTCCCAGAGCTGAGAGCCATAAGACTGGCATTACTGGGATTCCAACCTTACCTCCAGAACAAGCGGGTCTTGGTCGGGACAGACAATGTCTCAGCCAAGGCCTATCTAAATCACCAGGGAGGGACGAGGTCTCGGGCTCTCAATGCAGAGGCGGTGAGGATTTTCAGGTGGGCAGAAGAGAATGTGTTGTCAATCTTGGCTCAACATCTGGTGGGGGTCAACAACACTGTGGCAGACTGGCTCAGTCGCCAAAAGCTCATGGAATCAGAGTGGCAACTGAATCCACAGGTATTCAGACGGATCACAAGAAGGTTCGAAAGGCCAAGAGTGGACCTGTTCGCAACTGCGCTGAACGCGCAGTTAGACAGGTTCTTCTCAAGGGTACAGGAACCAGGGGCGGAGGAAGTGGATGCACTGTCCTCCCCATGGCCAAAGGAGCTTTTTTATGCATTCCCACCAGTGGCTGTGTTGCCACAGGTGTTGAGAAAAATACAACTGATCAAGGCAGAGGTAATCCTGGTGGGTCTTTTTTGGCCTCGGAGACCTTGGTTTCCGGAGTTGATCAACTTAGCCATTCAGGAGCCTTGGGAGATTCCTCATTGTCCAGATCTGCTGTCCCAGGGCCCTTTACTGCACCCTCAGTCCCACAGATTCCGGTTGGCAGTGTGGAGGTTGAAAGGCTGAAGTTAAGGAGCTTGGGACTTCCATTTAAGGTGGCTACTACCATTCTGGCGTTGCGGAGACCTTCTACTAAGAAGGTGTACAGGTCGACATGGAGGGTCTTTAGGAGATGGTGCCAATCCAGGAGGCGCTCACCAATGGCAGCTCGGGTAGAAACGGTTTTAGAATTTCTGCAGGATGGCCTAGAAAAAGATCTCACTACAAGCACACTAAGGAGACAGGTTGCCGCTATCCAGTGGACCCTGGGAGCAGCTGGGGATGTACACCTTTCAACTGACCCACTGATTAAGTGTTTCCTTAGGGGCGTGGCTTACATTAATCCGCCTCCAGTCAAAAGGGTACCTACCTGGGATCTTCATACTGTTCTTTCTGCTCTCACTGCCCCTCCGTTTGAGCAATGGCTACCATTCCTCTTAAAGTTTTGTCATTTAAGACCTTGTTTTTGGTTGCTGTTACTTCTGCCAGGAGATTTTCAGAGTTGGGGCCCCTCTCTATTAATCCAGAGTTATGTGTTTTTCATAAAGATAAGGTGGTGCTCAGGCTAGATCCATCATTTATCCCCAAAGTTAACTCTTTATTCCGCAGGCAACAAGAGCTGATTTTACCTTTGTTTTGTTCTAATCCAAAGCACCCTAGGGAGAAGGCGTGGCACTGCCTTGACGTCAGAAGGGCTTTGAGATTCTATACAGAGAGATCTAAAACCTCTCATAAGATGGATTCTTTGTTTGTGGCTTATCAGAGGAGAACTATGGGTCGAAGAGTATCTTCTGTCACACTTTCAAAATGGTTGAGAGCTTGCATTGTCATGGCCTATGAGGCTAAAGGAATGACGCCACCTGAGGGTATCCTGCCTCTTTCAGTTAGGAGCGCAGCCACTTCTGCAGCATTTGATGGGGTGGCTTTGCTGGCGGAAATCTGTAGAGCTACCACGTGGTCATCACCACACACATTTATAAGACATTACAAGATGGATGCGGCAGCTTCCACTGAAGGATCGTTGGGACGCACAGTTCTGCAGAGGGTTGTGGCACATCAGCAGTCTTGATGGATCGCCCACCCTAGGGATACTGCTCGGGTAGATCCCATTCCTGAGGAATGTCCCTCCTCCACCAGGGAAAACAAGAGTTTTCTTACCTTTGGTAACTCTTGTTCCTGGTGGAGGCAGGGATATTCCACCCACCTCTGTTTGTAAATTTGGCTGTATTCGGTCCATCTGGGTTCACCTCATGTCCCACAACTAGTCCTCAGGTTGCATGAGAGGGTGAATGTCTGGAATAGGGTTTTCCTTTTCCCTCTTCCCTATTATGTATGTAGTAGATTTCAGCAGTTGCTAATTGTTGGCATACAGAGTTTTGCATAAGTAAAGTTTTGATTCGCTGTGGAGCTTGTTTCGATTAAGTATTGTGTCAGGAACCGGTGTTCGGCTGGCAAGGGTGTCTGGAGTAACGGTTCCTGCGCGCGGGTGGAAGTGCCCGCCTTTTTCGCTGGCCTGCCTACCAAAATGAGTGACGGGGGGAATAACCCATTCCTGAGGAATGTCCCTGCCTCCACCAGGAACAAGAGTTAACAAAGGTAAGAAAACTCCTGTTTTATCACGAAGCTTACCTGTGCTGACCTGTATGGGGTGCATTGTGCTTGCTTCCCTTGTTAGAGTGGTGAAGCAGAGCCCCTTGGGTGTCTGTCAGTGGAGGCTCATTCTCCTGGGGCAGAAAACCTGCAAGAAGAAGCCCGAGTTAACCTATTTTGCCATACACTAATGGGTTGTGTGAGCAAAGGGCCCCCTTTGTGCATCAACAGGCCTTTCACCACCACACAGTTCCCCTTTGAGAGACCAGAGAGCTACAGCCCCCTGCCATACGTCTGATCATCTGAGCCATAGTCTCCCTGGCAGGGGCTTAAGTACTGGGGTGGGAGTTGTTGTGGCATATGGTGTGCTGCCAAATATAGTACTCTACGCTGTGTTGTAGGAAAGTGGATGAGGCAGGGGGTGCCAGTGGGTGCAATTTTCTGCTGTTTTTTTCTTTCCCCATTGTTTTCTGTGGGGTTACACTTATCCTTACCAGCTCTGTTGTTGGTGTGGTGTGTGTGTGTGTGTGTGTGTGTGTGTGTGTGTGTGTGTGTGTGTTGTCAGAAGAGGTTAAGCTAAGGTGTATGTTGATTCCTTCCCATCCCTCCCATGGCACACCTCCAGTCTCCTCCCCCCCTCCTCCTCTCCACAGGCAGTGTTGCACTGGTATCTGAGTTGGTGCGGCATTTTTCTGGCATTGTGTTGGTGTCTGGCACGTCTGTTGGCAACGTGGACGTCTATGCCAGCAGAGCTGTCACTGCACTGACATACACAGAGATACTCTGGCATATATCGAGGATAGAATTCTATCCTCTAGGTGCTGAATTCACCTAGGCACAGGGGTGCCAACAAATTCCTGGATGTGCCTGGATGATTATTTCCTCCTCCAGAAAGTGGAAGAAGAAATCACGTGAGGAGCGATCCTTGACTTAGTCCTAACTAACAGGGAAGAACTGGACAAGAAGGTTAAAGTGGTAGGAACTCTGTGGAGAGGGGTTTACAGTGACGTGCTGGAATTCTCAACCTTATGGGAAGTAAAGGGCTTGTGTAGTGAAACCTGGACCTTTGATTTCAGGAAGATTGACTTTAATAAGCTCAGGGAAATGTTATGATATGAAGGACTAATGGGAAAAGGAGCCCAAGTTCCTAGATTTTCTGAAGAAGCAGGTACTATAGGCACAATCAAAAACAATTCTGGTGAGGGAGAAAAATGGGGAGACAACTCAAAAAGCCAATGTGGCTGCACCAAAAGCTTAGAGGTGAATATTAGAAAGGAGACATATAGAACATGGAAGATAGGAAGGATCTCTGAAGGTGAGTATAGTAGCCCTGACTTGTAGGGGGCTTTGCCGGAATGCCAAAGCTCAGTATGAGCGGAGATTGGCCAGGGATGCCAAGAATAACAAGAAGGGGTTTAGGGGTATGTTCAAAGGAATGAAGTGGTAGGATTGCTGCTTAATAAGATGGTGAAATGTTGTCTGGTTACAAAGAGAAGGCAGAACCGCTCAATTTCTACTTTGCACCCCCATCTCCCAAAAAAACAATTGTTGCAAATGCTTATGCTGGCTCACTGACCAAAGTGGGGTAGCGGAATGTGTGCAGCACCACAAAAATAAGGGGGTGGGTGGGAATGGGAACAGGACAGAGAGAGTTTTGGGAGAGTCAAAACAGATAAAAGGAAGTACTTTTTTACCCAGCGGGTGGTTAATCTGTGGAACTCTTTGCCACAGGAGGTGGTGATGGCATCTGGTCTTGATGCCTTTAAGAGGGGATTGGACAGATTTCTGGAGGAAAGGTCCATCGTGGGCTATAGGCAATGATGGATTGTGCAACCTCCTTACAAAGGTGGTGGGCTACTGGTACCGGGTGCAAGGGAGTGGCAACAGGATGCAAGCATCTTGTTGTTTCATGCCTCCCTGGGGCACCTGGTGGGCCGCTGTGAGATACAGGAAGCTGGACTAGATGGGCCTTTGGCCTGATCCAGCAGGGCTCTTCTTATGTTCTTATGTTCTTATGACAGGACAGGTCTGCAGCTTAGGACTGGCAGAGAACTGGTTGAAACCCACCTAACTGACCTAAATGAATTCAAGTCATTTGGGTCAGACAAACAACATCCTAGAGCAGGGGCCGCCAAACTACAGCCCAAATCTGGCCCACCACAAGACTTTATTCAGCCCGCAGCAACTTAGAATATTTGACATTTTTAATCATTACAGGCATACCCTGGTATCCACTGATTTGGTATCCACAGTTTCAATTATCCACAGATACCATGGATACTGTGTTGCCTACTAAAAAGATAGGGGAATATTAAACAGTTTTTTACTTTGTTGCAGCAAAATCACAGGTGTTCCCCTGTCTTTAAAAGGCGTCCCCAGTATCCAGGGTTTCAGGTATTCACAGGGGTGGGTAGGTCTGGAACGGAACCCCAGTGCATACTGGAGCATGCCTGTATATCATTTCTCAGTTTAAGAATGGTATCGTTTCTTTGTAAATGTCACATTCCTCTTTTGTTTTGAATCATATCATGCTTATTACAAAAAAAGATCTAAGTAAAACTTATTCGTTCATTTAAATTTCATTCATTCATTTATAAAATTGATTTTTATGGCCTGCAAAAATCTGTAGAATACACAATGTGGCCCTCATACTGAAAAGTCTGGAGCCCCTGTCCTAGAGTACTGAAAGTATTTCCAATCTTTAAAACGGGGAAAAGAGGACTGAGCTCAGATCCTTCTGACTTCAGTAGCAAGAAATATATTAGAAGATTTTATAAAATAGTTTGTGCGCATCTGGATGTCAATGTAGTGAATCCTAGAAACCAATATGGTTTTGTCAAAAATAAATTGTGCCAGACAAATCTCATCTCCTTTTTCAATTGTGTTACTAGCTTAGTGGATGTTGTGAATGCTGTGGATGTAATTTATCTTGATTTCAGTAAAGCATTCAACAAGGTTCTCCACAACATCTTGGATTAGCAAGCTAATAAGGAATGAGCTAGATGATACAACCATTAGATAGACTTGCAATTGGGTGGACAATTGTATACAAGGAGTGTTCACCAAGGGCTCCTCATTGATGTGAAGGACAATTTTGAGAACCTGTCTTGGGCTGGTTCATCAGTAGTTTGAATGCAGGGGTAAAAATGAAGTTAAAATGTAAAATGAAGTAAAAATGAAGCTTTATCAAATTTGCAGATGACACTAACAGCACAATCCTAAATCCTAGCAGGCGCAGATCCGAGAAGTGCATATGGGGGGCTGGAGCCTCCCCCTACAGTAAGGGAGCAAACGCTGCCTTGCCGCAGGAAGGCTCCAGCCTCCACAATACTATGTTGCATTTGGCGCTGACCAGCTGGCTTTGTCAATCCAGCGCAGTATAGGATTGTGCTCTAAACTGGGCAGGACAGGTGCCACAGAACACCTTAGAAGCATTCAGGAGGGCCTTAACAGAGTGAGATACTGGGCTGAAATGAATAAAATGAAGTTCAGCCGAGACAAATGCAAAGTCCTGAACTTATGCAGAAAAAAAAAATCAAAGGCACAGAATTAGAATGGTTTAGAGTGGGTGATACCTAGCTTGGCAGCACAGTGTATGAAAGGGATGTTGGTGTGGCAGTGGATCACAAGTGGAACATGAGCCAGCAGTATGATGTAGCTGCAGAGAAGGCTAATGTGATTTCTATGGTTAAAAGATTTTAGAGATACTTAGGAATGTGTTTGGTTTTTCTCTGCATTGCTGCATCCTTCTGCCGACACTACGTGGTCAGGTAGCCCTGGGCTCCATATTGGGAAGTCCAATAGACCTGGGCTTCAAAAACCACCCCATACCTTATTTGGCCCTCTCCTCGCCCCTTTTGAGAAAGGGCCCCAAAGAAATGTTATATCTCCTGATAAAATTCCTCTCGGAGGCCCCACTTGGCCTGATCCAGTACGGCTCTTCTGGCCTTCCATTTACTCAGAAGTAAGCTCCAGAAAATTCAATGTAACGTAGCCCAAGGAAGAATGCAAAGCATGCATGCATCCGATCCTCTTCCACGTGTGCACGGTGTAATCGTCTGCGGGACAGATTCGGGCTGGAAAAGGCACTTTAAAAGCCTTTTAAACTTCCATATTCCAGAGTGCAGCCCTGGGCGGTGAGATGGATCTGCCCCAGTGAAGCGGTTCGTAGGAAGGAACGTGCCGTAACAAGAAAGGCGTCCGAGTGCAGAGGCCGGGTTTGCGGCTCAGCACCAGGGAAACCCCCGGCAACTTGCAAGCTACCCCAGCAGCGCCCTCCGTCCACTCTGACATAACAGCAGGGTCCGGCCGAAAGTCTGTGCGGAGCGGCGCTAGGACCAGCCCGGCCGCCAGGATCTCGGGCTCCCCCTTCCGGCCCGCGGCAGCGCTGCGGGCCGAGCGCGCCCGAGCCGAGCCGAGGCAGTCCGAGCCGAGCGGCTTCGTTGCTGCAGTAGAGGCGGCGGGCGAGGCCTCCTACCCGGGCAGGGCAAGTCAAGAGGGAGCGCGGAAGGAGGACCAGGACTCCCCCCCCTCCCGGGAAGGAAGCGGCGGCAGCTGCAGCAGGAGCAACGCTGGGATCCAAGGTAGAAAAAGGGGGCGCCGGGGGGCTGACACTTTGCAAAAGGAGGCGATGGCGGGCGGGGGGGCTGTCTGTGCCAACCCAGCTTCCCCTTCAGCCTGGGGAGGGGGAGAGATTGCTTTGACATTCGAGGCTGGAGCAGGAAAGCTGGCGGAGCCCCTCCTTCCACGCCTTTCCTGGGTTGCATGTTTGCTAGGCGTGCAGTAGCTCCCCCCCCCGCGCCCGCTTGTTGCATTTTAAGGCATTGCACGGAAATGGTAGGTCTCCCTTTCGAGATCTGCGGGGGGGGGGGGGAGTTGTAGCAGCGCCTCCTCCTCGGAGTTCTCTTCCCCCCCCCATTTCGAACAGCTTCCGCCTGGCACAGGGATGGGCATGGAAGGGGGGGCTGGCAGCGGGGTGTCCCTTTCTGGGGCTTGCCCAGCCCTCCCCCTTCCTCCTGCAGATTGGAGTGAACTTGAACGTAATATATCCAAGCGGGAGAAAAAGAAGGAAGCTTGACACGAGGGGGGGCAACGTTGCCCACCCCGTGTATATTTGTATGCGCGCGCGCAGGGTGCAGGCGGGGACCCCCCCTCCGACTTTCCATTTTCGCAGACGTGTCTCGCCCGCTGCAGTGTTCCGCTGCAGCAGCAGCAGCAGCAGCAGCAAAAATGCATTTGGGATGTTGCCGCGGGGCGCGGGCGGGGAGAGGGGAGCTGGGGGGGTTGTTTTTTTCCCCACCCGGAATTCCCCTGCAAAGCGGAATTCTGTTGCGCCGCGCTGCGCTTGCAGGAGGAGGGCAGAGCGGAAAACATGGCAGCCTGGCATGACCCGGGTGGGGGCTCTGTGAGTGATTCCCCCCCCCCGTTCTCGTGCAAGAGGCTCGCGGGAGAGCAGGGGAGCGATCGGGGCGGTTTTTGCAGGGGGACGTCAAAGGCGCTTCAGGTGTTATTTAGGGGCGGGGGGCTCCCCCCTCTCTCTTGCGTTGTGACGATCTCTCCCCCACCTGTAGCTGGAGCGGGGGGGGCAGTTTCTCCGCCTCTCTGCACCCGTTCTGGAGCTTCCTCCCCCCGTGGCCCGGTTTCAGACCGTGGGGGCAGTACTGCTGCACCGAGAGCTGGTTTCCAGGGCACCTCGCCTTCGCCCCCCCCCCGCCCAGCTAGAGTGGGGGCAGGAGGAGTCGCTGCTCCGTATGTGGGGGGGGTGCCTGTCACCCTCTCTGCGGGAGGCGGGGGCCGCGGTGCCCTTGACGGCTGTGCGGTGCTGCTGGTGAAGGGCAAAGGGGGGGGGATTGTGCAGCTTGCTCATCCTTGCTGGGGGAGGGGCCCTCTGACTCCGGCCCCTCCCGGGTTTTTTCCTTTCTGCAAACCCCCCCCCCTTGCGTGCACAGCTGAGTGCCAGCTGCCAGGCTCCTCCTCCTTCCCCTCCTCTTGCGTCCCCCTCCTTTCCCCCCCACTGAGGGGTGCTTTCTAGCTTTGCTGCCCACGCTGCACCAGCCTGACCCACTGAACTGGGGCCAGGCATGGCAGCAGAGCTGCAGGGGCTCCAGGCAAAAGAAGGCTGTGCATGCCCAGCACAGGAAGGCAGGCCTGGGCAGCCCCACAGCTGTCAGGGTGGGCAGTCTGTGCTCAGACCCTCCCTTTCTGGGGAGGAATGCAGAGCAGCAGGGGAGACGGGAGTCCTACACACACACACACACACACACACACACACACACACACACACACACACTTCAGCCATCCGGCCCTCTTCTTGCCGGATGTCAAGCTGGCATGTCATCCCCCCACCCCCGCACGCTGAGGTACCCCACTTAGCTCCTTGTGGAGATGGCCCATCCCCTCCCCTGGTGACGTGCAGCACCTTGCACTTAAGACTGGCAGGCTGTTGACCTTGGTGTGTGTTCAGGGGTTTCTTCCACTGCTGGGCCTGCTTGGGGAAGTTGGGAAGTTGCCTCAGGCGGGAAGTTGGAAGGGTCAGCTGAGGACTGGGCACTGCAGAGGCTGGGCCCTGCTGAAGGGGGAAGCCTCACCAGGGTGTCTCGCAGGTGCCTCTCCTGGCGCCTGATGCTGCTGCTGCCGCCGCCTCGCTGAGTTTCTCTGCAAGGCCGGCTGAGCTGCCTGTCCGGCCTCTTGGGGGCCCGGCTAAGTTTCTGTCTTTTAGGCTCTCTTCGTGCTTGTGGAGATAAGGACAGAGATGATGCTCGAAGGGGGGGGGACTCGGGTTGGGGCAGCTGCTTCCGCAAGGAAGTAGCCTGGCCATGGATGGGTGTTGCTGGACCCTCAAGGCCTGGCCACCTTGGCCTCCCTTCCACCCCTTTGCTTTTTGGGGAGGGAAAGAAGGAAGGAAGATTCCTGTCTAGAAACCTCAGCCTCATATTCTTCAGGTCCAGCAGCTTTGAAAGGTCCTGACAATAAGGGGAGGGGGTTGACCTTTTGTGAGTCTGGGATGGGGGGGCACTCTCAATAACCCTTCGCATGCTGAGTCAGCTGGAAACGGCCTGGCAGGAGCCCTTTCTCCTTCCAATTAGATGTCGAAAAACATTTGAGGAGATAATGGATGTGGCTTGTCGAGGGCAACTCTGGCTGGGGGGGGGGGGCCGCTTTTCCGGGCCCCTTTCCGGAGTCTGAGGATTGGGGTCCCGGGAGGGTGCCTCACTCCTTTGAGAAAATCTCTACTTCTCTGAGCCCCATAAGGACACACTTGATTGTCACGAGAAACTGGGGGGGGGGGAGAAAGGCACACACATACACACCAGGAATGTTTGCATTTAAAAACTTGGCAGAATCCCATGTTTGGGTCTCGCCTTGCAAATTTCCTTTGAAGGGCGGGGCTCGCCTCTCCCCCTTCCCTTCATCCTCCCAGAGTTTGCTGTTGGTATTTGTCAGTAATGTGATGCTCCAGGGGACGTCAGGTCTTCCAGTGGCAGCCGCCAGCCGTCTCCCTCCTGCCTCCTGGAGACCTTGAGGGGCACTTCCCAGCCCTGGGCAACAGGAGGGCAGACAGGCTATGACCCCAGCAGAGACCTCCTGATCTCTCCACCTGTGAAGACAACAGCCCTCCACCACTGGGACAGGCAGCCAGTAGTCCTTGTCTAGCGCAGGCTTGATGAGCTGGTTTCTCAAGGAGGACTCGCTCCGCAGTGCAAGAGGGACCTGGGCTTGCGTAGCTAGCCAGGATGACCACACCGTACCCTGTCTGCCGCCTGAACGACTCGAATTACGCTGCCTGGTCCTTGAAAGGGAGGGAGCAGGGAGGTTCACTGAAGGTACACAAGGGAAGAGGGAAGCTGCCTCATGTGAATTTGGGCACATTGGCACAAACTCCGTGTGTATGCATGTGCGCTCGCGCTCAAAAAGAGGGCTCTGTGCTACAATAGCTTTGGCTGCTGTCCTACACACATATGGAAGCATTGTGGTTTTTCTCATGTGGGATGGCTGCTGTTGTGATCCCAAAGAATGGTTGCTTGAAACAAGTGCAACCTACCCTGCTGGCACTGAGAGAGCACCTGCTCTGTTGTTTTGCTTTGGGTCCCTTCCCAATGAAAGAAGCGTGTTGCGGGAGACAAGTCCTTGCCACCTCTAGCCAATGGGCACCATTTTAACCGATCCAAGCTGCTGTTTGCAGAGAGTACAGTCTGACACCCGATCTCAGCTTGTCTGAAGGTTGCTGCTGCTAAGACTTGATGTTAGGGCAGCTTCACACCTGGAGGGGCAGTGCTCTGCCCAGGCTCACTGGCCTGTTTCTCGGCTCAGTAGGTCCTTGAATTCTTATTCTGACCATTTGTCTCATTGTGTTTTGACCGTTTGGCCAATATTTTGCTAGCACTTAATGAGGATCTCCGTTTTTTTAGAGTGAATAACAGACCATTTGCTGTTTGTCCAATGTGTTGCCTAAAATGGATAGAGGGGTCTTTTGCAAGAGGAATTTCTGGCTGGCCAGACGTTTGATTTTAAAATGTGCACTTTTACTCCATGTTTAATGGAGTGCTTGATTGGACTGTGCCAGTGAATCAATTCAAGTTTACCGTCTACCCTGATTTCATGCACACTCAGAGCGGACCAGGCGCAAATCTGTCCCCACTATTGAATAGATTACAATAAGGAAGATGCTACTTTTTTGCTTTGAAATTTCTGTCTGTGCGTGAGAGTGGGACTGTTGAGTTGGGGGGCATGCTTGACTCTGAGATAGTCTGACCCACACTGTTGCATGGAGATTTCCCCTTTTTCAGAAGGTGATGTGGGAAAACTCAATCTTCCAGTGTGGTCAAAGTAAGAATTCCAAGGGGGCTTGCACATCCTGCAAGAGGCCACCTCCTGGTTGGTTGTTTCTTCTGGAGCTGCACCATGGCTTAGTTGGGATGGCCCCAGCCCACTGAAACAGTGGTAGCCTAGCTTGAAGGGACATGTGGTTGTGATCTTCAGTGTGCTGTCTGAGTGGCTGCCAGCATGGTGGTGCTGGGTCTCGGCGAAACTAGTTTTGCTGTCTGCTGCCTTCCGCCTGCCAAACGTCCCTTCTGCAGTTGGCACTTTGGATCTGCCGCCTTAAGTGCAAATAGGCTTGTTCCACACCATCCCACTTGGAGGTAATGAGAGTAGACTTGCCAATGCTGGCTCCTCTCTGCCTGAAGGGCAGGTGCACCCGTGTGGATGCTTGGCTGGGTATTTGACCACATACATTGCAATTAGCCAACTATGTCTCTCTGGATGGAGCCAGAGCATTTATTGCTTGTGGCTGTGAATTTATTGCAGGCATATATTGGGAGTGTTAGGGCTGAGGGGATTCCATCCTCTGAAACAGTCCTTGGGTGGTCCAGGCAAAGTGGTGGTGACTTGGTTTCTGTCTGATTGGCCAACGTTTTGCATGTGTCATAGGCTGGCAAGGGCTGAGGAAGCCACCCCTGTGGTCACAAGAAGGGGCAGAGCAGGAATTCTGCTGACTGAGCTTCCTGGGTGCTGAGTCAGCCTGATGCCTGCAGAAGGGGGTGAGTGTGACTCCGGGGTTGGGGAGAGCGCTTCCTCTTGAGTCATGCCATACTTGTGCCCAGCAGGGGCTGAAAGGTGTGTGGTGCCTTGGAGGGGGACATTCTCTAAATCACTGAGAGCTTTCTGGGGGAGCTGTAATTTAGCAGCAGAGCCAATCCAGCTTTGCAGGAAGAAAGTCCTGGCAACTTCACCAGGCAGGGCTGGGAAAGTCTTTTCTTGCTGGGAGAGTGGAGCAGACTGTGCCAGATGTGCTACTCTGGGCAGATAGGCTATGACCCCAGCAGAGACCTCCTGATCTCTCCACCTGTGAAGACAACAGCCCTCCACCACTGGGACAGGCAGCCAGTAGTCCTTGTCTAGCACAGGCTTGATGAGCTGGTTTCTCAAGGAGGACTCCCTCCGCAGTGCAAGAGGGACCTGGGCTTGCCTAGCTAGCACACAGCTGAAGGTACACAAGGGAAGAGGGAAGCTGCCTCATGTGAATTTGAGCGCATTGGCACAAACTCAGGCTCAGCAGTAGGTAGTTCATCAGGGGCTCCCAGCATGCTCCTGGTTGCCCAGAGATTTCCTGACACCCTCCCAGATTGTTTCGTTCCTCCTTTCATGAATGCCTCAGTTATTTTTGCCTAGCTCTTATTCCCTTTTATTACTGGCAGCCTTCACATCCTCCGGCAGGGAGTTCCACAGGGGTGTCAAACCTGTTTCATACAGTGGGCCAAATGGCATTCATGATGCCTGCTGAGGGCCGGAAGTGATATCATTAAGCAGGAAGTGATGTCATTAATCAGGTCATGATGATAAATTTTTCTCACTTAGCAACTCATTAGCTGCAAATGACGAAAGAAAATATACAAATCTTGATCATATTTTCCAGATATGGAAGAGCCCAATTATCATGCAGGCTGCCCTTTCAGCAGTGTCACCTCAGCACAATTCGGCAGCTGATGGGAGAGCCCAAGTGCTGAACAAAGCGCTTCCAAGGGCCACATCTGGCCCCCGAGTCCTATGTTTGACACCCCTTGACTAAGACAAGGGCCAAACATGCTTCATGTAAGAGCCACGTATGATAAACTTCAGCTGTTTGAAAGCCATCATATTTAAGAAGCATTTAAATTCTTAAAATATATTTACTTACCATGAACATTAAATCTATGTTTTAATCCAGTGAACTCTCAGTTTATACCCCATAAATAATTATAACGCTTGAAAAATGCTAATTTACCTTTAATATTAATTGTGATGTAGAAAGGCCTGCAGCCAGCATATTTCCATGAGTATGAGTATTTATTTATGTATTTATTTATTTATTTATTTATTGTTAAAAACACAAAACACCGCATTTGGTGTTTATTTTCCAGAAATTAAAATAGATTACTTTTCCAATTAGAGATAATACTGTGGCTGCGTCTGCTGACATTATATCACCTACCTAGTACACTCTAAAGCAGTGGTGAAATTCAGCCAGTTCTCACCAGTTCTGCAGAACCGGTTGCTAATTTTAGGTTGGGAGAGGGGAGAAAGGCAGCGGCCGCCCTGAAGGACATAGAACCGGTTGTTAATTTATTTGAATCCCACCACTGCTCTAAAGCATTTAAAATTAATAAGAATGAGAACTTAGAATAAGACCACATAACACTGCTTTCTACCTTTCAAATCAGGAAATAAACAACAGCAAAAACCCACCACAATTTTCAACCCCTCCCCCTATCTATGAGCCACACTGTATTATATATATATGTGTGTGTGTGTGCTTGCGAGCCACAGTTTGGCCATCCCTGCACTACGGTGTGGTGGCGGCCCCCTGTTTAGGTCCCCCTTGAAAAGAACTAATGAGGATGTTGTGATAGGCTGGCTTTTTTGCACTCTTTTTATATATTTTATGATCCTAGGAATTAATTTGTTGTATGTTATATTTTTAATATTGTTTTTATTGTCTTAATACTTTTTAATTATTGTTTTTTACTGTGTTTTAACTTTGTAATGCCGCCTTGAGGGCCTTTGTGGCGGAAAGGCGGGGTATAAATCAAATAAATAATATGATGTATGCCCAGTCCTTGGCAGGAGGGGTCCTTTTCATGGCCCTGTTCAGCCTGGCCCAGGAAACTTGCAGCATTTTCTGCCCTCCTTAGTATGAAGGGCGGTTTGGGGATGGGGAAAGAAAGAGGGCAGCTCTTTCCCTTCCTGCCCTCCTGCAGCCTCCCTCCTGCTATGCTGTGCAGCACATAAGGGCTCAGGGTTGTCTGAAGCTGCACTCTGTGAGCACTTTACAGTTGCACCCTGCAGATGCGGATGGAAGGCTTCTTGCAAGTGCAGATGGTATCTCTTTGGTAGTCTCTCTGTGTAGCTCAAGGAGAGGAATGGGTTAACTTAATGGCAAATGCCCCCAACCCCAATCCTCCCGTTTTAGAATACTATAAACTGTTGGGCAAGCCCAACCTGTTCTTGAGGCAATGTGAAATTGTTTCCTCAAGCAGCAAAGTTGGAAGGGCTGACGAGCCCCTGGCCCATCTGTCTATTGCCCACCACCCTGGCCAGCACACCAATCCTCTCCCGGCTATCTGAGAGGGAGTTACAAGAGGGTGGAGGAAGAAGTGGGAGAAACAAAGGCTGCAGCTCACATCTTCCGTCCACCTGCTCCCTGTGTGGGCAGGGAGAGGTGATCAGAGCCCACTCCTTCCCTCTGCCTACCTGGGCCTGCTCTCGGCTTCCAGCCTGCCTCCTCCACACCACTCGGATTTTGAACAGTCAGGAGCAGAGCATGCAAAACAGGAGCTGCCGTGTGCCCAGAGCAGCTCCAGGGAACTGAGGGTGTGTTTGTGTGGCACTGTCCTCCCTCTCCTTTTCCACTGGGGTAGGCACGCTCTCTTGCCTGCCCACTCTCCTTTTCTGCTGGGGCAGGGAGGTGTGTAAACACCCGTGGGCATGCTGGGGTGACAACAATGAGGTGGATTTGGGCAGCAGGGAGGCAAGGGCTGCCACTCCTTGTATTAAACTTACAAAGTTGTTTAATAAACTCCAGAAGTGCCTGGTTCTTTTTGCTTCTCCTTGTCGGCTGATGCTCAAGTGCGGCCTTGAACAGGCTATCAGTTCTGGAGGGCCAGAAGCATGTCCAGTCTTTCTCTTAATTTTTCTTTTAATTTACAAACTTGTAATTTTCTGCAGGCTGAGGTGGGCCTTTTATGACACGTCTCTCTCTCTCTCTCTGTGTGTGTCTCTCTTTCTGATGCGCACGCACGCACGCGCACACACATACACGGAAAATCTAGGACTTGTGCAGGGAGTGAGTGCAGTGGCCAATGGTGCAAAGAGAGAGAAGTAGGGAAATTGCAAGGCTCCAAGTGGAACCAAGAGAGACCTCTTGTGGAGTGGCTGTTCTCTGTGGCCCCAACAGGGCTCCAGGCAAGGAGTGAGCTCTTCAGCAGGCCAGGCAACTCCCTCGCTTGCTTGAGAGGGGTGGGCTGCTCTCTCCCACCATCCAGTCGCTCCCAGACCTCCGAGAAGGAACTTGACTGGCAGTGGGAATCTCCCTTGTTCTTGGAGTTCCCCGGTGATGGGAAGTTATGGTTCTCCCATGAAATAGTTAAAAAAATAGACTCTCTCTCTCTCACTCACTCACTCTCTCTCTCACACACACACACACACACACACACACACACACACACACACACACACCACTTGCACAAAGAAAGCAAAGGTGGAATTACTGAGCAGGTGGAGTCACTTTGCCTGCACACAGAAGATTGGCTCAGGCTACCTATTTGTGTCTGCTGGGGTGGTTGTCGGGACCTCCAAGGAGGGAAGCCAGGTAAGGGAGCTGAGTCTGCTCTCCTGGGAGAAGGGCAGTGATGTCATGCACCCACTACGCACCACTACGTGAGTACTGGTTCCTAGAAGTTGAGCTGGCCCCACCCACTAGAAGCTGGCCCCTGCTATTTAACCAGGGAACAGTTGAAGCAAAATCTGTATATACACATCTCTAGAAAGCAAAGCAATAGAAGTTAAATCAACACTAACCACAAGCTGAAGTTATTACAAACATGATCACATTCATGGCAACAATCATGACATCACTTCCAGCTTATGACGTCACTTCCGGTGGGCGGACCCCAACAAGTGCCAATCAAAAGTGAGTACCTGTTCCTAAATCATTTGGATGACACCACTGGAGAAGGGTTGTACTTGGAAGGCAGCTCAGCCAGCACTTGAGCAGCAAGTTACAAAAGGATGACCGCTCAGAGGGTGCTGGAGCAGCGGCTTTTTGGTTTTGCTCAGGGAAGGGAAGTGACAGGCTGGACTGCAGGTCAGATACCTGTTGGGTGCCTGCTGGTCCTTGGGTAGCGGGGGAGTGTGGGTTGCTTGGTGCAGCACCAGCATCCACCAACATCCAGGCAGGTGGATGAATGAGGAACACAAGGGATCTGTGATGGCTTTTTGTACTTTAAGTACCCATAGGAAAGTGGGGGGCATTTGCGGGATTTCTCATCAAGGTCCCTTGCTTTGTGTCTTGATGAACCTTGACTACTCATCCTCTGCTTAAGTGGGTACTTCTCTTGTTTTGCAGCCTGCTGAGGGTGCAGCAATGTACTCTTAACATGCCCTAGAGGTTAGTGCCTCAATCAACATACGTCTCTTGGTTAGATTTTGCCATGGAGCTGATGAGAGCCACCAGGGTTTGAGGGTCTTCTTTGTGCCACTACTAGCGACTCTGTTTGAGCTGGGAAGTTCCCAGGAGGTGGCTTTTGTTCACACACTCAGATATGCTATGCACATCTGTATAAAGGTAAAGGTTTCCCCACAACCGAATGGTCTAGTCGTGACCGACTGTAGGGGGCGGTGCTCATCTCTGTTTCAAAGCCTGTAGAGCTGGCGTTTTTGTCCGAGGACATGCTTCCATGGTCATGTGGCCGGCATGACTCCACGGAACGCTGTTACCTTCACACCGAAGTGGTCCCTATTTATCTACTTGCATTTTAGGTGCTTTCGAACTGCTAGGTTGGCAGGAGCTGGGACAAGCAATGGGAGCGCACTCCGTCATGCAGTCTCGAACTCCCAACCTTGCGGTTGAAAGCCCAGCAACAGCGGATTAACTCACTGCGCCACCAAGTCTGTGCACATCTGTATACATATGTGTAACCCCCTCCCCTCTCAGAGCAGCATGGAGGCCACGAGGGAAGCCCACCAGCCAGGATTGGCAGCATCGTCAGAGGTGGGCAAGGAGGACTGGCTCTGTTGGCAGGGTAGTTCTGTCCATGTCACAGGGTAGAGCCACCCCCAACCCAGGCCAGGGATGTGGGATCCCCATAGCAAGCAAGGTGTAGTCACTGTTTGATTTCTCCCAAAGAAATGAAAGCAAAACCAGGGTAGAATGGGGAGGGGGTAGCAATTGCTGTGAAGGATCCAGGAAAAGGGTTTTGCTTGGTTGACGAGGGCTTTTGTTTGCCGAGAGTCTCTCTTGCACCATATGCATCTTTGCAAAGATTGGCTCATGGACAAGCACCCCTTGAGTTGGGCAAAGTGTGTGCTGGGGCCTCCCTGGCACTAGAGCACTGAGTGGTGCTCAGTGGATGAACAGCCCTGCTGTGTTTGAGGGTTGCCCTCTGATGCTGATGCACCAGTCTCGTCAGCGGATGTGATGATGCTTTCTAATAAAGTCCCACTTTAAGGAGCTTACACAGATGTTGACATTGGGGAGGAGAGCAGAGAGGGCCGGGGGAGGGTGGCACAGGGTGAATGTGAGCAAGTGCAAGGTTACACCGACTGAGTGGTCACAAGCGGTGCATTGCTTAGTCTTTGGTCCATTCTTTTTTCCTCTGTGTGTGTGAATCCACCCAGCTGAGCAGAGCACTTCCCACACTCAGTGAAGTGGACAAGTCCATGAAAACTTCAGCAGCCCCCCCCCCTTTGGCCCAGACACATGCAAAAGCCCACACGGAAATGGGCATTTCCCATGAAATAAGCGCACAGCTGGAAGGAAAAAAAAACCTCTGTGGGTTTCCATATCCATGGGACATCCATGAGGTTTGTTTTTGTTACAGAACATCCAAGTATCTCCTTCTGAGTTATTCACCCCTTAATCTCTAACTTTGGAAACTTCCCTTTGAGTTTTTGAATGAATGGTTGCAAAACTCAGGTGGCTTTAGATTTCTACGGGTCCTGAGAGGTGAGGCGGCATCCTAGACTGGCTCCCAGTGCTCCTCTCCTTGTTCTGGGTTTTAAAGGGGAGTCATCTCTGTCCCTTGTTTGTGGCCAGCAAAAGCAACTTTTGCTTGATCTTTTGCTTTATCTGCTTGGGATGGGGAGGGGAGGACAGCCAAGGAAGCCCCCTCTCATCAGTGCTTTGATCCTCTTCCCACTGGAGAGGGAAAGGGGGAGGTGCCACTATTTACATTGCCCTGGGCATGATTACTCGGAAGTGAGTCTTGGTCTGCTTGTTTGAGTGTGGGGAGAGGTGCCTGCTTTGGGGCAGGATCCTGTGCAGGCTGGCTCAGAAGCCCCAAGGAGTGGCCGGCAGCTTGTTTCTGCACGAGCTGTTTGGCCCTGTGCACACTAGTGCAGAACGCAAAGAGCATGTGAATCCTGCTGCCACCGGCCAGAGCAGGACATTTACTGTGCTCAATCCCCAAGGGAAGCCCCCACCCCTTTTGGCTGGCAAGTGCTACAGAGATATGTGCAGACAAAGGAAGTCCTGAGGGGGTGGAAATTCTCAGATCTGCTCTCCCATGGCATAGCTGCCTGTTGGCCTGAGCCTGTATCTTGGATCCAGAGAACTGCAAGTGGCACAGTGGTCACGGACTGGGGTCTTCTTCCCCTCCTCTATCTACAGGTCGCCAGTGCCCCTGAAATGCCGATGAGACTTAGGGTAACCCCAAGGATATTGCGGGCAAGCCACTGCCAATAGAGGGGTGAGTTAGTGGGAAATGCCCCCATGCCCTCAGAAGTGCCGTATTGCTCATATTCACCCATCATGAGTCACCCATCATCTCTGCTTCAGAGGGAGCCTATCTCTGAATGCAGATTGCAAGGGAGTGGCAACAAGATAGGTATCTTGTTGTTTTGAATGCTCCCTTAGGCTTTTGGGCTATTGTGAGATACAGGGAGCTGGACTAGATGGGTCTTTGGCCTGACCTAGCAGGGCTCTTCGTATATCCTTATGTTCTAAACATGTCCCTGAAGCTCTAATGGCCAAAAAGGATGATACTCCTAGGTGAGAAGGGGGGCAGAAGTCTCCACTTCTGCCATGGAAGCATTGTCAGCATTTGTAGGCCAGTCCTCAGTTTCCCTCTCGTGCAAGTTAGGCATTGGTGGGTCATGATCTGCTATCACGGCCAAGTCTTCTGACAGCATAACAGTCGCCAAATACTCCAGAAGGTCTCTGGATGGTTCGTCAGCTATTATATACCCAATATGGAATCTCTCAACTTTCTCAGGACATTTCTGAAGTTATCAGTGTGAACTGACTTCGGAAGAAGTTGAGGGGAAGCTGGGGCAGAAAGTTGGACGCAGGTGCCTCGGAACTTGCACCCCGATTTTCCCACTTTGCAGCTGTTTCTGCACTAAAAGGCCTGTACTGCTCTGTTTTGGTGGTTCTGTTGTACATGTGCCAGAATGCCATCTTTCCATGTGCGACATTCTATGGGGTTGCAAGTTGATCGGTTTTGCCTTGACCCTGCTGGGTGCTCTGGGAAGCTGATGCCCCCTCTGGGTTCTAGAGGGGTGTCTTGGGCAGGCGAGCGCGGAGGTGGCTGCCTATGGCAGCCTAAGCTGCTTTCATAGGGCTGTGAGCTGCTCATTTGCAGCAGGAAGGGCTGGTGGGCGGGGGGGGGGAGGGGCTTCTAAGGCATCCAGAAAGGAGCCTCCTGGATGCTTGTCCCTTCTCTTCCCAGTTTGGTGTGTCATCAGAGTGACTCTTCTTGCAGGCCGGAGTGATTGGCAGACTCAAGGAGGCTCTGCATTTTGCGTGGGAGAGATTCGTGTTGGGAATCGTGTTGGGAAAGCCTCCCCAACCCATTTGAGGGGGGAGCATCAACCCCCCTTCCCCTCCTGCTCAAGGGGGAAGGGGGCTGGAGCTCCTCCCTCAAATGGGTTGGGGAGTGCCTCACTGCACAGTGGGAGGAAGCCAGTGGCCCAGCTGATGGGAGCCTGGCTGCCTTGGCTGCCAACAGTCAGCACGGAGGAGCAGAGAGGGGAACACCTCAGGACAGAAGAGAGAGGAAGGGCAGACTGGTTGGGCTCCAGCCCTGGTGACGAGGGGTGAGTGGTGGCTGCAGAGCAGCCTCTTCCTCGGCTGACAAGTGGGCTGGCGGGACAGAAGGCAGCCGCCGCTGGGAGAGGCTTGGTGCAGGGCGGGGGCTCCCTCAGTCTCTGGGGTGATCCCAGCCTGGCTATTTTTAGCTCCTGTGCTGGAAAGCAATCAAAAAGCTCTTTCTAGGAGACGTTGCGTGTGCCACTTCCTTGGGACGGGGAGGGAGAAGCCCGAGAGGGAGGCTGACCAATATGCATGTGCTTTGGGGAGAGGCGAGTGATGGCTTCGAAAGGGTCTTTTCTTCCTGCGCTTCCTTTTTAAGGCACGGGGTGGCTTATGCAGAGCTCCCAGGAGCTGGGTCAGGCCTGTGGATGCAGAACTCCAGCGGGTCTGCAGCTGTGGAAGTGCCCTGCCAGCTCCTTCAATGGCTTGCTTGACAACAAGGAGCAGTGGGACAGGTGCCGCGTCGGCCAGGGGCCAGGAGCCCCGCCAAAGACGTTCTGGCAAGGCCAAGTGTCCTGCCATGGAGTTGAGGGTTGGGAGTGGCCGTGGCACAGAATTCTACCTCATTGGCATTCTTGTCCTGCTACAGGGGTCTGGTGGGGAAACTGCCCAGTGTGAGCAGGAGTTTGGAGGGGGCTGTTGGTGTTTCTGGTGTAGTTTTGCCTTCCTCTGTGGCTTGGCTCGCTTCTTTCAATGGTGGCACCCTGTGGCATGAGCTGTATGTGTGGCAGTGGTAGGACTGCTTTTGCCTCCCCCCCCCAAGTTGACTTGTGCGTTCATGTATTGCTGGTGGGGGAGATGTTGGTGCAGATGTTGGTGCCGTTTGCCTGCTCAACCGTAGTGGAAAGGAGGGAAGTTAGTCTTGGCTGATGGGCGGCAGCTCCTGGAGTGGCGTGGTCTGGGCTGGAGGGAGGCTAAGGAGTCGTTCGTTCAAGTGCTCTTTTGTGTGGCTGGGCAGCCTGTGGAACTTGCCTCACTGCTACTGTCTGCTTGCCCCAGCTGGTGTCACAAGAAGCAAGGCTGCCCCAGGACCCAGCCTGAGGCCAACAAGCATGCGTAGTCTGGCAGACTCTCCCCCATGCAGCAGGTGTGCTTATTTGAAAGACTGGTCAGGACTAGAGTGTGGACAGTGGCCCCTGAGGGCACCTTCCGTGCCCGCCCACCCTAGGCCCTGGCTCTCCACTCCATTCCAGCTGCACTCCTGAAGCAGTGGCTATAGGAGCTCTCTCTCTCTCTCTCTCTCTCTCTCTCTGCCTGCACTGGCTGGTTGGAAAGTGCTAGAAGCGTCTCTGGCCACAGCAGCAACAGACCTGTGGTTAATGTGTCCTTGGCTTTTCCATAGCAACAGGTGCTGGACTTCCGTCTCCTGCATGGGGCAGCTGTTGCTGCCTGGGTGTGGGGGAGGCCTTTGGGCTGAATGGGTGTTGGAGGGGGAGGGGGCATTTTCCGTTGCTGGGTGGGTTGGGCTGGGCTGGGAGGGCTGTGGCAGGGGGGCCCAGCTTGTCTGAGTCAAGGCTGTGACTTGTTAATGATTGCCCACAGCAGGGATGGGAGAGGCCCTGGCAGCAGCTCCCCACCTACGAACACACTGAGTCCGACCCCCACCCTCCATCTCTCTCTTTTCCCCTTGCAGGTGGCAGCAAAACCAGGACAGCCACGTAAGCAGGAAGACAGGCCCCCTTTGCCACCGGGAGCAGCTTGGCCAGCTCTGCCCAAGTTGCATTTTAAGTTTGGAACTTTTCATAAATTGAGCCCTGCAGGCCACCATTGGCAGCTTTCCGTGATTGCCCTGCTTCCTGCACGATGCCGTCCAATGGGCCCGTCGACACCACCAGCCACGCTTCAGACCGGGAAGCTGCTGATGCTCACAAGGTAAGTGGGGGGGGGGAGCTGGAGCCTGGGTCTGTCCCAGGCACCTCCCCACAGTAGAGCTGCCTACTTGAGGAACGGGAGCTCTCTCCGCTGTGCAGGGGCTGCTTTCGCCTTCTGCATCTCCAGCACGGCAAAGGGGTTTCATCCTATTCAGGTTTGGGGGGATGGGAGTCTGCTGTGATGGGGGGCTGAGGCATGATTGGGATGCAACTGTGTGGGCAGGTCGAATGCACTTGGATGTTTTAGGGTCAAGCCAAAAACAGGGAAATCCTGTGGGAAAATCCTGCAGGGCTGCTGTGGCACAAGAGAGCCCCATGCCCCCATCATGCTGTGTGTTGTGCCCAACTGGCTGCCTGCAATGGTTCCAGTGCCTTTCCCGCATGACCAGCACAGGAGTTGCCGGGGAGGGGGCAGGTTTAATTGAGTGAGAAAGCTGCCTGCTCTGGGAAAGACCTCTGGGGAAGCTGCTGCCAGCCACTGTGCAGGCAAGCACTGTGCTCAGAGGGGGCTGTCGTGGTTTGGCCCAGGAGAGGTGCTTCCTGTGCTCAAGGAGTTGCAGGTTGCATGCTGGGAGGTGCAGGGGCTTGGTGCACTGAGCAGGTTCCTTCAGGCTCCCTCGAAAGCGCCTCGAGGGCACAATCCTAACCTGGAGTTAAGCCAGCACAGTTAGGCCAGCAAAGTTTGGCCGGCACAAGGGCCACTGTAAAGTGCTTTGGGACCACTCTTGGAGTCAGGGAGGATGGCTCACATCTGTGTGCTGGCTTCCCTGACTCCGAGAGTGGTCCAAACATACTTTATGGTGCCACTTGTGGGAGCCAAACTGTGCTGGCCAAACTCCAGGGTAGGCTTGTGCCCTGAGAGGTGTGTGCGGATAGAGATGAAATGGGGTCTCCAGACTGATGTCAAGTGCTGCTTGGCTGTGCTGGATAAGTCCAAGAGGGTGGGGTCCCCCTAGTCCAGTATTCTGCTTCTCACAGTGGCCACCCAGTGGCTCACTAGAAAACCTTGAAGTAAGATGTAGTGGCCATCGCCAGCCCCTGCATGCACCTATCGGGCATCTTGCATCTGAATGTGGCAGTCTTGCCCTCACTGTCTTGGCTCAGAGCTACCAGCGTTACACTTTTTTGCATGTTGATCCCTAGAATCTGGACGGTGTTGCTCCCAAACTGTTGCATTTCCCACCTACCCCCCCCCCAAAAAAAATCTAGCCTGGTTTCTGTTAAATTGCTTGTTTGTAGTGATCTTTGGGGCTGTGCATTTATTCAAGGCTGGAACTGATACAGCACTCCTATTCTCTTGTTTGGAGGTGTGGCTGGTGACACAATTGCTGATATTTATGAGTTGAAGCCATTCATACTCCGCCTTTCTCAATGGACTCAGTGTGGCTGCCAACCCTAACAGCAAAAACACAAATTAAAATAACAGTGGAATACACACAAATTAACATGTCACAAGAATAAACAGAGGGAGCCGAAGCAAAAATAAAAACATAAACCAAATGCTGAAGAGGAGACACAAACAGGCTGACGAGGAGGCTTTCCATTTTCATCCCATTTTGCAGTGATGCTGTTGTGGGACTGCTGCAGCGGTAAAGGAAAGGGATGCCTGCCAATTTCGCAAAACGAGAGAGAAAAAGTGACAGTGCTTGCACAATGCAAAACGCCACCCTGCCTGCAAACTCCTTTTTACCCCAAGAAGGAGTAGCTGCAGTAGCAGTACATGACCCAGAGCTGCAAGAACGCCGGAGGACAAGGCCTCCCCTGTGCTAGACTCGTGAGCCAGTCAGAATAGGGTGCTGTGGGGTGTGGGTGGATTGCATGGGGAGCAGGGGAGGTGGCACATTTCAGCAGGCAGCAGCTTGGCAAGCCACGTAGCAGCCACTGTGCTTCCCCTGGGATGGTCTCTGGAGCGGAGGACTGAGCAGCTATGATGCTCATGGAAAGAGGCACAGGCTGTGTGTGTGTGTATGGGAGAGGAGGTGTATCGGTTCAAGAGGTGTAGCAGCCTAGCCTACTGTTCCTGGAACAGATCCTCTGCGTCCTTTCCAGTTTACCATCAGGATCTCCTTTCTCAAGGGATGGGTTGAATTGGGTTCTGTGCCCAACCTGCATTGGGCACATCCAGGTATCACAGTTTTTCAAGTCCTGGGACCCCTGCTTGCCAGTGAGTGAGAGCTGCTCCCTTGCCAGGACCTGGGCACTTTTTCAAGGGGGAGCTGTGTTGAGACTGATGATGGCAGCTCTCTGTGTCAGACACCACCTAGCCGTAACTTGGAAAGAGCAGGCTTGGGTTTGTGGACTTCTCCATCATCTGGCTGTAGTTCTGAAAGAGAGAGCTGGGCTGCAGGTCTCAGATGGGATTCTCAGCAATCAGCAAGTCTTGAAGTTCTTTGGCAGAAACCGTGATGGTGGCTGTGGCCTCAAGACACTGCCAGTTGGAACCGAGTAGGCTCTGTGCAACCCAGAAGCCCCCATGAGTGACTTGGTTGTGTTGTCCATCCTCCAAGACTGCATTTAAGAAAGTAATTAAACCTCTCCATCAACGATGTCTTCCTTGTGTGACCTCTGCTCATAGGTGACCAGGGACAGTTGACTTGCAAAGGCACACTCACCTTCCTTCACAGCCATCATACAATTTGGATGAGCAGAGGTGTTCTCCCTGAAGTTCCACACTTTTTCCATAGAGTCGCACACACTTGGAAGTTTCTTCACATGGCTGCCTCCAGTGGCGTCTCTATAGGGAGGGCAGAGCTCTAAGTTTTGCAAGAAGCCTTACCTTGCAGTGGAAATCACTCCTTTCCTGCACAGTTTTAGCCAGTCCTCACAGGGAAAAGCAACGTCTTGGTGTTGCTTACTGGCTACAGCAGCAAGGGAGAGGAGGGATTTACATGACAGGGTAAGGCTCCTTGCAAAACTTAGAGCTCTGCCCTCCCTGTAGAGACGCCACTGGCTGCCTCTCCTCATTTGGAAATGCCACTTTGGTCAGTCACTGTTTAATGGGTGGCAGCAGCCAGTGTTTCCTTGACGGCGTACGGTGGTGCGGCCACCCACCTCCCAGCTGAGCTCCATAGCTTGAAGTTTGGCAATGATGTCCCCATTAAATGTCTGGAGGCAGCATTGTGACTCATCATGGCACTGTGCAGCTAGCATGAGTGCTCAAACTCTGCATAGGGAATACTGATGGTGGCTCTTCTTTTCTTCCATGATTGTGGCTGCCTGCACCCTACTTTCTTTTCATTCTTCCTCGCTCTAGTTGGGGAAGTCAATTTTGCCATTGAACTTTTTTTTGAAGGGGCATACTCAAGTACCGCAGGGCTGGTGCACACAAGGATAGTGTTAAAGAACTCCCCCTTCGATACCAGTGGGAGGCCTTTGAAACCTTGGCAAAGCTTTCCCCTCACTTGGTCAATGTCATCTGAGATCAGCAAGATTAGTTGGTGCATCTCCTGGTCTCAGCAGTGAGCACTTTATGTTGTTTATCATATTTTGGCCTCACCTTATAATTCCAAGGCAGTTGACAGGATTCCAACAATAACACACACTGAATATTAAACTGTAATAAAAATGCAACAATAAAATGATTTAAGAGCAAGGCAATACAACAGCAGCCATTAAAAGCATCACAACCTGATACAATGGATTCTACCTGGTGCCTGCAGCTCCTCCAGCATGAGCCACAGAGCCTTTCCAGATGACCATAAGGAATGGGTGGCAATCAGGCAAGAGCTGATGCTCTCACTTCTGAAGCGGTATCGGGATTTAATTATTGGTCATCCCAGAACTTTGCCCTGAGCTCAGAAAAGCATGGAGAGTCTGTTGCGTTGCATAGTCATGTGTGAAGCTGCTGAGATGGGCCCATTTGCCTCTTCCCAGAGCTAGCTGCATCGGAGAACCAAGTTGCACTGGAACTGGAGTCACTGCTCGGCAGAGGAGAATGCAGCCTGCAAAGCTGTTCAGCAGCAAGGGGAGGAGAGTGAGCAAGCTGAGCTTCAGGGTCCTTGCAGGCAGCTCATTCAATGTGAGACAGCTTGATTCATAGACAGTTCTAATCAAAGAGGGACGCTCCTCTTTTTTGATGTGGAAAAAAGCATTTGACTGCTGTGAATGGAATTATTTACGGGTTGTGTTAGATTGAAGCACCTGGGAGCAGTGCTTCAAGGAATGGGTGCAGTTAATGTATGGAAGCTGCACAGCTACAGGCAAATGGATGTTTGTCAAAGAGGGTCATGCTGGAGAGAAACAAGACAGGGACAGTCTCTCTCTCTCTCTCTCTCTCTCTCTCTCTCTCTCTCTCTCATATACCCACACCTTTTTGGATCTTTGGCTATAGCTGCACTGGTGGGTTCTTGCCATATGGGTGCAGTGGGACCTTGGGAATCCAGGATAGTTTTCTGTGCTGCTGATATTGTTGATGTTTGCCAACCAGCTAAATTCAGATAGGAAGACTGTGGAATTGTCAAAGGAGAGATTTCTGAATGTCAGTGAGTCTGAATGGCTGGGACTGAATGTTTCTAAAGAAACTGGATCACAACCGAGCAAGTTAATAAAGCTCTCTTGGAAACAAGCCACGGTGAAATACCAAGAGGATTTTGTTGGAAGAGAAGTTAGAGGACTTGGTGATGAAAAATCATTTGAAGTTCCAGCAGGAGGTTGGACTATGAACAACAGGTACTATGGAAAGATGGGCTTAATTGCAGATTTCAGGGTCAGGACAAATAATGGGACTTAGAATGACTGTCCTGCCAACATTTTTATTCATATTTATTAATTTTCCCGTGAAAGGAGAAGGTTGGGTTTTGGAAACATGGCAGAAAATTTTGAGATGCATTTGAGAAAAGAACTGCCCTGAGTAGCAGCTAGAGCAGTGTGTGAAGAGAGAGGGCAAGAAGGAAAATAAACAAATGGTTCTTGCAGGATAAGATGAATAAGTGGAGATTGCCTTGGTACCAAGAACTGGGAGCGCACTGGGAGCGTTCCACAAGTCGAGTCATTCCGTTGCACACCATCTGGAATGAGTTAATCATCCTTTATGTCCAGGGCTGTCCTTAATTTTTTTTCTACTGAAGAAATCCCCTGGAAGTGTAAGAATTATAAAATTGGAAGGGATCCACAGGATCATCTAGCCCAACTCCCCCTGCCTGTAGCAGGAAATCTTCCTAGAATATCTGCAGCAGCTGCCTGTCAAGCCTCTGCTTGGATCTCTAGTGAGGGAGAATCCACCACCTCCTGTATTAATCTGTTCCACTGCTGAACTACCCTTACTATCAATAATTTCTTGCTGATGTCCAGCTGGAATCGCCTCTGTTGCAGTTTGTACCAAAGAGGAATATGGAAACTATTTCTCTGAATGGAAAACAACATAGCTGGAGAATTTCTGGCTTAGACTTGTTGGGCAATTATGACTTCGGACAGGCAATTTCAGTGGAATTTGATATCATTCTGTCTCAACTGTATGTGTAGTGTAGCAACAACTGGGTTGAGTGTTGCAGGTGCAAAGCATCTGAAGTAGACTACGTGCATCTTTTCTGGTGCTGTTCTGTTGATACAGCAGTTTTTGACCTCTGTGTTGTAACTAATTTATGACATAACAGGAAGTTACTGAATCTTATATGAACAGTTGTGATGGCAGCTGATTTTCAGGTGATCAGAACATGCTAAGACCACCTGTTATAGTCAAGAGGGGACTCCCCCCAAAATTCAGGATTACCCAGGGAGGTAGCTCCTAGTAGTTAGTGCACTCCCCCTTTCCTGCTTCCCACTTTCCTTTTGTTAGATATGCAGCTGAATGGGGAAACTACCCCATGGTTTGGTAGACTAGCTGCAGCTACCCCAGGCTAGACCAGACATGTGGGCAAAAACCCCAGGAGAGCACCCTCCCAGGACAATAGGAACTTCAGAGGTTCCTATTAAAACACCTCCAAAAGTGGCATCTAAAGAGTGAGGAGACGTGACAATCCACTGAACTTTCTTGTAACCAGAAACCAGGCAGATTGTTTGTTTTATTTAAACTTTTATAAAACTAATATTAATAAAACTAATAACCAGTTTTATTTAAACTTTTAAATTAAAAAGTTTATTTTTACCCACACCTAATGGTGGTAGAAAAAGAAACGGGAGGGGGTGTGATAGCAGGTTAGAGGCCAAAGTAGAATTGCCAAAGCTCCAGTTACCACTAATGCCCAGCAGATGGAGCAATAATGCTCCCCAGTTTGCCTTGTGATAGCTGGGAGGACTTTGCAAACCGGCTGAAATGGAACAGAAAACTGGCATGATCTAGTTAAATATTTTCCCTGACTATGTCACCTTCATGAGGGAATCTCCAGTCCTGTACATTTGCTGTGTGGCGTGTAGGTACTTCTCTCTGAGCTCCATGGAGTCGGCAGTCAGACGGCTGGAAGGGGAAAAGTGGACCTTCCTGTGTGCTGGGAGTTTTACATTCTGCTGGGATGATGTCATTACACTATCTGGTTGGAGGAGCAGAACAAGACAGGCAGGAATGCAAGCCAGTCGGCAGGCATGTTCCAATTTCTGGCAGAACCTCACTAATGGATGGAAGAGAAGCTGAATGTGCCCCCATTGGCTGATCGTGACTACAAGGCAAAATGACAAAAGCTGCCCTTGGGACCATTCTTGTACTGAGTGGCACATGCACTGCAAACGTTGAGGCAAACGTTGCTCTAACTATGGGAAAATAAGCAGAAAATACACAGGGGAAATGCAGGGAACACATAAGGATTCATCCTACCACCAAAGATCTGTTTATGATGACTTTTGGAAGTCATCTGCCATTCTCTGAACTTCAGATGGGTTTCATAAGATCTTGGACATTGCAGTAGTTTTGAAATGAGTATCTCTGTAAAGGATCTGAAATGCTGCCTAGGTAAATGATTTGCAGAACATCTTAGTTATTTAAAAGATTTATATGCTGTCTTTCCTATGGTCAAAGTGATACACAACTTTTCAAAATACAGCAAATAACATGAACAAAAACATGAAACACAGTTTTTAAACTATATATAGGATTCAGCAACACAAAAAATGTTAGAACAATGGCATAAAAAGGGTCACTAAGAGGGTCCTGCTCCCTCTTCAAAAGCCAAGCAAAATTTATTGAAAAGATTTCTATTCTGCCCCTTTTTGTCCAGTAAAGAGGACTCAAGGTGGCTTACTAGTGAAATTAAAATAATATTAAAACTGTATCTTAAAAACATTAAAATAGCAACATCAGTTAAAACAGCACAGAAACCAGGGGCACCAACTTTGAAACCATTTCATTAAAATATGTCAGCTAACCAATCATTCACTCAAAAGCAAAAATGAGAAATAATATAAAGAGGGGGCTGTTCTAAAATATTCTTGTAGCTGGTGCCACAACAGAAAAGGCCCTGCACTGGCCACCATCCTCTTGACTTCCGAAGGCTGCAGTATCCTACGCAGGATCCTGTCTGGTGATGATTATAGGTGCTGTTGCAGTGTTATATGGGGGAAGGCAGTCCTTGAAATATCCTGGACCTATGCCATATAGTTTTTTTAAGCCCTTTTGGAACTATATAGAGGGGAGTTGTCCTTGGGTCTCCTGGAAGGTGGTTCCATAGACATATTGCCACCATAGAAAAAAGCCTTGCACTTTGCTATCATCCCCTTGCTTCAGATGGTGCTTGTAATTGAAGCAGGAACCTGTCAATGATGGTAGGGGATGAGCAGGATTATGTGGGAGAAGGTGATCCTTATGCAGTCAAAGGAGGCTGAGCCTCTCCTCAGTTCCCAGATGTGACTGGAGATGTTCCTGGTCATGTCTGGGAGCTTTTCTATGGCCTGCAGAGGCAGTGTGCAGCCTCTGCAGGCTTCAGAAAGCCCCCTGGAATATATTTTTTTAAAAATTCCAGTTTTCAGCAAAATCTGGAAGTGCTTTTAAAATACCCCAGGGGGTTCTGAAGCCCACATAAGTCATGTGCAGAACATCATGAATGTCGCTGTCTTTAAGATATTCCAGTTCCATGCTTTGAAGTGCTCTCAAGGTAATCACCAGCATCTTGAATTGGGCTCAGAATTGAGGTGTTACAACAGTGTGAATGAGATCATCTTATCTTAAAGCTTAACTGGTAGGGTGCCCAAGCAGCAAAACTGAATTTAGACTGGTTCCAAATACTCACGAAGTTTTATATATTAACTATGATTTATTAAGAAAACAAGCAGTTACAAAACTAGGAAAGGTTTAAAAGAACTAACAGAGACTTAACCAACATACCTCTTAAAATAAGAAAACAACTAGCTGCCTAACACTAGACTAGGCTGTAGTACATGCAAGGTGGCTAGCCTTGCTGGTTCACCTTCTTCTCAAGTCCAAGCAGGTAGCAGGTCCAGGCTGGGGCTTCTTGAACTGACATGGAGAAAGGGATCTCAAAGTCTGGAGATCTGATGATCTTTGATTATCTCTGAAGATGGTCTGATGGTCTTGAAGATCTGATGGTGGTGTGTTGGTCTGATGCTGTGTGCTGAAGATCTGATGGTGGGATGGTCTGTACCCCCCAAACTGGGTATCTTTATACTTCTCTAGCATAATCAATTATCCAATCAGGATAAAGGTCGGCCAACTCCTTTGGGGTGATGGAACGTTCGGAGGTCGCAGAATGGTCAGAAAAGGTTACATACACAACCTAAGTGATGGGTCTCAGCTGTGCGGAATCTTTCTGATTGCAGCACTAGCTGGATGGAACCTTCCTGATTAGTTTTCTTCTTCCTGACCCTAGCTATGACTTCACACCTTTCTGCAGAAACAAAGCAGATAGGAAATTACACTTCCTGAATACATCAGGAAGTGAGCTGATTACCACCTGCTGGTATTTTAGCAGTTTCAGCTCTTTCCCACAAAATGGAGTCATGTTGACAAAATGGAGTCAAACCATGGCCTAGCTTTCTTTTGCCTTCTACAGTCGGTCACGACTAGACCATTCTGTCGTAGGGAAACCTTTACATTTAAGGCATTCTGAAGCCCAGGGAAGCCTTCTAGAGCAGAGGTTCTCAAACCATTTAGCACTGGGACCCACTTTTTAGAATGACAGACTGTCCAGGACCCACCAGAAGTGATGTCATGACCAGAAGTGCTGTCATTGTGACGCCAAAGCCTGCTGCTTTCCTGACGATGCAGCAATAATTTGGATGATTTCTCTGCTATTTTCCAATAGCAAAGTGAATCAAAAAGAAAAAAAGCCTATTTACAACCTTGACACAAGCAAAGCAACTGCACATCCTTGTTTCCAGCATCCCATCTTTCCGTATTTTCAATATGGCTGCTCTAGGTGCTTTGCGACTCACCTGAAATTGGCTTGGGACCCACTGGTGGGTCCTGACCCACAGTTTGGGAATCAGTGTTCTAGAGCGCAGCTCCAGTCACCTTCCAAGAGTCCAGGTGGGTTCCTCCCCCACAGGTTTAGGACCCATGGGTCCAAAATCTGTGGATATTGCAGGCCCACCTGTAGTACACATTTTTGCCTGCTATTGTGAAGTGTAGCCCATCTCTCACCAGAAGACATTCATCCCAGAAGCATAGACCATGGTCAAGAAAACCAAACCCTTCTCGTTGACAACTATTCAATCACTTTTAGTATTCTTTATTCCCTTTGCCTGCCACAACCCTCCACAGGGAGCATGAAGTGTCATGCTGGGATTCTGGATCCTGAAAGAGCACTGTGATGGGCAGCACAATCCTATAGATGGCGCAGCATCGGCGCAATGGGGTTGTGCCAACGTTGTGCACTTAGCGCTGACGCGGGGGTGCCAATCTGTACCCCCGCGACAGTGCTCAAGCAACAGGACCGGCACTGCAGGCAGCACTGGCCCTGCTGGGCCCGCGCTGAGCCTCTTGTGCCAACCGAAGTTGGTTGGCATGAGGCAGGCTCTGCCTCGAGGTGGCATGGGGATTGGAGGGAGGGAGGGAGGGAGGCGGGGGCAGGACTTGGGCGGGAGGTGGGCGGGCTTGGGAGGTGGCCATACGGCCACCTCCTAAGCCCATCGGTGAGGTTGTGATGCTCCAATTCGGGCTGTGCAGTCTCCTCGGATCTGTGCCCGCTCTTTAGTTGGCACAGATCTGAAGCGCACGCTCCCTTGCCGTGGGGAGGCTCCAGCCTCACCTATACTGCGCTAGGATATGGCGTTGGCCGGCCGGCCTCGCCATTCCAGCGCAGTATAAGATTGCGCCCTGAGAGGCACCCAGAAATATTCACCTGTCACCTGTCTCATTTAGAGTAGGTATATAACCTCCAGCAATGCCAACACACTTCGGATTTCACTGGTCAGCAAAATGTCTTTATTGTGATATCTATATACCATCTTTCTCAATAGACTCAAAGCAATTTTTGTAGGCTGGCTGTACATTCACATTTCAATGAGCTTTTACAAGTATTCCATGAGACAATCTCATAGAACCTCAATTTCTCTGGATGTTTCCCTTCATAGTGCTGTCATCATCTTGGCTTCCAGCCCCTGCACTTTCCAAACTGTCACAGGTAGCAGCAACCGAGCCTCAGACTTTTTGCCAGCTGACTTCTCCACACTTCACTCCTCCACACAGACACACACAGCCTCGGCCTCCCATTCAGGCAACCAGTCCTGCCTTAGCTTTTTCAGGCAAGGCGACAGCTCCATCTCCAGACCACACCTCCTGCCCAGAAATCGACTAGTCTGCCCTGTTGCCCATTCACTGCTGTTCAGGAACCCCAGCAGGCTGAAGGGATATTGCTGTAAGCTTGTGAGTATGTGTGCGCGTTTGTAATTTGACTTGCAATATTCCCAAGGCCAAATGGGCACATATGATTATTCCTGTGAACCGCAACTGAGAGTTACAGGAGGAAGCCTGGGATTGCACTTGGGTTGAGCAGGATGATATATTGGCCCACCAGGCTCAGGAAGCCATGGGGGGGGAGTCCTAACTTGAGTATGGAGCATCTGAGTGTTGGATCCCCCCCTGCACCCAGCCTTCCCCAAGGACACTTGTGTGACTGTGGCACCCAGGCCTGCACACTGTCATTTCTGCCTTGTCTGAACTGCCACATTTCCCACCCCACTCTGTCTCTTCTGAAAAAAAGGGGTGCCTTGACTCTGCGCTTCCCTCTTTAACTCAGGCTCCAGCATTGCTCCCCACTTCCAGCAACCCAGTCTTCCTGGAGAACTGAGTGGTCTCCTCTGCTCTTTGCACCTCTGTGCTCCTCTGCTTCTTGTACTGGTGGAGAAAAGCATTCTGGGAAGAAAAGGAGTGGGCCAGGCTGACTGTGGGCAGCGAACCAACCCGACGCAGAGGAGGCGGCTTGCAGGCTCTCCTTCCACCTGGGCTGGCTGTGCATATGCATGTGAGAGTGGCTTGAGCATGCCTGGGACACTGAGCCTTCTTTTGCGCTAACCCACAGGCTTGACACGTGTGCCGTCTCTTTCTCCACTCAGCAGGGCGAAGAGGAGCCTGATGAGAGTCGGAACAAGGAGGAGAAGCCAGACCCAGGGATACCTGTGAGGAAAGCAGGGCGGCCGGGCAGGAAGCGCAAGCAGCCAGTGGTGAGTGGCACAGCTGCTGTAATGCCGCAGGAGGCTTCGTAATGATACCTTCTGGTTCCCTGTGAGGAGGGGCGAGGCCAAAGGGGTTCCCTGGCAAGAGAGTCTGCTTTGATCAGCTTGGCTGTTATAGGCTGTGTGTGATTCTGTAGGGCCCTGCCAAGGTCCCTCCTATGCCAACCAGGTCCCCACGAGGTCAGATATGTTTTGACTGTCCTGTGTGTTTTCAGTGTTATGGTTCAGGCAAAAAAAGGTGTTCTAAAATAAAACAAGCTGCTAGTCCTTATGGCCGGCTAGAAAAGCATTAGAATGTACAGCCAGTGTCTGGTGAAATGATAGAGCTGAACAAGAGGGCCCAGTGGTTAGAAGGACAAAGTGGGGGTGGTCAGCTCTCCATGGCTACCCATCCCTGACCGATCAGCCCATGCTTTCCCCACTCTCTCTACTTCCCTTCTCTCAGTTCTTGCCCTCTAACCTGAAGTGTGTCGTGTTGAAAACCTGGTCTTGAAAGCAGAATAAACGATGCAAAATAAATGGTATGCAAATCTGCTAGATTTGGTTGCATAGCATGTTCTGAGACTTCTGCCACTTGGACATCCACGCGTGAGCAAGGGCAGAGTGCATCTGTGTAGCTTCTCTGATTTCAGCTCTGAGTCTGCCCAAGCTCAGCTTAGGGCTGCCTGGACACAGTACACAAGACGGGTTGTCATGAAACTGTAGTTTCCTGTGGACCTTGTTTTGTATTAGTGGTTGGAAAACTACTCAAGTGTAAATGGCTCAGGTGAGGGCAATTAGTGTCATTGGGATAAAGTTAAAAGCCTCAGGGAACAGAACCCTTTTGCTGCTCTCAGGGAAGGGTAACCTCATTGTGCACTGTGAGCAGTGATGTCATTCAGGGGGAACGGACCAGAACGGGCGTTCCGGATCCTAACAGGCTCCGTGGCTGCTTCTGGGTTGTTTTTTTTTTTTTTCAACATTTGAATTTGAACTCAAAAGTGAGTTCCTGTTCCTAAATCATTTGAATGACACCACTGACTGTGAGTATAAGTAAAGCAGTGATAGCTGGTTATAGTTAGTCAGCCAGAGGTAAAACCCTGCAGATTTTTTTGGTTTGTCCTTTTGAGTTCCTCTTAGCTAATTTATAAGCAGAGGGCTTTACTAGGGAGGAGTCTTGTGGGCGAGAGCCTCCTAGTTTGTATTTTACTATTTGGATTTTATAATATAGAGGCTCTGTAATTTTATTTGTAACTTTTAATGTATGCTAATAAAATTGGGTTTTTTATTTCTTCTGTTTGGTTTTCTTTCGAGAGGGGGTTTGCCCAGGAGCTCCTTTTTGTTGTGTTAAGTCTGGGCTGGTGGCAGTGGCAGCTACCTAAGGGAAGGGCAGTTGTAACACCCACCCCCCCATCATAACATGGGTGGCTGAGGAGGTTGGTGTAGCAGGCTGTGTAACAGAAAGGGCTGGGAAGACGCAATGGCAGAGGACCTCAAGAAGGTGCCCTTGAGCTACCAGCCCCTCTCGACTGGGGACACAAAGGGAGCAGCATGCCTGCTTGCATCTGGCAAGAGGGGCACTTCGCTGCCAACATCTCCCATTATAATCTGGGTTTTGCACAAGGCCTTTGCATGTGTCATAGAGCCCTCCTTCTTACTGATGCAAAGACCTGCGCTTGCAAACTCTGGTTGCTCCACCTATGCACTTTCAGGACAGAGGCAGCCTGGCCTCAGTGTCATGATCCTGGCGCTTAAACCTCAGGAGGCTCCGGTGCCGTCTTCCAGCACATTGCTATGCACATAGCTAGCAGCTGGGAGAAAACTGGTGCCTATGGAAGTAGGTTATTTCTGCACACCCTGGAATGTCGGCTCAACACTATCCAACTTTTCAGTGCTGATCCAGCTGCAATTCAGCCCCAAGGCAAGAGAACAAATGTCCCTTTACCTTAGGAATGCCTCCAAGACTGCCCCCACACTACAGTAGGCAGCACACACCCCATTAGCACAGCTACAGTGGCACTGGAAAGTTGGATTGGATTGGGGCCTTGTCTCTTCTTAAGAGAGAAAAGACTGCAGTGTGTGTAGATGCTCAATGTGCTTTCTTCTCCTCTTACGCATACCTTTTTACAGTAAAATCATCTCTCGTTGCCCCACAACTCAAAGCCTTCTTCCCAGACTGCCGTGGTCCCCTTGCCATTTCCTCATCACTTGCCTGCATGTGTCTGGCACCTGCCCTATCTGTCCTTGATCCAATAACTTATGCTTCATAGATACTAGCCTGGCACCATGGACTGATCTGGGAGAGGCCACTCAGGAGGTGGGAGCCTCTTCAGAGCTGACGTTTTGTCTCCCTGCTAGAAAGAGTTCTGCAGGTTTCTTCCTTCCCTTGTGCCATCATTCAGGGAATAGGTGCTCAGCATGTCCTCTTTGGTCCTGAGTGCACCTTGAAGCCAGCAGCATCTAAGAATAGCAGCATGGCCTTGGCTAGAGGAGTGGGGGAACCTTGGGGTCTGCGTGCCTACACGTCTACCCCCACTATGGCAGCCACTATTATATATGTCCCTGTGTGCATGCATGCACATACCCACCCTCCCTAGCTACATCCTCGCCAGTTTTAAGGCATACACCTTCAAGCCATATGCATCCCTTGGCTGGATGAATGCATGGGCATACCTGTCACATCTGGTAAAACACCTAGAGTCCCGCATTCATGCGCTCCTCCAGGGCACACACAGAGCATGCTATCTGGATGCTTTAGCTCTTTCAGGGGAAAAGTTCTGTGTTTCTGGTTCATAAGCTGAGGCTTGAGCCCTAAATGTCTGTATTTAGTCTGCTATGTTTGCTTGAACTGGATAGTTTAACTTGATTCTTGATTCTACAACTTGATTCTTGTTGAGAGTTTAGCCTGGGCCACCTTAAGAGGACTGAAGTAGCCTCTGTGACAGCCTTTTGAAAGAGGCTTCAGCTGGAGTTTTGGCGAACCTGCAGAGAAAGAAGCGGGTAGCCCTTCTGCTCTGGTGGAGCAGAGGCGAGATGCTTAAGAGGAGATGCGTCGGCATCAGCAGAACAGTGATGAACCCCACTAGTTCCTTCTGTTTCCTTCCGCCTCTGTCAAGAGAACCACTCTGGGGACTGGGGGCTGGGGAAAGACCATGGGGCCGCAGAGAGTGGACTGAGGCTGGGGCACCTGCCTCCAGAGGAGTGCCCCTTGGGGCTCGCCCACCCCAGCATTGCTCTGTTCTGAAGGGGCCTTGGCTGGTGCTGGCAGGCTCACTCAAGCCCATGGGTGGCAGGGGGTCTTCTCCCTGGGTCAGTCACCGGCACCCTTTGCTGAAGGGGCCGCTGCATAAAAAGCAAAAAATATTGGGCTCTTTCAAATACAGCCCTGGAAGAAAATTCCTTTCCAACCGTACTAGTAGCATACCAAGGACAGGGCGAGGGTAGAGGGTAGACCTGGCCGCCCTTAGGGGATCTCGAGGTGGAGGCCAGATCTACCTACGCTTTGAGAAGCCAAAGGTGGGGCAGTGAGCGCAGTCTGCCCTCGGTACCCAGTGGCACCACGTATACCACTGAACTGCAGCACAGTCATCTCTTCAAGGGACTCAGTGCTTCTTTGCCTTGCAAGGGGCTTCCTTCCCACTCCCAGTGGGGGATTCGCAGCCTCTGGTGTTACATCTGCATTTTCTATCTCCAGAGACCTGCACTGGATCTTGGCTCCTGTACTGGTGCAAGGAGCCCCCTGCATCCAGCTGGGAGCACTGTGTGGTCGCTTGGCCAAGGGGGCCATGGGAATGGCTCGCCCTCCCATCCATGTGCTCCATGCAGCCTCCTTTGCTTTGCTCTTTCTCTTTGCCTTGCGCAGCTGCAACCTGATCTCTGACAACGATGCCAGGGCAAGGATGCAGAGAGGTTGGCTGCCAGCCACAAACTAGGGCAGTGGGAGAAGGGCTGCTGCTGTGTGCCGTTCCTGGCTGCTTCCTGAAACTGGATCAGGCCAGGCAGGGGATTGTCCTGCCCATAGCCAGGAGGGAAGCAAGGTTGTTGTATGGCTGGGGAGTGGGGAGGAGGAAGCGGAGCGCTGGATGGCGGCCAAGCGGCTGTCTCTCTCTTGCCAAAGGCAAGGCATGGAGTGGTTGCAGCTGCATCCCCAAAGTCTTGGTGTGTTTAAAGAGCCAGCGTGCTCTGGGGAGATGAGGCGGGAGTGCACAGTTCCCTCTGTAGCGAAGCCAAAATTGCCCCTCCCCACAGAAGAGTTACATTCAGGGGTGGTGTATGTGAGTGTGTGAATGCAGTGTGTGCAAACTGTGTAGAATTTGGCAGCTGGCTACTTGCAGTTTTCCTGTTTTTAAAGAAGTTTCTAGCCCTTACTGCTTGCGGGGGCGGGGGGGTCTGATGAGGAGAGCAAGCCCAAGAGTGCTTCGTCTGCAGCCCTGCTTTTGTTCTGGGGCAGCATGATTTGAAGACGAGGTTAGCAGATGGGAAAAGAACATCTTGACAGCGGTTCCCAACCTGGGGTTGGGACCCCCAAGGGGTTCGCAAACTCATTTTCAAGGGGGTCGTGAAGAGCTTGGGGCAGCCATTTTAAAAAGCCGGGCACCACCATCTTGGAAACTTCATTTTGGCTAGAGAAGAGGCTTCCCCATTAAGCTGCCACTTCCTCAATGATTGTATTGTGACTGTGAGGGAAATTAGCCTTGTTATGGGCTCATCTTGGAGTGCAGGTAAGCATGTGATGAAGTCTCTCCCAGGTCTCCTTCCGAGCAAGCATGTCACATCTTCCATGTTCATGCCTAGGTGAATCTCAGCACATGGGGAAGAGGAACGTAAATACTCTGAAGACATTCTAAAATTTGGCTTTACCACCTTGATCAGCAACGGCATAGAGAAGCCACAATGCCTTCTGTTCAATGTTGTTCTCAGTGCTGAATCAATCACTGAACTAAAAAGTCAAAGCATTCGGAACATTCCAAAAAGGATATGGAGTTCTTTCGACTTGCAAAAAGTGTGATTTATTAAAAACAATGACTTCACTTCCTGCTTAATGACATCACTTCTGGCCCTAAGGGGAGTCCTGGTAGGTTGTTGTACCTAAAAAGGGGGTCCTGGTGCAAAAAGGGTTGGGAACCACTAGTCTAAGAGGAGCCTGAATAGCAAGCAGGCACTGCGAAAGTGGATGGATTTGGGGGGACGACAACCAAGATATGGGGGGTCAAAGGGAGTAGACAGCTGCCAGATACGTGACAGGCTTGAGGACTGGCTGGGGTCAGTGGAGGATGAGCTCGTGTCCCTGGCTGTCGGAGCGCTTAAGCCAGTGCCTTGGGCTGCATCCTGTATTGGATCAGTGTGATACTGTACATGTCTGTGAGGGGCTGGGGGGGGGAGTGTGCACTTGGGCCTAGTGTGCTCCTTTCAAGTGCCTGGGAGCCTTTGCAGGGTCTGCTGTACATGAACTGTTGAGTCTCCCCTTCATGCAGGACAATAGCACAGAAAGGGCAGGGAGAGATGCGGGGAGGCTTGTGAGATGCAGAGGGGAGTGAGCAAGTTGGGAGGAAATCCCCCAGTTGCACAGAAATAACCTGGAAATTCCTTCAGTGGCAGACAGTGGGTGTCACATAAGTGCTGTGGCAGCCCTAGCAGTAAAGGGGCAGATGGACTTAGTGGTCCACCTCACTGCGGGGCTGCTGGCAGAGGCCCCAGGGTTGACATTGGGGGTCTTTCTCATCTGATCTGGAGGTGTTGCCAGGGGCTAAGCCTGGGCCCCTCTGCATGCAACACTGGGGGTGGAGGCTCAGCCATAGGCCTTCCCAGCCAGTGGCTACGAATGAGAAAGTGGGGGAGGCAGTGAAAGAAAATATTTTGCAACCAGATAGGTTCTTTGTGCCCCAGAAGACCCTTGTCTAAAACATGCTGTGTGTGTCCACAGAGAGATTTTGATGTTATATTTTCTGCATCTTTCCGCCTTTCACTATGAATCCTGGTAGCCAGTAGCACAACTTCCTTTAAAAAAAAAACCTTTTTATTATATTCAACTAATAAAAATAAAAGAAAAAATCTAAATCATACATAAATACTTTGTAAGACATAGCAAGAGCGAAGCCGTGTATCCTACTCACAAATAGGTTTCTACTACTGTCAAAACCTATCCCCCACATCTCTTCTTATATTATCCAATTAAGTCCCTTTATTACAGTTATCTTAATCTATTTCCATTGATTCTATTCATTAAATCTGTATATCATTAAGTCGATTGATATGTCCTTCTCTCTCACATGTAGGAAGATGATGAGTGGTTTCCAATTCTTCACGAAAATAATACTGACTTCTCTTTAAGTAAAATTGTAAGTTTATCCATTTCAGCAAAGTCCAAAACTTTTATCCACCATTCTTCAACCAAGGGCATTTCTGCATTTTTCCACTATTGTGTGCAAAGTATTGTCACTGCACTTGTCATATATGAAAACAAGGATTCAGATTTTGGGTCCAATTGTTCATCTTTCATGAAGATGAAAAGGTTTCAGGCTTCATTTGCAAATTTGTTTTTAAGATCAACTGCATCTGTGTATATATCTGAACCCAATACTTTTTTGCTTTCTTACACGTCCACCACATATGATAAAAAGGTCCTTCCTGTCTTCTACACTCCCAGTATCTATTTGACATATATTCGTACATTTTCGCTAATGTACTAGCCAGTAGCACAACTTCCATAATTAGAGACGGGCAGCCCAGTCCTAACCTGTGCTGGAACAAGCAGGCCAGGAGACCTGCGCTGTATCCAGCACAGTATAGGGGGTAACTGAAGCTCACTCTGGGCAAGGGGACGTTTTTCCTGTTATCCCAGGGTAAGCCCCAGCCCACCCTACGGGCTGTTAGATCTGCGCCAGTGAAACTGATGGTGCAAATCTGAGTGCCCAGATCAGGCCCACACAATCCGGGGATGGGGGTTAGAATCCGGCTGAATGGCCAGATCCTGGCACCAGCCCCCTCCCCCGGCCAGCCTGCTCATGGGGGCCACACTTCCTCCCCCCGTCCCTTGGGAGGAAGGGGTGGGTTTCAATTGGGACTGCAGCATGGGTGCAAATTGGGGCTGGGACTCCCTCTCCCTCTGTGCCTTGGCTCCAGTCCAAATCCCTCCTCCCCGAGGAGCTTGTTTTACAAGAAGGAAAAACATCAGGCGTTCCAGCCATGGAGCCCCAGGTGTCGCGTTTATGACCCTTGCCCACGGATTGGTATTGTGTCTTGGGGTGACCCCCTGTAAACGAATAGTGGGCCAGTTGCACCTTTGGAGAAGAGTGGAGGAGGGTGGGCTCCTGCCTGGTTCTCCAGCACTGGCCTGACTCCGAAGGCTTGTGGTCTGAAGCAACAGCCCAAGCCTGGCAGGCAAGTGAAGTTCCCACAGCTGCTTCATCATCCCAGAACGGGACTTGAGCCCACCACAGCACTGAGCTTGGCCCCTCTGCCTCAGCCTGAGCGTGGCTGACTTGGCCGCAGCTTCATCAGCACACCGCAGGCGGCCTATTTCTGGCTTCCTCTTGCCCCCCTGCTCTTAGCAGCTCTCTGGCTGCCGACCTCCTAGTCCTCTGAGGCTCACTTCTGGGTATACAGCTGCTTACCTCGGACTGCCTTACTACAAGGACAGGCTGCAGTCCATGGGACATGGTGTGAGTCTACCGAGGGTGCGGCCTCTCTGTGGTGTGAAGGTGACACACATGACAAGAGGCTGCCTGGCCAGCTTCCCCAGCGCCCAGTGAGCAGGGATGACTTTCACGTTCCCTCTAGAGGGAGCTGATGGCTACCATAGTTTTGGTGGCCAAAGGGACTGTCGGAAATGAATTGTCTGACTTAAGGCAATGACTGGAGGAGAGGGTGGGTGGGGACATTGTTGTGGGAATTGTGAGGAGTAAAGGAGGTATGGAGGTGGGAAAAGCACAGGTTGTTACAAGGGAGGCGGATTTACCGATTCAGAGCTACTCCAGTCCTTCCTCCCACCAGCCAGTCTGGGTTGCTGGCCTCCTTTGGGTTGGGCTGCTGCTAAATGCCAGTTCAGTCATAAAACCAGATTCATTCAGGGTGCTCAGGTTACCTTTGAAGTCTTACACAGCCTAGGCCAAGATCCCTGAAGGATCTTCCTCTGTAGGACCCGAGGGCTCCTGTGAGTGTCCCGGGGAGTACAATTCCATGTAGCACTGGATTGGTTAGCATACCTTAGGTGTGTGCTGGGGAGCTCCCCGGGGCAAGGGCACACTTGTCCCCTTGCCGCAGGGGAGGTTCCGGCCTCCCCATAGGGTTCCTTGGATCTGCACCTGCTGTTTAACAGGCGCAGAACCAAGGAAGCTGCGCGGCCTCCCGACGGGGCCTTGGATGTGGCCTAACAGCCGAATCCCAACCCCAGCCCCTCCCTGGGTCGGTATGCCCACTGGCCTCTCCACCCCCACCCAGTTCCGCCCTCTGTCCCTCCTCCCAGAACCTCCCTTGTGCCAGCCGAGTTCAGCTGGCTCAAGAGAGGCTCTCCATCAGCACTCTTGGGCCGCCGCTACTGGTAGCGTCGGCCCAAGAGCACTAGCACTGATGCAGGGGTGCTGATTGGCACCCCTACGTTGGCACTAGAGACATAGCGCCGATGCAACGGCATTGCGTTGGCACTGTGTGGATGCTGGGATTGCACCCACAGCTTTTGATTTTGCTTCTTCAGATTTATTATTATTGTACGAATGTATCACCAAAGTTCTCCAAGAAATAGGACCATAAATGTGCGTAGCAGAAGTGGTGTTGATCTGATGAGTCTTCCCAGAAAAGCTGCTAACAGATCACTGGTGTGTCCTGCTGCCTTGTGAGGTTTGCCTGTTGGCAACATGCAAAGGGGTCTTCTCAGTGGCACCCCCATGATGTGGAATTCCTTGCCCCGTAGTGTGTGCCTCCCTCCTCCTCTTGGAGATCAAACACTGGGCTCTTCTCACAGATATTTCCTGAGGGGTTTTTTTTCATGGTCACACTATGAGATTTGTTTTGTTTGCTACATATGTTCTAGGGTGTGCTTAACTGCTGCTGTTTTTTTATGATGTTTTTGTACTGGCCTGTTCATCGCCTTGTGTGAAAAGTGTGTGTGTTGATGGTTGTGCATGGATCAGCATATGGCAAACAGACTGGTGATGCAGAAGAGGGGTGTGTGGGAGGCACCAAGCTAGAGGCTCGCCCACTGTGGTGCTGTTGGGGTTGCAAGTGTGTCCACCCAGGGCAAGAAAATGGGAGGACTGGCCTGCCTAACTCTCTGCTGGACGAGCCCTCTCTGCCCAAGGAAAGGGAGTCCTGCCTGTTAGTTCAGCTTTGCAGAGTTCTGCTGGGGCCTGTTCTCCACCCTGTGCTTGAATCTTGGAGACCAGGTCTGGACATTTGTGGCTTCCACCCTCTTGGAGCTTCTGTGAGGGCGCCTTTGCTGCCTTTCTATAGGGAGAGGAAGGGTGTTCGTGCCATTGGCTCTGTCTCAGCGTGGCTGGGTCCACCCCTTGCAGTGCACCAGTGAAACCAGGAATGCCCCAGGATCTAGGAGCCTGGCTTCTTTGCAGGTGTCCACATGGTTGGTTTGATTGCTGTGGGCAGGGAGGAGATAGAAGGGAATTCCCAGGTGGTGCAACAGAGCTCTCCTTCTTTGGTCCCGCTGGGTTTTTGTGCATCTGTTGGGTTGGTGTGAAGAGAGCCTGCATGTGCTCTTTGGGAACTGCAGGGAGTGAATGAGCAGGGCTGCTGAGGGGGTAGCCAGCAGAAGTTCCCAGCAGAAGGTGTAACTTACAGTGGAAACAACCCTGCAACTGCAGCGCATGGCAGCTTTGCAGATCTGTGGGGGAAATGAGGTGGCGAAATGAAGACAGGGTCTGTTTCACTTTCTAAGGAAGTGCGTCTTCGGGGAGGGGAAAGAGAGGGCTAATTCTGCCGCAGAGCAATGCAGGGAAACTCCAGTACCAGGAGCTGATGTGGGCAGGTGGCAGGTGGTGCCTGGCTGGCGGGGAAAGCTCCCAGGGGATGCTGCAGGGTAAGGTCCTGACAATCTCGAGTGTGGGGAGGCTGCGTTCACAATGCAGGGGTATAATCCTATAATGCTCTGCATATGCAATGAAACAGGCAAGCACAAGGTGGCCATGAGGGGAAGCTCAAGGCATCATGGGACTTGTAGTTGTGCTGTGTCAGGCAGAAGCAGGATCATGGGGCCTAACTCAGAAGATTTAAGGGCCGGCCACTGTCTGCTAGGGATCTTCTCTGTTCAAGCATTGTTGAATGGAATGAGAGCTGTGCAAGAAGACCTGTTGTGAACACTGTTCAGGATTAGGGGAGCTGGCCACAAGTGTCCTTGTCTCTTCAGCATGCCTCCACAGTTCTGTGCAGTTCTGAGTATCTGTGGGGTGGCTACTAGTACTTTCCTCATTCAGTTTCTGAGTGTGTTTAGGCCCCAGCACACACCTTCACCTGACTTCGCTGCAGAAATCAGCAGGCAGTTCTAGTGGTCTCCTCCTGTGTTCTGCCACAGTGTGAATGGGGTAATGGTTGAACTTGTGAAGTGGGCTGATGTCATTGGCCCATCTTGCCCAGCCAGTCCCAAGCGGAGGGGAGCACCCCCCAGCCCTTTTCCTTGGGATCATAGCCAGGGACATCCTGCATGCAAAGCAGCTCTGCCCACTAAACTGGGCGCGGGGGTTCTTGCTTATCTCAGCCCTTTTCCCATGCTGGGAAGACTGGAAGCCCACATACTGTTCTGCTTTCTTGTCTTTATCCTGTTGTTCCTTGATTTTCCAAATGTGTGATGATTGCGTAGCTAATATGTTTTGGTCATTTCAAGTATCTTTCATTGGAGGTCTGTCACCCTGAGGATAACCGAACAGAGGTCAGCAAAACTGAGTGCTAAGATAAGGTGGCTGTTTCCTGACAATCAACATACATCTGTGTTGGAGCAGTTTTGAAATCTTTCTTTCCAGGATGCTTAGTTTCCAACCTCTGCCCCAGTTCTAATTCTGATGCAGTCCCTAACTGCATGGCAGGGCCACACCAGGGTCCCAGGGGAGCCCAGCAGCAGCCTTGCAAGAGATTCCCAGAGATGCTGGTTGGGGGGGGGGGGGCTGTGGCAAAGTCATCTGACTTTGTGGGTGCCAGTTAGGAATCTTCCCTGCCCTTCCCTGGGGAGGGAACACTTGCTACTTCCCACACAAAGCCTTGTCTATGTGTCACGAGCCTGCCCTGGTCAAAGGACAGTTCCTTTTCCACTTAGAATCTGTTGGCCTCCTGTGAACTGTGACTGAAGGGACGCTTGTGCAGTTACCTTGTGCTTGGGTTGCACAGTCCTGACTGACTGGCTCCCACTCTTAGGGCGCAATCCTAACCTGGCACAGTTAGGCCAGCAAAGTTTGACTGGCACAAGGGATGCTGTAAAGTATGTTTGGACCACGCTCGGAATCAGAGAGGCCAGCACACAGACATGCGCCATCCTCCCTGACTCCAAGAGTGGTCCAAACTTGCTTTACGGTGTGTCAGCCAAACTTTGCTGGCCTAACAGTGCCGGCCTAACTCCAGGTTAGGATTGTGCTCTTAGACATCTGCAGTTTGGCTGCCCGTGTCCTGACGCTCTGCCTGGGTATCAAGCAAACAAATGCATTGGAGAGAATAGAAAGGGTGGCGTTGGAAGTGGTGGTGGTGATGGCTGTGCAGCCTTTGAATCCAGAAACTGGGAGCTTCTGTTCTTTGGCTGGCACTGAGGATTTGCCAGGGATTGTGGCGGCTCGCCTCCACTGTCGCTTTGGAAAGGTTGCATCAGTCCAACCAGCCTCTGCTCTGTCCTTGCACTCTGCTGCGCCTTTGGCAGGTGGGTGGGCAGAGTATGCTATTTTGGGCACCCTAGTGGGTCAGCGACTGACATGGTGCCAGGGCAGGGGAGGGGGGTTTACAACCCCTCAGGCCTGTTGTTAACTCTCACCCAAAGCAGGCCCTTCTCGCATTGTGGGTTGCCTGGTGTTGGGGGATGACAGTACACATGAGCCGACACATGGAATGGCAGCAAGTGAATTCGAAGCTGGAGGAGAAATAGAAGAGAAGTTGGCAGGGAAAACGGCTTGGGTGTTTGGGGGACAGGGGTAGGATGAAGAGCTGTGCAGAGCTGTAGCATGCCCAGATGGGCCTACAATGATTGCTGAAACAGTTTATGGTGCAACTCTATGCATGTTTACTCAGAGACTTACTCCCAGGTCAGTGTGCCATTAATTTCATTCATTGTTATTAATATTTATTCAGAATATTTTTTTTATCCACTCTTCTATCACAAACGTACCCCCACAGGCAACTAACAACCAGGTTGTAAAACACAACAAAATATAATATGAGTTTAAAACAAAACAACAAAGCCTCACCACATTTAAAATACTGGTATCTGCTAGCTTAATGTGGGATATCATAAAGATGATAAATAATCAATGAATAATTATTGCAATAGACTTAGGATTTCCATTTTTTTCTGACTGGCTGGCAGCCCTTCACTGGTTGTCTTCATCACCCTTACAACAACACTGCAAGGTTGGCTGCATTCTGTGCCTTGCTGTAATCATCTGGGATAGAAGCCAATAGGGGCTTGCTGAAGGGCTGAGCCCATGTTTGAGCCTGGGCCTTGGGCTTTCATCATAGCTGATGCTCTTAATCACTGTGCAGTGGCGTAGCTAGGGAAAATGGTGCCCATGACTGGGCACCAGTTCAGTCCAAGCACTGAAATTGTACCCCTGTGCAAATAGAGGAGATCATGGGGTGAGAAGCCATCCCTGTCCATTCCAGCAAGTGAATTTCTTCAGCAGGCCACATAGAAAAGGGGATATGGGGAAGAAATCAGCCACCGAGTGAACGTATGCAAAAATCCATGGGTGCTAAAAAAGAAATGGAAAAATAGCATTCCATACTTATGGTAGGCCTGCTACAGCACTGTGCACCAATAGCCAGTTCTGGAAGCTCCCTCCTGCCTGGAAGCATGTTCCAGAATCATTTTCTGCAGTCATTCACCTCTTTTTGGAGGTTCCCTGAAACTGGTGCAAAAATACACCATTGGCTGTGGTGTGGAAATGCACCCTTGGTAGAATATGGGTACGTCCACACCTGGAGCCCCCCTTCAAATGTCACCCAGGGCAGACGTCCCACTTGTCACACCCTGGATATGCTGCCGCAGCTGCATGACACATTCTCAGTGGAATAGCTTTTCCTCAGAAAAGCTGAGTGCAGCAAGTGAGTAACCTTGCAGCTGAGTGAGGAAAGTGGAGGTACTTGAGATCTCCTGGGGGCGGACTCTGAGTATTTAGAAAGCACAACATTCTGGCTGCTCTGTGACATGATATTGCAAGGTAGCCAAATTTCCTTAATGTAAGCACCACATACACCACAACTTCAGATATTTGAGAGCTGCAATATTTAAGAAGCATTTAAATTCTTAAATATGTTTATTCACCATGAACATGAAACTTGTACTTGAATCCAGTGGACTTTCAGTTTATACTTGGTAAATGATTATAAAGCTTGAAAATATTTTATTTACTTTTTATATTAATTGTGATCAGAAAGGAGCTCAGCCAGCATATTTCTGCGAGCTGCACCTTATAGAGCCACATGTGGCCTGCGAGCCACAGTTTGGCCACCCAGTTACATTGTAAGGCTCGTGGTATATGTGAGCCCTTCAGTACCGGTACTTTTTCAGCCAGTGGTATGAGCGCCACTGGTGGTACTATACAGTGTTGTGTGTGGTACTTGGCCACATAGATTATTCTAAATGTATGCAAAGTACCACCACTGCGGTGGGTGATATGTGGCACTGCTCTTGTCTGGCCTGACCCACTTGGGCAGCAGTGTGGCCTGAACCCTGCCCTTTAACAGAGGGCATGGAGTAGAGAAGCTATCAGGAGGTGACAGCAACCACAGAAATATCTCTGTTGCTGTAGGAATGACTGCAGGGCATGTTGCAACTCCTGCTGTCCCTGGGGGAAGTGCTGCTTGCAAAAACATCCGCATTTGCACTCCATGGAATTGTCAGGCACTGTGGAACAGGTTTGTGCACAAACAGCTCATGACTTAACATTTCAAAGGACTGAGCACTGGTTGGGAATGTCGCATTCATTTTCTCTCTGGTCTCCCCAAAAGTGCTTTCTTTGGGGTTCAGCATGATCTGCAGGGGGAGGGGGTGCATCAGCTTCTTGGCAAGGAAGCAAGCAGGCCATCTCCTACTCTCTTCCTAGAGCATCTTGGTGGGGGAATGAAACCACCAGTGCAAGTTGTCTGTTGCATTCCCTCTTCCCTGCCCCTCTCGATCAGAAAGCAGGCTTAATTTGCCCCAAGGGACATTCCCATGTAGCCTAAATGGTTTGTCTGCCCAGTGCTGTGAAGAATCACACTTGTGATTGTCTTGGGTCACAAAATAAGAAAAAATACGTTTTTATGACTGGAGAATCCATTAGCTGTAGAAAACCATTTGAGCAGGCTAAAAAAAACACATTGGGGCTGGGATCATTTCAGGGGGCTCCACCCCATGTTTTTGCCATTCAAACATGGCTGCACAACATGTGGTTGGTGTTAAGAGGAACAGAGGCAAGAAGGGGTGTCAGGATGGAGCTGGGATGGATGAGGAAGCCAGCACTGCTCCCGCAAGGAACCCATTTGGCTGCAGCAGGACAGCAGTGCTCTAGGGGTCTTCCTGCTTCCTTTGGCTCCACTGCTGGAGCCCTGAGAGTCGACCGTTTGTGTGTGTGGTTAAAAGATTTATATGCCACCCTTGCAGGCACACATGGTGGTGCAGCACAGAAGATAAAAACAGCAAGGCATTGAAGAAATGGCTACAGGAATTAAATGAAGCTCAGACTGTGCGCAGCCCACACAGAGCCCCCCCCCCCGGAGGGGGCCACCGCGCCATTTCAGCTGCTAGACCTGTCATCACTGCAGTGAAGCTGCATTCACTGCCTCCTGGAAAGCAGCTTCCTCTGTGATGAAAATATTTATAGGTCGCTTTTCTGCCCCTGTTGAGAGGCCCCTAAGCCAGCTTTCCATTTCAAGTAAACCGTGTAAAGCGACTTGAAAACAGGAATGCCAAAGTGCCATCTGTTTGCAGCCCCAGTTGGCATCTGGCACCAAGCAAGTGCTTTCTGACCAAGCCAAATGGCCGCTCTTCAAGGCTCAGATACCAGACAAGCCCATTTAAGAGCAGGAGCAAATGGCTCCTTCCGGAAGGAGGCGTCAAAGCATCTTCTGAGAGCGGAGTCTCTTGACTCCCTTTCCTGTCTTCCCCATGTGCCAGCTCTTTTCCAGCTGAGAAAGAAGAGCCCAGAGCGACAAAGTTCTCACCTGGGCAGAGTGCCTTGCCTCTGTCCCCTGCAGGGGCCATGTTAGAAATCAGGCTTACCGCCCAGCCCTCTCCCTCCTCCCTCCTGGTGAGAATTCCATCCATCCCACCCCCAATAGACCAGAGGTGTGTGCAAATTGTCTTCTTCGGCTCTCGGATGCGGTGCAGATTGGTTAGGAGACAGAAGGCTACCTGCTGAGGGTCCTGCAAATGCTGGGTTTGTACCATGCCTCGGTTTGAAGGCACTTCCAAATCACCACCTTTGAAAGCCATTGTTTCCTATCATTTCTGTTCCATTAACATTTCCTGTGGAGAGATTTTGCAGTTTTTTGCAATGCTTCAAAAACTTGCTTGACCAGAAAGCATAAAAGGGGAAAACCAAAGAATGTATTTAATTTCATTTTTTTTCTGTAACGAGCTCAGAGTAGCATACCTTGTTCTCTTCCCCTCTCCCATTTTATCAAGCCAGGGAGAGGGAGAGGGCTGATTACGGGGCTGGGGCACCTCCCTTATGAAGAAAGACTGCAGCGTTCGGGGCTCTTCAGTCTAGGAAAAAGGCGCCTGAGGGGGGACATGGTTGAGACGTACCATTATGCATGGGATGGATAGAGTCGATAGAGGGATGTTCTTTTCCCTCTCTCACAACAACAGAACCAGGGGACGTCTACTAAAATTGAGAGCTGGGAGAGTTAGAACAGGTAAAAGGAAATACTTTTTTACCCAATAGGTAATTAATCTGTAGAACTCCTTGCCACAGGAGGTGATGATGGAATCTGGCCTAGGTACCTTTAAAAGGGGACTGGACAGATTTCTGGAGGAAAAATCCATCGCAGGCTAGAGGCCATGATGGGTGGTGCAACCTCTTTATTTTTAGAAGTAAGCTACCTCAGAATGTCAGATGCAGGGGAGTGGTAGCAAGATTCAAGTATCTTGATGTGTGCTCCCTGAGGCATTTGGTGGGCCACTGTGAATACAGAAACTGGACTGGATGGGCCTTTGGCCTGATCCAGCAGAGCTCTTCTTATGTTCTTAGAAAGAGAGAGACGGGCTCAAGGTCTTCCAGTGCTGATGGGGGTGGCGGAGAAACAGGACATGACCTGATCCCAGATCTCCAAGCACTATCTGATCTGATCTGACACTCCAAGCACTATATCACATTGGCTTTTGTGCTATGGCTGATGATAGTTCTGCCACTGCTATCAGGCCTGTGGAGATTTCTTGTCTGTATCCCAGTAGTGAGAGACCTTTATCCAAGCACAGTTGGTGCTGTCCTGGAATGCTGCAAACACTCCTCCCTTTCTTTGGGAGATGCACAGGCATTAGTGGCTATGGCAGGTGCCCCCCCCTCCCCCAGCAGTCGGTCAAGGATCAGGAGCAGCTCTGAGTCTCTGTAGACCTGGAAGGTGTGGAGGAGCACAGGACCATATGTTCACCCTCCTGTCTCCTTGGTTTTTGTTTTGGTCTTCAGGTGGAGAGCGGCGAAGCCCCCAAAGACACAGCCTCAGCGCCAAAGTGCCCCCCGCCTTCCCACAACACCAGCCCCATGGAACAAGTGCCCAACGGTGACGCAGAGATGGGCAGCCCAGAGAAGAGCAGCACCCCCACCCTGAAAGGCAGGCAGCGGAACGAGAACGAGCCCAGCAGCCTCCCAGATGGGGAAGCAGGTCGAGCCTTGGAAAACGGGCGCTGCACCCCCAAGGACAGCTCGGACCCACCTGCCAGTGAAGGTGAGTGTGGAAGTACTATGTCAGTCGCTGGCTTCATAAGCAAGCGCACTGTTAGCACAGCCTAGCCAGGACTAGGGGAAAGGTTAAACTGGAGGGTTGTGTGATTCCATCCGGGCAGAGCACAGCCAGTTGAGCTGAGGTAAGCCAGGGCAAGGAGAAGGGAGAGCCAGAGCCCCGTAGAGTGAAGAGCAGTGTGGGGGGGGGGGAGAAAGACTTGTCTAGGAAACTGGTGGTGGGAGAAATGAGTGACAGACATGCTTGTGAGGTCCTGAAGAACCTACCCAGTCCCTGGAGTAGATTTACGCTTTTGAGGGACTGAGAGCTCTTCATTGGGCTGTGACTGAAGAGGCCCCTGCTTGAAGCACGGGAGCAATGGGGCTGCCCCCTGAGTGGCCACTGGTTCCCTGGTCTGTACATCTGCCATCCAAATGGTGAAGCTAGGAAAAGGCCTGCCTCCCAAGAGGCCTGTGGGAGCAAGCCCTGTGCCACTCTCTCTTTGGGCTTGAGAGCCCCTCCCCCCTGCAGGAGGTAGTGTGTTGGGTAACTGACAGTTCCTGTTCTGTAGTGCTGGGGAGGGCAAAGGGAAATGCAATTCAGTACCAGCACGTTCCTACAATCGCCCAGTGAAATGAGCTAATAACCAAGCAAAATATTTCTGGGATTCAGCCACATGGCCCAGTGTGCCTCAGCTAAGCAAGTGGAGTGTTCTTGTGGTGTTAGTTCTCCCTCAGGCGCAGCTTAGTCGAGTGGCTGCTGTGGGAGGCAGTTTGAGGATAGTGGAAATCCAGTGGCAGTTGGTCCCAGGCCGTTGCTAGAGTGACCCTCAGAGGGAGACAGGGACACTTGGCCTTCTTCCCCCAGGGGCAGGCAGCCTTCTTTCAGGGAGTTTGACCTTTGAAAATGTGAGTTTGGTTCAATGTCCTCAGCAGTTTTTGAACGTCTGCTTCAGTTCCAGTTCAGACACACTGAGAGGACTTCCTGTGAGTGCGACCTCTTGCCTGGGGGCAGTAAGAAGCAGGACCTTCTCTGTCGTGGCAGCACAATGAGGGGATTCTCTCAAGTCTTCTTTTTCCGTTTGCACCCCACTTCCCATCAGACCCTGCTTTATTTTGGCTTTATTTCTCTGCCTTTGAGAAATTTGCTGTTCTTATTTGCTTCTTATTTGTTATGTGGTTGCTTTCATTGTTTCACTGCCTGTTTTTGACACTCTGCTTTTATGATTGAACTTTATTGTATCTATTCTTTTTATTGTGAGTTCAAAATGTTTTAAGCTGCCCTGAGCAATAGAGAAAGGTATAAACATTTTAAACATTTTAAAGATGTAAATGTGTGTCAGAATATCCCTGGTGCAAGAGTTGTGTGTGGGCCGTACTGAAGGCTTTGAAGTACACAGCTGGAAGAGTGCAGGGTGTGTGCCCATCTCACCTCTGCCTCCCTTTGGAAGGGAGTGTGTGGGTGGCCTGGTGCCTGCTTTGTCACTCAGCTGATGGATAAAAGAAGCCCTGCAGGTCTCTCCTGTAGGGTTGGAAGACCCCAAGAAATGCCTGGCTGCAGAATCAACTCCACTTAGTCTAGCAGCCTGTTTCCCACAGCTGCCCCAGTGGGAAGCCCACAAGCAGGAGATGCAAGGCATCCCTCTCTCCTGCCATTGCTTCCTGCCTCCCCACCCCACAGCTGGTGTTCAGAGAGACACAGAGCTGCTGAAGCCAGTGGGAGCCAAGAGTGCCTTTGGAGCCTTTGGACGGCAACTGCGGTGAATAGCTCCCTTTTGGATGTGCACCACAAGAGACACTACCTGAGATCATCCCATCCAAACCCAGTGCCCCTCACTGAGCGCAATCTCCAAGGCTTGCCAAGTGTCTCCTTCTTCCTCCCACTCCAGAATGACTACTCTCAGGGCTTGCAGAATCTATGGGGTTCATCTGGGTTAGCCCCATGTTTGGGAAGCACCCTGATCTGCTTCTTCAATGCACCTGCAAGAAGGCAAGCAGCCAGTTGTCAGGGTGGCAGGAGCATCAGCTTCCTCGGAGGGCCCCCAAGGCACTGATTTGGCTTGCCTGCCATCATAACTGTCTCTGGGGGGCTTGCAAGGGAGGGAGGGAGGCTGCAAAGTGTCACTGGTGCAAGAGGGGGGGGACACAAGTGTAGGAGTGACGGCTGTCTAGCAAATGGCGGGAAGAGAGTGAGTTTAGTCTGGCTGCCTGTTTCAGCACGAAAGGGAACAAATGTTGCTGTGTGGACATAGTGTTCTTGACCGGAAAGTTGGGAAGGGTACATATCTTTTTCAAAGTGGGTACTGTCAATGGAGAGCGTCTATTGCTCAAGTTCTGGCCAGGTCCAAGACACTTGGGTGGCACTTCCCTAGCCAAGACATTCTCCTGCAGAGTCCTCACTGGGATGAACCAGGCACAGGGCTAGAGCCCAGCAGTTGCTGCCCACTTCCATGGGCCTTGTGCAGGTCAACTTCCCAATGGGTGGAACCCAAAGTCTATGGCTTAAGGAGGCAGCTTATCTCACTGGAAATGCCTGCCACTAAAAAGGAAGAATTCAAACTGAGCCCTGTGGAGGTAGTGTTTTTTTTTCCTATGACGTAGGCAGTGACCCTTACTTCTTTTTCCCCAGCCCCTTTTTACAGCCTTCCCTAAGAAGATCTGCTCTCTTCCTTCTGCTGGTTTCTGTTTCTCGTTCCCCCACCCACCCCCAGGGAATTTTGCCCTGCCCCAGAACTCCAGAGGGGTGCTTTTGTGGAGCAGTGCGAGTGTTCCATTCCTCGTTCCCAGGGAGCTTAGATTTCCTACTGGCAGGAAGCCTGGGAGGGGAGGGGTCTCCTCAAGTACTGGCGTGCCAGGTCTGTTCCTTGTGAAGGGGCCTCCTTTGGGCAGAGACAGCTTTGCCAGATGGACGAACTGAAGGTAGGGGGGATGCCACAGTGCCTGTTTGGAGGCACTGAGATGCTCTGGAATGTCCTTTGTGGTCTGGGCCCTCAGGGTGGAGTTGCCACATCTGTGCTGGAGGGAAAAAGTCCATAGAAGCCAGCTGTGGATGTCCCCATTCAAGAGGAAAAGGGGCAAGGGGCTTGCACTAGAGAGCAGGCTGAAGCAGTCAAACCTCTGTTGTTGTCAGGGAAAGAGAACCATGTGGAACGTGCGTGCGTGTGACATGCGGAGGCTTTTCCTGTGTTTAAATGTGCGGGGAAACAAAGAGGAACAAGACAAGATCCTTGGACAAGAATCAAAGGGGCTGAACTACAGGAAGATACAGCAATCTATTAATGGCCAATTTGGTTAAAAAAAAAAAAAGGAAAATAGGGCTGCAGTGTAGTCAGTTAGATTCAATGCACAATTGATTAGAAGGCGCCCTTGAATAACCAGTTAGATTGTGAGCCCTTTGGGACAGGGAGCTATTTAACTTTATTATTATTACTATTTGCCTGTAAACCGCTTTATGAACTTCGTGTTGAAAAGCAGTATATAAGTTCCTGTTGATTGATCGATTTAATATGAAACCTGCAGGTGGCAAACAGCACCCCAGAAGAGGCCCTCCCCCTGACAAGTTGTATGAGAAGGAGAGGGAGAAGGGGGAATGCGTCCCTAGGGGCTATCCACTGTGACAGAGCAGCAGCACATCAAAAACAAGGCTAAGGGTTGCTTCTAGCTTCACACCTCTTGTTTTTGTCCATATTCAAATTTATGCAAATGTTACCCATTGATGAATCAGCTTAAACCCACATTGAGAGATATTCTGAGATATTTAGTTGGCACCCGTACTTTTTTTTTTTTTAATTTAAAAGGTTGCACTGACTTCCAGGCAGAATAGTTTATATGTGAAAGCAGAACAATAAAATAAGGGAATGGCAACATTCCAGGAAGGAAGGTTGACCCTATGGTGGCTCCCTGCAGCCTGTGGCTTGGACTGCCTTGTGCAAGTCCCTCAGAACTCTGCTCTGTCGGCTCCTGACTGCCCCATCTGGTCAGGATGAGGCACATTTTTCTGTGAGGTTGCCAGATGGTGCAGTGGAGGGTTAATCAGAGTATCATTTTGGATTTGATTCAGTGGGCACCCAAATCCCATTGGAATCATCGTGTACTATCATTTTGTAATTTGAGTTGCATGTTTGAATGTGCCACACAAGAACGTGCGCCTGGACAGGCATAGTGGAGCGCGTCAACATAAGGTCTTGCCCTCCCCACTCACCCCCTTTGCACATGAACTATAGCCCAGAAGTTCCCACACACATCCTGGTAACCTCTGCACTGGCTCTCGGTCCCTTGCTCTCTCGCCTCCCAGAGTCCTGGCCCCTTCCCCCGGAACCCAGTGTGTTTGAAGTTATTTTGAGCGGAGCTGTAGCCTCCACTACCTGTGAGATGTAGAGATAACACAGGAAGCCAGCCAGTAGCTCTGCAGGGAGAGCAGAACACAGGCTGAGCAAATTTGCAACAAGACTAGAGCCCCCACTTTCCTTGCCTAGGCCCCACCTCAGTTTCTGTTCATACTGTGGGGAGATTTCAGGTGAGGCGTGTCCTTTTCCTCCCATTTCATCAGGGTTAGTTTGCACCTGCTTCAGGAAAGTAGCAGCTCTAACAGACACACCTCTGGCAGACAGAGGTGACCTCCCCATCTGGAAACAGATATAGGGTGGTTCAAGTTGAATCTAATGGAACAAACACAGGCGAAAGTGGTTTGAAAGAGGTCCCCCCCTTTCATAATACTAGAACTCAGGATCACCCAATAAAACTGACAGGAAATTCAGGACAACAGCAAGAGAGGCCTTCTTTCCACCATTCAGAATTAGTCCAATATACAATTGCGTGACTTGGTGATGGCTTCAATGTTTTTGAGGCATGTTCATGGAGAAGAAGCCTCTTGGTGGTTGTGACATTAAACAGAAGCTCTGGTTGTGGAGGCAGTTTGCCACTGAGCATGAGCAGCTCCACTTTGGGCTGAGCATTTTTCCAGCAGCATCCAGGGCTTTTTAATGTTGAGGGATGGAACAAGGAATGAAAGAACATCAGTCCAGTCAAAATAGGAATTGGAGAATGGCTTCATGCAAGAAAGGGGGTGCCCATCTTGCCCCACAGGTTGTACTCCCCATCCATGCATGTCTGACTGTGGCACATAGTCCCATCTACCAGGGTGTGTGATCAGGATGCGTTTGATTTTCTCTGTAGCCAGCATGCTCCAGGAGGTCCCTCCTTGGCTTCTGGCACTCACCCTGCTCTTTCTGTTTGCAGGCAAAGAAGAGAAGGAAGAAAACCACTACAATTCTCTGAAAATGGAGGCAAGTTCCCTTCACCAGGGTGGACGCACTCTAGAGGCAGAGCTCATGGAGTGCAAGTAGTTCACTAGGTTGGATCCTGCCTTGGGAGGATCCTGGTTCAAGCCAGAGATCCCTTGAGAAGGAGACACGGTGGCCTTCCCAGTAGCTGCGTGCTGGACTTGCTGTGGTGGCCTGGACTGTGCCAGCACTGAGCATGTCTTCAGGTGTATCTGAGATAAGGCTTACTGTGTTCCTACCTCTCACAAGTCACTTGACAGTGGTAGGGCCAGTCATCTGAGCACAAAGGTGGACTGTCTTGCATTTCCCATTGCGCTTCATGCAGGCTATCTGGCCCCTTAAAAAACAAAGCCACACCTTTGTTGTAAAGCACCCTGTGTACTCTTATTCAGTGAAATGTGCTTGCATCTCTTGAACTTAAAAACAGCAACAAAACAAAATGCATTTCTGACAAAATGAAAAACTGTTCAATGGGAGCCAGGATGTAGAGGTGAATCTGTGATGTCATGAATTCCAGGCAATCTGTTCTGTGCTCCTGCATCAAATTTGGAGAGCTAATCTGGCTGGGCTGGGCTGGGCTGTCATCCTTTGAGAGCCCGTCCCAGCCCTGCAGCTCCAAATTCCTCTTTATGCCACAAGAGCTGCCTCCCTTTCATTGCTGCATTGCACAATGCAAGTGGAATTGGAGTTTAGTTTGTTCCTGAGTGTCCATTGCTAGTGCAGAATTTGGAAATCAGCTCTGGAAGTAGCACCCTTCTGATTTCCGCTTCCCGTTTTGAAAAGGCAAGGGTCTTGTTGTACTGCTCCAGAGATTGAGATCCCTGAGTCAGGTAAGATGTGAAACCAGAGGCAGGAAGGCACAGCAGGACTTTTGGTGGTCAAAGCTGGGTGGCTTCTGGTGCTACACAATCCCTCCTTCCACCAGGGCTGGCAGAAGCCAAATGGCTGGTTCAAATTGCCCAGTTGGACACAATTGATGCCACTGAGTTCATCTGTTTCTGGTGCAGGATGTGAGGCTCTAGAGCGCAGAGTCCCACAACTCTTGGTATAATGCTGGAGCCTTCTTCTCCCTTTGATTCAGCCACCTCACCTCGCTCTCTGCATGCAGGGATCTCGAGGCCGCCTGCGTGGAGGACTGGGCTGTGAGTCGAGCCTGCGCCCCAGGCCCATGCCACGTCACACCTTCCAGGCCGGGGACCCCTACTACATCAGCAAGAGAAAACGGGATGAGTGGCTGGCCCGGTGGAAGAGGGAGGTGAGTCGGCACACTGGCACCCTTGTCCTTGGCCATTGCGCATCCTCCTGGGCAGAGGGGAGGCGGGTCCTGGTAAATAATGTGACACCAGCCAGGCTTCAACCTCCCCCTTGCTCTCATCTTGATTCCCTCACTCTTATGTCGTATGTCAGCTGCTGCTTCTTTCTGCCCCTTCCCCAAGCCTTCCTCTGCAATAGTGTCGGGCCCCTTGGTTGCTTTGCAATCTCTTGTGCATTGTTCAGGGTTTTCTGGCTGTTCTCTCCCCCCCCCCCCGCAAACCACATGGACATCAAGATTGAGTAATGAAGTTGTGCATTTTGCAGTACTGTAACCTGATTTCACCATCCATGCTCCTTTGTAGGTGATGCTGGGAATTCTAGTAATGTGAGGGAGGGGGCTGGAACTTTACTTCCCCAAACTGCCATTCCTGGGATTCTGTGGAGAAGCCATGACAGTTACAGTAGGATCCGCTTAGGCAGGGCTGCTGTGTTGGTGAGCGTTTACAGGGTTGTGCTTGGCTTGCAGCATAGTGGTGTGGGGGGGCAGCTGAGAGCCTGGGGAGAGCTGCCTTGGGGTGAGAGCAGGAAGGACTGTTGCCTGCTTCTGGGGAAACAGTGTTGCTGGGCACTGTCTTGGAACAGAGGAAGAGCCTTGCTGGATTGGCCGCAAGGCCCCGTTTCCTACAGTGGCCCACCAGAGACCTCTGAGAAGCCCACAAGCAGGAGAGGACAAACTTCTCTGCCACCATTGCTCCCTGGCGACTGGGATTCAGAAGCAGGCTGCCTCTGCAAGTGAGAGTCCTGGTTCTCCCTGATTCTGTGCAATCCCTTCTTTCAACCATCCAAGTCCTACAGTGAACGGTGTGGTGTGTGAAGGACTTGTTGTCCATTCAAAACTTCTTGCCACCCTATGCAGAATTTGATCTGATCCCAGCCCTGCTGACCTGGGCATCTTTCTGTGTCTGCCTCACATCAGTGTTGTGCAAGCCTCACAGGACCCTACACTTCCCACTGGTCACGCTGTGTGGGAGTGCAGGAAGCTGCGCCAATAGTGTCTGCTTCTTGTGCTAACCACAAGGAGTTAACAGCATAGACTGATTGGGAGTCGGCAACCCCCCTTTAGAGTCATCCAGGGCCATGGAATGGGCTGGCTGGGAGGGGGCACGCATCTCCCTCCAATGTCTGCTGAGCAAGGCTGTGTGTCTTCTATAAAGATGCTGCACAGGAGCAGGAATGGGGTATGAGTGCAAAAACCCTACATCCAGTGATGTCATGTAGCCAGGATGCTCCGGTACACCGTTCCGGTTGTTCCATGTAGGGCTGGCTCCGCCCACTGCAGTCGTCACTGCCGCACGTCCCTGAAATACGCAAATGGGGCTGGCCGCGCCTCTGCAGCCAGAGGTTTCAGCCAGGCAGGCAGGCAGGCAGCGGACCGCAGGGGAAGCGAGGACGCGCGGAGGAACTGCCAATCAACCGTGCGTCCCGGTAGCTACTTCCTGCGTTCCGGTTGTTAGCGCAGGTAGATTCCACCACTGCTTACATCCCAAGAATCTTAGGTCCACTTTCTATTCGTCAGGCTAAAAAAAGATCAGCTTGCAAATCCGTGGAGAAAGCCTTAAAAATCTTCAATCTTCTTTTTTTTGGGGGGGGGGATGCACATTTAGGGTGCAATCCTAAACTGAGTTAAGCCGGCATAAATTAAGCCAGCAAAGTTTGGCCAGCACAAGGGACACTGTAAAGTATGTTTGGACCACTCTTGGAGTCAGAGAGGCCAGCCCACAGACGTGATCCTGACTCCGAGAGTAGTCCATACACGCTTAATGGTGGCCCTTGTGCTGGCCTAACTCCAGTTTAGGATTGCGCTCTTAACCTGTTAATGGGAGGAAATAATTCAATGCTCTGTATGGTCCTCCTTATAGTTGTGCAAAGTACATTCGTGTGTGCCATTTTCCATAATCTTAGGTTGGCAGCAGGTCAGCTTTTCCTGGCATGGGATTAGGGTTTGATTAAAACTCACTCCATACTTCATGTATCGATGATATCTTGGCCCTGACTTTCAGCCCTCTGGTGCCCCAGGCAGCGCTACAGAACCTGGTGATCAGGAATGCCTCTGCCAACCACACAGGACCATCAGCCATGGGACTGACATTGTTCCTGCGGGTGCGCTTGAGCCAGAAAGAGCATGGCTTGTGCAAGGCCACCCAAAGGAAAGCAGCAGAGGTTTCTCCTGGCCTGAGCTGCCAGGCCCAGTTCAGTGCGAGTCGCTTCCTATGCCAAAACAGAGAGGGTGGGGAGACAGAAGCGATGCTGCTTCTGTGACTGTAACACCCAAGGAGGCTTTGCTGGATCAGGGAGCATACCAAACATAGCAAGTTCCTCTTGCTTCTAAGCAAGTGGGGAGCCCAGCCTCCTCCAGCTCAGGTGCACTGTTGGTTTTCCATTGCACAAGGGAACAAAGGAGCTGCCAGGGAGTTGTGCTCAGCTCTTGCAGGGAGGGGGACCTGCACATCTGCACCATATGCTTGTGTCCAAGCTGTGTCACTCTTTCCTTTCTAACGTTTTGAGTCAGGCTGCAATTAAATTCTACCTTGTCTTATTGTACTTGTAGAAAATGGAAAATAGATGTAACCAGATGTTGTTGTCCAAGAAAAACGTGAAGGCCGTGAGCAGATTCACATTCTAGCGCCAGGGTGTGTGTGAGTGTTGCTGAGGGGAGGGGGGGCTTTAGGCAGGAGATGAAACTGTGCTCAGGGCATGACATAGTTTGGTCTCTTTCTCGGCCCCCACCATGGCCTCCTAGTTCCTTCCCTTCTTCCCTTGTGTGTGTTTGGTGCCCCTCCCCCAGTATATGAAGTCCCAGCCCTCCTGTCCTACATTCGTTGAAACAGCAGGGGGGAAAATGGCACAGTCTGCAGCGGGCGGATACGCAGCTCGTATAAACCGGTTTGTACATGCCCAGCACGTTGCCTAGTTTTGTGGGTGCAAAGAGCAAAGCCCAGCCAGTGTTTCAGTCCCTTTGAGGGTGGGAGTTCTCTGGGGTTGTCTTGCCCATTCCCAGTTTCTGGCAGTTCAGGAATAAGAGACTCACAGAGCATTTGGCCTGGAGGTTGTCGGTCACAGCATCAGTGGATCCACCTGCTGTGAATGCGTGAGATGGCTTTTGGGGTGATGCTTGTAGCCGGTTCTACTCCTCGCAGACAGCAAGACCTTTCCTGTGCTGCCCCGCAGACAATTGGGCTGCGAACAGCATTCCCAAGACTGCCTTGTGGGTTCCCTGGTGAGAAATGCATCTGAAGGTTCCAGACCGAGGCCGTGGCTTGCCTCTGGTTCCTGCGATTCCACCTGTTCCACACCAAGGAACACTCCTGCAAATATTATTTCTGCTAGTGAGGAATGACAAGTCAGATCCCTGCGCTTGAGCAGCTCACAATCTAGCAGTGACATGAGGGACACAGCACTGGCGGAAGTGGAGGGGCTGGGGGAGGAGGGGCTGGTGGTCTCTCATTTGCGCTGACTCAGGCTTTGTTACATGTGAATGTGCTGGACTCTTGACAACAAGGCAGTGGTTTGCGGAAGGAAGGGAAGGGGCAGTCCCACGTTGGTGTTCTGGCAAGCAGTTTCAGCAGGGCAGAAAGGGGAAAAAGAGTGGAGTCTGAGGGAGCAGAAGGCCTTTGGGCAGCTCAGGCTGGAGGAGCTGGAAAAGAGAGCAAAGGTCACCGGTGGGAACATAGCTGGGTGTGAGAGCTGAGAGGGCAGGGAGGGGTGAGGCCATGGAGGGCTTTGAAGGTAAGGACAAGGAGCGTGTGCTGGGTTCAGGAAGCCCAGGCAGGGACACAATAAGGAGCATCAAATGGTTGAAGCCCAAGAAAAGCCCAAGAGCTGCACCCAGTGCAGCATCCTATGTCCCACCAGTTGCACCTGGGAAGCCTATAAGCACTCCTCCCCATCAACTGGGATTCAGAGGCAGGTTGCTGCTGGAACTCGAAGTGCTGCATGGCCACCAGGACTAGTAACGCTCAATAGACCCATCCTCTGTGAATGTGTCCAGTCCCCCTTTCAAGCCATCCAAGCCAATTGCCATCATCACATCTTGTGGTGCTGAATTTCACAGACAAAGTATGCGCTGTATGAAGAAGTACCTCCTTTTATGTGCTGTAAATACCTAGCCAATCCGTTTCGTTGAATAACCCAGCCAGGCTCTAGTATTGTAGGAGAGGTAGAAAATCCTCCCCTCCACATCATGTACCATTTTATAAGCTCCATCATGTCCCTTAGGGCCCAATCCTATCCAACTTTCCAGGCCCAATGCAGCCCCAAAATAAGTGTTCCCTTACCTTGAGGAGGCTCTGTGATTGCCCCCTCTCCAACACAGGATGCAGCATGTGCCCTGTTGGCACAGCTGCATCAGTACTGGAAAACTGGATAGGATTGGGCCTCAAATGTTGTAGCCCTTTCTAGTACAGAAGGTGCTCCATCCCTCTGATCACATCGGTTGTCCTCTCTAGCTCTTTCTCTACAACATCCTTGAGATGTGGCAATCAGAATTGTATACAGTATCTCAGGTGGGGTCACACTATGGACTGTACATGTCTGTTGGATGGAATTTGCCCCTGTCCCTCCTGCCGCACCACTGGGCCAACAGTTTTATTTGCTCTTCACAAAGACCTCATTTCTGGTTTGCCACCAACAATTCAGGCACCATCAGTGTATATGTGGCTGGGGTATTTTTATAATTGTTGACGTTTAATCATTTCTGCCGTTTGGTTGTCCATTAAACCCAGCCTAGAGAGGTCCTTTTGGAGCTCTTCACAATCTGCTTTAATTATTGCCAACCTGAATACTTTGATGTCGTTCTGGAATTTTGGTCACCTCACTGTTTACCCATAAGTCCAGATCATATGTGGGCAAGCTCAAAAACAGCAGTCCCAGGACAGGGCCTTGTAAGTCCGCACTTTCCCCCCTCCTCATTGTGTCCAATATATTCCTTCTCTTTGCTTCCTGTTCCTTAAGTAGTTACCAATTCATAAATGGACCTGTCCCCTTATTCCACAGCTGCTAAGTTGAAGAGCAGCATTTTCACATTGGGGCTCCTTGAGAGCCCTTCCATGGGTGCCATTGGGGCAAGGTGCCTTGTTAATTATTAATTTCTCACTATGCACCAGAACCTTGTCCCTTGTCACTTCTGTTTGACTCAATTCTTCAGATTTCCACCCTGAAAAGATCAGTTCGTACATGGGCATCTGTCCTGTGTCATCTGTAGTGAAGACATTCATTCATTTCTTCTGCAATTTTAATATCCCAGTTAAGCTTCCCTTTTATGCGCGTGTTATCTAATTGCCTAACTGTCACCCTTGCAGCCACTTGCTTCCCTGTTGTACTGAAAAATAGGGAAGCGGTCTGTGCCTGTGTGTCCAAGCCCTCAAACTGCTTCTTCCTTTGCAAGTGGCACTGGGCAGCTTTGTTGGGAGGGATCTGTTTGAGAGCTCGTAATATCTAAATATTGGAAGCAATACAGCTCAGCCCTGTCTGTGCCAGAGGCTCCACTACTGTGGCAGTGGGGAGCCTTGGCGGGGCTCTTGGCTTCATTGCAGCACTTCTCAAAGCAGGCAACAGACAGGACGTGAGAAATCTCTCCATGGAGTTCTGCTTGAACTTGAAGGTGGTTGGGAAGCTAACTCAAAGTGCCTCGTTCTCAACCCTCTAAGCAGGAGCAGGATCCAAAAGAGATCTGGGGCTGCAGTACCACCTATATTTTGAAACTCCTGATCTCTGAGATGGGGATGGGTGGGTGGGTGGAGAAAATTGTAAGCGTCTTTTAGATGAGAAAATGTTTCATGACCCCATGACTGTCCAAGACCACTCAAAGATATATACAGAGTGCAATCCTAACCTGGAGTTAGGCCAGCACGGTTAGGCCAGTAAAGTTTGGCCAGCACAAGGGCCACCATAAATCACGTTTGGACCACTCTCAGAGTCAGGGAGGATGGCGCACATCTGTGTGCTGGCCTCTCTGACTCCGAGAGTGCTCCAAACATACTTTACGGTGTTCCTTGTGCCAGCCAAACTTTGCTGGCCTAATTGTGCCAACCTAACTTCAGGTTAGGATTGTGCCCACAACATCCTCCTCCATAAGGGCATGTTATGTGTGCATGTGTATAACTCTTCCCAAAACCATTTTTTCAGAAGAGCTCTTTCAGGTTCTCTTCCAGTGCTTAAGTGATTTCTCACTTAAATTAGTCTGGGACCCTCAGCTAAAATGCAAGAGGCCTTGGGCTTCTCCATCAGGTAGTTTTCTTTGTCTGGAAAGCTTGCATTGCATCCAGTTCAAAGAGATCCCCTTTTCTCCTCTCATCCCATCCCCTATCCTGCCTGCCTGCATTGCTCTGTAAGTGATTTAGTTTTAGCAAATATTGCAAGTTTGGGGGCCTGCAAAATTCTTGCCTAATTCCAAACTCAGATGTGCCCCAGCAGTGCTAAAATTAGAAACTCAACAAAGGGGACACCAACCTCGTGGCTCATTATGGTCATTTGGACAAAGTGTTTGTTACAGTCCCTTCATTTACCAGGTTAAGCTGAGACACAGTGGCATGCTTAAGCCCACAAAGGCAGCCTCATGCTGCCCCAGTTCAGCTTCCTTGCAGGGCATTGTCTCCACTCACCCTTTGGCATTCTTTTGGGGGTTCCATTCCTTTAAATATATTTACTGCCTTTCTACCTATTCGTTAGCCTTCATAGACATATTCACCCTTTTGTTGTTCAGTATTCACCCTCTGTTGTTTCTGACCATGCATGCCCCCGAGAGGGAGGCGTTACACAGCCCATCAAGTTTATCAGTGGCAAAGGATGATGCACATTCTCACATGCAATTTGAAGCAAACGTCTTCCTGCAAAAGATCAAGCTAACTGAAGCTAACAAGCTAAAATGCACAGAGCTCACAACAAAGTAGCCATGCTGGCTGCTAGCAGGATCCTGCAGCAGCCGCAGACCTGGACTTCTCGGACCTGGTTCAAGTTTGTTGTCATGCCTGAGAAAGAAATATCAGAGGCTTGCTCTGTATCTAGTGTCTCTTCCATCCATGGCATAAATTGGTCTTCCTCCATCTCTCCTTGTCTTCTTTTTCTTAGTGTAACCGTATAACTTGCTAGCATTTGTGCAAGACATACTGAGACAGAACTAGCCTTTATCAAGTCTTGGATGCAAAGGAAGGGTCTGCTATGGTGACCCCTCTTCCCCAGCATGCGTGGCTGTATTTGTCCTGAAACTGTTGTCTGGCTGCGGAGATCCATTCCTGAGGCTGCTTTGGTGCATTGGGGTGAGGCTCACGGCTCATGGGCCATGAGTGAGTGTCAAATCACCAGGCCACAGCCCAGGCAATGGGGCCAGAGGTTTTGCCTTCAGACATTATCCAAGTGCGCAGGGCAGGAGGCCTGTAACTGCCTCTGCTGGGAGACTACCTGGAAGGATTAGTGTTCTGGTTGACTGCACAGGGTTGCCCCCCATCTTAGGTGCCTTGGCTGGGAGGCTCCCTTTTTGGCTCCATTCAGCAGTGCCCTCCCCCCCCCCGGCCTTGCTGAACCTGGCCCACTGGGACCAAGTCTGAGGTGGCAATTGCTGTGGCTCTGTGTGTGCTAACACCCTCCTCTCCTTTACCTTTCTCCCACAGACTGATAACCCATCGGCAGCTCAGCTCGACAAGGTTCGTGGCACACCTTTGGGGTTTTGGGGAGGGAGGCTTGTCTCTCATGTGGCCTTCATACTGGGGCTTGTGTGCTGGGTGTGTGGATGCGCACACATTCAAACATGCATTCGCATCCTCCCATGCGTGTGCCCACTGCCATAGAGTTGTCCTTGCTCATGCACACTTGCACACACTCCAGCACAACCATATACTTTGTGCTTTGCTTCTGTATGATGATGTGATTTTGAAACGGTGGGGGAGGAGATATGGGTCACTTGTTGTTGCTGGGTGTGCATGAGCCCCTCCCCACTAGCCCAGCCTCCCCCCTCTCATGCATCCAATGCCATGCCTCTCCTCTGCCAAACTTGAGTATCAAAGAACGCTGATGCCCAGTGGATACCCACTGATGCTTCTGAGGAATCCAACACCATCAACAGTGATGGCAACTGGGTTGGTGTGTAGGCTCTTGATGTAGGCACCCCCTTTCTGGGGAAACACATTTGCACCATCCACATACTGCAAAGCAACCCAGGTCCTATCTTTGTGAGGAGGTGTCTCCAAGGCTGAAGAACTGATTGAATGGCAGCCTGAAGAACTAGGAATGTGCTCATATCTTTTTCATTGAGGCTGAATTCCGTGGCCTGCGTTGTGTTCTGCAGCTTTTCTGACCTTTTGCAGAATTGCAGCTTCCACATAGTCTGGAGAGGATCTCTGACTTCCTTTCCAGTCTTGTCTCTAGGAGCTGTGGCTTTTGGTAGCTGAGCTGCTCTGATCAATCAACTAAAGCTCTGATGGCAGACTAACATTAGTTCCCACTGCACCTCCCCACTCCCAGCTGATCACTGGGCCTGGCAACAAGCAAAGACTGAGGGGCTTGAGATTCTTGAAAGAGCACTTGGGTCCTGTCTCCACTGTGCCAGAGTGAGTGAAAGAAAATCTGAAAGGTGGCTTTTTCTTCCCAATTGTGTCCCAGACTAGTCAAGAGAGAGCCACCGGCAAGTGACCATCTAATGAGGTTTAAGATTCAGGGCTCTGTAAGTTCAATAGGGAGATCCCAGGTTCGATTCCTGGCAGCATCACCTCTAAGCAGGGCTGGAGAGACCTCTCTGTTTCACCATGGAGAGATGCTGTCAAACCAGAGTGGACAGCAGTGGCTAAACAGACCAGTGGCCTTGACTCAGCATAAGAGAACTGTGTGTTCATGACTGACTGATGGAATTATCTGCTGTGAGGTCTGCTGATGGCTCGCAGAGATGGCCAGCAAACTAGCAGATGGCTGGTCTAGCTAGTTTTTGAAAATTCATGGAGGATGGGTCTGGCAGTGGCATCTTTCGCCAATATAGCGAAACTCAGTTGCCAAGTTCAGAGGTAGTTTTATGCTATACCCCCAAATATCAGTTTTTGGGAGGCTGTGGCCTGTGGGCTTTCCATTATGGCATCTGGTAGGCCACAGGGGGGGTGCAGAACATGCTGGGCTAAATCTGGGCCTGAATGCAAGGAGGCAGTGGATCTTCCATAACACTGAACTTATTTCTTGTTTGAAAATCCATTCTGAACTCTGGTGTTTAACCATAACAGTGAATCTTCTGTATTTCCAAATGGGGTGAGATGAACTGCTCCTTCTCTGCACAGTCCCCTGAATGACTCCTTCTTTTATGTAGTGCCTTTTTTTTAGTGTCTTTGAATTGGATGGATCAATCAATCAATTCAACCTAAAGGCAGGTAGTTAATTGATCTTCAAATATTTGGCAGCCCTTTAAAATGGATTTCTTGGTAATTCTGTCATTCTTCAGAGAGGAATATGCTGGACTGCTGCCATAAGAAATGCAGCACATGATACATTTCTGAAGCCTGTTTGGCCTTCAGCTGGTCCTGCACACCTGGGCTTGACTTGTCCCTGGCCTATTGCGGATGCAGGTGCAAGATGCACAGTTTGTGCATGTGAGGTCTTGGCTCCCATTGGTTTCACTAGTACAAGCCCTACGTGGTTGTGAGGGACCAGAGCTCAGGGCAGAGCATCTGTCATGCATGCAGTAAGCTCCCAGGGAGGGCTGGGAATTCCTGCCTGAGTTTGGAGAGCAGCTGCCAGGCAGTACTGACACAGACCATGGTCTGGCTGGGAGTGCAGTGGCAAGTTCACACCCTTGCCACATGGACCAATAGGCAGCTCTTTTTTTCTCAGTGGCTGTCTGCATGGCTGCCTAGAGCCAAAGTGGCCGGTACTGCCAGAGAGGCCAGGGAGAGTTGGAGGTTGTCAGCTCTGCTCCAGACACAGCTACCAGTGGAGGGGGGCAGGGAGCAGTAAAGCCTGGGTGGATCTCTTCCCCAGAAACCCTGGAACAAGACAGGAGGGGAAAAGAGGTCCTTGTGCCTGTCAATGGTGGGAGTGTCTGTTGAGTAACAGCTAGTGGGGGGGGGGAGGGAATGAATCAAAGAGCAAAGATCAGGCAGACAAAAGAGGAGTGGAAATCTGAATAAGACTTTTGGAGGCTTGAAGTAGTATTTGATTCGCCTGGCACTGCTTCTGGAATTCAGGGTCACCACAGTCTTGTGTGGAAAGGCGTGTGCTGGGGCAAGGGTACACATCCCCAGCAAAGGTGTGGTGCCATGCTGCTCAGGGACCCATTGTGTCTTTCACAATGCCAAGCCTTGGATCAGAAGTGTGTTGTGGGCTGTGAGGTGGCTTTGTGCAAGGCTACCTATGCCAGGAAGGATACTGCAAAGGGCCCTGGAGAATAATACTGCCTCGAGTCTCCCATGTAGCCAATCTCCCATGTGTTTTGCATCCTGCTCTTTAACAAAGAAATTCCTGGCTTCTCTCATGTCCCCTGTTTTATCCTCACAGTCCTGTTAGGAAGTCTAGGCTGAGAAAAATATTTGAATCCAGGTCTCATTGAACCCACATTCAATTCCCCACCCCTTACACAGGGAGATGATCAAGGCTTATATAACAAGGCAATTACCTAAGGTTGAGGTGTTTTTAAAAAGTTATTTACTTTACTCAGAATCCCCTTGTATTCAGGAAGACTTAGGCTGTAATCCTATTTTACTTGGCAAAAACAAACACTGCTACCCATGGGGTGGAGAAAGTGGGAACATGTTTTCAGCCTCTCTTGTAATATTGGACCTCAGGGCTACCTAGGGACCGTGATGGGCAGGAGGAGCCCTCCTTCACATAACATACAGTTAATATGTGGAACTCACTGCCATAGGATGTGGTGATGGCCACTGACTGAGATGGCTTTAAAAGCGGATTAAGCAAATTCATGGGTTAGGAGAAATTTATGAACTATTAGACATGATAACTAACAGGAACCTCATGTTTCTAATCCACACGTTTCTAATTCTATGGGGACACAGCAGAAGGGGTCTTCATGCCTTGCTGTTGGGCTTCCCATTGAGCATTTGGCCCTTGCTGAAGATAGTATCCAGCAACCAGGCCCCTCCTCTAACATCTCCCTGAAAAGACCTGGGCAGTTTACAAGTTCTGCAGGCAGCTGGAGCCCTGCCAGGGGGAAGGGGAAGGAAGCTGAAATGTCATCCCAGAACAGGGAGGCACTGGGGTTGAGGCAGGAAGCAAGTAGGGTGTGCCCCCCTCTTGAACTTCTGCACGAAAGAGAGGCCCTAGACCAGTGATGGCAAACCTTTTGGGCTCAGTGTGTCAAAACTTAGGAAAATGCTTAACTGGTGTGTCAACCCCCCTCCCAAACAAGAGAAACCATTCTTTATATTCATTTATTTAAACAAAAAAAACAAAAACAGTCTAATCATGTGTGGTGCTATGTAGTATATATGTACAGCAAATAATTACAAAAACAAAAAATGAGTAAAACAAACTCGGTTTTTGTCAGGCATTGGTGAATGTTGGTGTGTCACCCCAAATGTTGTGGTGTGTCAACTTTGACACGCGTGTCATAGGTTCGCCATCACTGCCCTAGACCCTCTGCCAGGGTGTGAGCAGCTCTTGCCCCCAAGGATGTCTGTTCAAGAAGGTCCCTGTGCAATCACTTTTGGAGGAAGAAACTCCTCCTCTGCCCAGGATTGGCTACAGCATGGGTGAGCGATGCCAACAAGGGGGTGCCCCCCCCAGCAGCAGGCCACATTCCCCACACATACATACATATACCTTGCACTCCCTCCCTTCCTCTCTCTGGCCCTGTTGTTCCTCGCTCCTGCCTCAGCTCTGGGTCTCCCTAGCAACAGGTCCCCTTGCGCTTCCTCGGCCTGGCTATTTATAGCTCTGCCTGGCAGCCACTTGCCCCTGGCATCAAGGAAGCAGAAGGCAGGGCTAGGGAGGTCCCTGCCTCTTGAAGCAAAAGAATCAGCATCCACATGTCTGTGCATGTGAGCCACAGCCTCTTGCAGGGTGGAGGGCTGCCCTGGTGCGTGCAACAAGCGCCTCTGTGTGGGGCTTCCCCAAGACCCTGGGATTTCTCAGCGTGTAGGAGTCGCAGACACCCCCTTCACCTTTTAGTGCTGCAGTGCTCTGACTTTCAGATGCATCAAGGGGGTTGACTCCAAGATGATCCTGAGATGGGGGTGCTGCTCAGGTGCAGGGGCAAGTGCCAGGAGGGCACATATGTAACCTCACATGGCTGGGAGGAGAGCTGCACACTTCCAGTTATTGCCAGCACAAGTCACAGAATTACAGACAACTACAATTGAAAGGGATCCTGTTGGTCATCTAGCCTGACCTGCTCAGCGCAGGCTACTACAGCATCCCTTAGAGGTAACCATATAGCCTCTTTGAAAACTTTGAAGGGCTCTTTTAAAACTTCCAATGAGGGAGAGCCCACGACTGCTCAAGGTAGGCTATTCCAGTACTGGATCGCTCTTGCAGTCAGGGTCTAAATCCACTTCCCTGTGGCTTCAACCCATGGTTCCAGCCCTCAAGGACCACAGCAAGCAAGCCCTCCCCTCTTTGCCTACAACAGCCCTTCAGATACTGAAAGATGACTACCATGTCTCCCCTTAGTCTTATCTTTTCCAGGCTAAACTTGCCCACATCTTTTAACTACTCCTCACAGGACTTCTCAAATTCCAGACTCCTCACCATCTTCAGTTCCCTTCTCCAAACCAGCTCCAGCATATCACAGTCTCTTTTAAATTACAGTGTTCAAAACGATGCAGAATTCCAACTGAGACTAATGCAATATAGAGCATAACCAGTGGCATACCTACCCCTAGGGGGATCAAGGGGGGCAAATATCCCCAGGCACAACCCTGCAGGGGGTGGCACCACAACTCTCCTCCCACTGCCAGCCACTCCTTGCAGAGGTGCGAAGCTGCTTACAGGGAACAATCTCACACCACTACAAGGTGCCCAAATCCTGTGACAATCAGAGTAGCTGAGTGCCCCTTGCAGTGACACGAAGCCACTCCCAAAAAGCCACTTTGCGCTGCTGCAAATGGCACTCACCACCCACAATTGTTGGAGGGGGCGGGCGCTGCTTTCAGGAAGTAATTGCAGTGATGCAATGACATCACTGCAGGTACTTTTGGGGTGGGGTGTGGCTGGCTGGAAGTTTGCCCCAGGGCAGGCAAACTCCCAGGACACCCACTGAACTATTACATCCCGTGATCTGGGCTCTTTGCAAATACTGCCCAGCAGTTGATTGGCTTTTTTTGCATGCTGCTGGTTCATATTCAAATTGTGTTCCATAGGCAGCCTAATCCTATATAACTCCCTGCACAGTGATACAGTAGTGCCAATGAGGCTTCCACTATATCCTGCAGGAGAGTTTTGGCATGCTGATACATCCTTAGGATTAGGGAATATTTGTTATCTTGTCCCAAAGCAAGTCCAAGCAGTCACCATGGGTCAACACAGACACTGGCCCTATCCCCTGCCTTCCCTGCACCTCCCCTGCCAGCCTACCTTAGTTGCCAGATTTTTGGCCATCCACCACCAGGCAACACTGTTCCAGCCTCCCTGCCTGTGGCCTGTCAGTACATGCCATTGGCCATGGTTTTACGACTGCCGTAAAAACGTTATTGCCAGCTCAGTGCATGTTCCGCTGGCATCTGGCCCACACAGGATTGGGTTGTAAGGCACCTAGATCTTTTTCATACATTCTGTTGCCAAGCCAGGTTTCCCCGAACCTATATTTGTGACTTTGTGTTCCTGTGTGCAAGACTTGACATTTGTCTCCACTGAGTTTCATCTTGTTGGGACAGGCCCACTGGTGGATCCTGCCAAGAATGAGGCTTCCTCCTTGTATATCTCTTTGAGCACCAGCTGGAGGCATAAGCTAGGCCAGGCATTATGAATGAGCAGCCCACCCTAACCTTCCTTCAAAGGCAACTGGAGGCCACATCTGGAAAGCTATGTCCAATTTTGGCCACCCATGTTACAAAGGAGGATATGGTTAGGCAGGAGCAGATGCAAATTAAATAGTAGGGATGAGGAACTGACCTTATTTGTGCAGTGTCTGCATGCCTTGATCTGTATGCGTTGTTCGGTTACTTTCACATGATATTCAGTATGCGTGCAGCAATACACTCCATCTGCAAACTACATTTTTAAAGTCCTGTTTCAGTGATGGCTTTTAAAATGAATTTGTGTAACGTCATCAACACAAAATGTGTACAATGTAATGTGCAAATCGCCCTTGTGAACAGAGATTCAGCTAGTTCAGCATCAGTGACTGAGAGGGGATTATTATATAGCTGTATACCCTGAGAAGATAGGTCACTAGAGGAAGGCATGGTTGTGTTCAGCGTGGTTGTGCAGACATCGTCAGAGTTCTGGTATAAGATGACATGCCTCATGTTGTTCCCATGTGAAAAATTCCTTGCACACAGAAAGCCAGCAGAAGGACAAGTGATGGTCTGCCTGTAGCCCCAAACAGGACAAGCAAAAATATTCTGTTTGATGTAGTAGAATCTGGCTCAAACAGGAAGGATCCTGTTGACAGATCGTCAATATGACAACAGGCTACAAACAGAGTAGAAACCAGGGGGAAGTTCACACCGGTAGGAGGTGTAAAATCTTCCTGTGTAGTTGCAGAAGCAAAGCTTCTCCCTGAGTTGAGGCTACAATCCTGTCTACACTTACCTGACAGTGTAAGTGCCACTGAATTTAGGCGGGCTTACCTCTGAGTAGACATGCATAGGCTTGTGCTCTTAAGACAACTTGTTATATCCCACCTTTCTCCCCAATAAAACATGCTCACAGCTGCTCATAAGCACAAAATACAATATGATAAATGCATACAGCTAATAACAATTGCAGTACAAACCAAAACCATGGTTGGGGTGTGCGCCTGGTTGTGCTTCTTAATGTGGCCTGGCTTGAGTTTCAGGAAGAATGGAGAACAGCAGTGTTTGTGTGATGCACTGAGCAAAATACCTGTGCGAGGGCGTCAGGAGGATGCCAGGGCTTTCTGGAAAAGAGCATTTCTCTGGGAGGGCTTGTGGACGGTGGGCCTGTCAGTACTCAGAAATCAGTCCCCCCCTCCATGTTGGTAGTTTCCACTTTCTGCGGCATGGGCTTGTGCAGCGCCCCCTCTTGTGGCCTAGCCTGTCGCTAAATTAGGTGATTGGGAGAGGGAGGAGGCGGCAATGTCTTGTGGGCAAGGTGGGGGAGGGAGAGGGGTTGGACTAGATGCCTTTAAGGCCCTCTCAGACTAAGGACTTTAGTTCCTTGGAACAATCCAATGTGGCAGAGATAGGCCTGTTGTGTTGTGAGCCCAGAGAAATTGGCCCAGTTGAGAGCCTCTCCTCTCCTCCAGGTCCCCTGGCATACTCAGTGGACTTCCTCTGATACATGCTGGTTTGTGGAAGAAAGTGAAAAGCAGGCGGTGGCTCTCCTGGTGCCAGAGGGGATAGCACCAGTAGACTTCCAGCATTTTTCCAGCATGCAGCCACATAGCACCGCGTGATGTGATATGGCATCTCTGTGGGCTCATTGTTGCCATATGAAATATGGGCTGCTGTGGCATCTGTGTCTGCATCTGGGCTGTCCCACAGAAATCCTCTGGTCTCCTGTAGGCACCTTGAGGGCATCCATGCAACCCACTGGCCATTAGTCCCCATTTCTCTTGCTATGCTCAGATGTGCACCTACCATGGATTGAAAGGAGCTGGGGCTAGTAGGACCAGTTTCTATTTGCAGGCTGGTTCCCCCCCCCCTTTGGCTGGCTGGACACACTCCAGCCTGTGAGTAGGCCCTGCAGATCTCTCCCTCCGTGACAGCGGCAAGGGCTGGTGCTCCTTTCCTGCCTTTCGCCTGTGTCATTGTCCCCGTGTGTCGGGGTCCCCTTCGACATATGCATCATAGCATGCCTGGACTGCTACTTTTTGGCAACAAATGTTCTCCAAACTGTGGATGCGGGGAAAAGGGCTGTCCCGCCGAGAGACGGGCAGAGGCAGTAGCAGGGATGCTCCACCGGAAGGCGGATAGAGCCGCCGTCCCTTCGGGCCGTCCGCGGCTGCCACTCGCCTCTCTGCGGCTTGCACGAATAGCCTGCCCCGCTCCCCGCAGGGGAGTCCCCGGTGTCTAGGGGAAGGAAGCAGGCGCCGGGAATGGATCGCCTTGCAAATGAGAGCGAGGAGGGGTCGCGTCGGCAGGCGGGAGGAAGGCTGGTCGGCCAGCCCCGGAGGAGCGAGTGTCTCCTACGTCCCGTCGAGGAACGTGGGGCAGCGCCGCTTACCCCGAACAGGCGCGGGAACGCAGAGAAGGCTCCGGGGTCAGAGCCGGGCACCAGCCGGGGGGGGGGGGTCTGCAGCCCCCCTCCAAGCCAATGCCTGGTGTGAACGTGGCAGCGCCTCAATCCGGAGCCGATTCTGGGAGGGGGAATCCCGCAGCCTGCTCCGCGCGGCGCCCCCCGCCCCGCGCTGCCTCCTTCGCAACCAACCAGGAGCGCCGCGCAGCCTCACGTGGCTCGGAGTTTCCCAGACAAAGAACCTTGGCGGCGCTGCCCCCCTTCTCTGCACCCCCGCCCCCTTTCGCCCCCTCCCTCCTTCCCGCCCCCTTGGCAGGACCGCGGCTGCTGCAACGCCGGGACATGCGGGCAGGTACGGAGGGGGGGGGGTCTTCGGCGCCCACCGCCCCATTTGCAAAGAGTGCGTTGGAGGCGGGGGTGCAGCCTTGGAGGGGCAAGGGGGGGCCCTCTCTGTGCTCCCTGCCCAAAGAAAAGCTGTTGTTGGCCGCAGATTTGCGGGGAGGAGGCGCGAGCGAAACATACTCTTGCAAAGTCTTTTCTCTCCTTCCCCACCTCTTTAAAAGAGAGTCTCGATGGCTATTTGAGCTTCAGACGGTAGGATCAAGATCACCAACTTCTATCAAAGTTACTTCTGGGATGGTTTGGTCCCCCAGCAGTCTGTAGAAGTTTTCAAATGCGGGGGCGGGGGCGGGGGTGAAGCTACAGTGGGGACTCCTGCCCCCTCCAGCTGCTGCAGTGGCAACGGTCCCGGGCTTGGCGAGGGGTACTCTTTTGGGGAGGGGGCCAAGGGTGGGAGGTTTCACTTCCCCTCCAACCCTCCATTTTGTCCAGTAATGTGATGCACTTGGGTGGGGGGCTATAGTTTGGCTGAAGTGGGGCAAGGAGTGCTGGCACAGGAGGGGGCTTTTCCAGGTGGACTCCCTGTCCCTCTTGGAGTTCCCCTGCGCCATTCAGGCTTGTCTGCCTTCTTACATCAAAGGCAATATGTGCTTGGGGGCTGCAAGTTTAACCCATCGTGTGGAAGGGGGTGGGCGGGCCTAGCAGCGCTCAGGGCTCCACAGGCAAAGGCCTGCCAGGGAGGCAGGATTGGCAGATCTGCCTTGAAACGGGGCAAGTGGGGGGAAGGGAGAAGAACAAACCCTGTGCGCACACACACACTCTCAAATATGCCAAGAAGGGATAGCAGAGCTCTGGAGCAGGAGCTGTTTGAAGGGAAAAAATCACACTGCTACTGCTGCCCTCTTCTTTGCTGAGTGCTTTCTAAAATCTCCGCTGCTGTTATTCCCCTTGTACAGCTCAGTTAACTGAGGCTGGCAGGAAGTATGACTTGGCCAGTTCTGTGCAATGAGTCCATTATCTGGAGACCAGACTGCCGTTCAGGTCTAATGTCTCCCTGAATAATACTTCTCAGCTGAATTGTTGGTACTAGGAAAGCGTTCGTTAGGCCAATTTTGCCCCCTGCTCCACAAATGGACAAAGAAGAGGGCAGCAGTTTGGTGAGGGCACATGGCACAGCTGGTCACATGGCAGGTCTATTTGGCGGATGGCCTGGGGGTGGTCGTGACCTCACCTTCCTGGCTAGACCTGTAAATCCCAGGTCCCAGCAACAAATCTGCTTCCTGAAGGCATTTGTTTTCCTGCCCCTGCTGTGGTCTGCGTCACCTTGCCTGCCTGCCTGCCTGCCTCCCATGGCTGTCTCAGCCTCCAGTGCCCCTTCAGGGGCCTCTTGCCTCCAGTGACCAGCTTGCCATGTACAGTTGCCCCTCCTAGCTCTCTACACAGGGCAAGAAAGAGAAGCAAGCCCCAAATCCCCAGCACAGACTCAAGTGTAGCCAAGTGGCATGTTGGGGAGCTGTCATCCTTTGGCTTTTGTGTAGGTACTGTGTCAGTTGAGCTTGCTCTTCCCCCTTTTCACCTGGGCCCCAGGATCTGTTGCTCCGGACTGAGTCTGGGGAGGGACCACTGTGGCTCTGTATGTACAGGGTTGATTTCCATACTTTCAAGGAAAGATGGAGACAGTTCAAGAGAAAATGGGAAAAAGGGTCAGGAGGCACAGTGGGTAGGTTGCAGAGATGAAGGCTCGAAGGTCCACTGAGAGAATGCAGCAGGCACTATTTAGCTTCATGTTGCGTATGGTCTGAGTGATGTGGGTTAGTGACCTCTTAGCAAGAGCAAACACACCAGCTCAGAATTTCTGCATCATGCACTGAGGGTGCAATCCTAACCTGGAGTTAGGCTGGCGCAGTTAGGCTAACAAAGTTTGGCCGACACAAGGGCCACCATAAAGTGCATTTGGACCATTCTCGGAGTCAGGGACAATGGCGCACGTTTGTGTGCTAGTCTCTCTGACTCCAAGAGTGGTCCAAACATACTTTACTGTGTCCCTTGTGCCAGCCAAACTTGGCTGGCCTAACTGTGCCAGCTTAACTCCAGGTTAGGATTGTACCCTGAATGTCTCAGTAAAGACAGTACAAGTCAGAGAGCTGGATTGCACATGGACACAGGAGGGCTATGGCAACAGTCCACCCACATATACAGCCCTACAGTCAGTCTGAAGGAGGAACTTCTTCGAGATTCCAAAGAGGGGGCAGTGCTTTGTGCCCCCAACAGGAAGCTCCTCAACTCAACCTCTCTGCATTGTGTTGAGCCTCCTAGTTGAGCCATTGGAAGGTGGAGAGCCAGTCTTCCCCATAGCCTGTTGGATAAATCAAGAATGGAGGATGTCCCTAGACAGATCTCAAGCAGGCAACATGTAGAAGCCTGTGGGGCTTGGAGGCCCCTTCTGACTACAAACTGCTCCCACTCTGCACCAGGTGTGCAAACTCCTGCAGGCAACAGATTTTCTTGTCACTGCTGCCTGTACCATGAACAACTTAGCCCACTCTTGTCTCTGTGCAAACAGATTTCACAGTTTTACTTTTTGCTTCCAAACGTGTTTGACCGAGAAGACCATGGACAACACCAAATGTTTCTGCAGCCGTTTTCAGCCGGCTCAGAAACAATGGTTTGTCCCAGCCTTAGATGGACTAAAGACTCACAGATTTGTCCGCCTTGTTAGGGCCACCCAGGCCAGCAGCATGTGGATTTGAAGGTAGCTGCAGTTCTTAACTGTGTGTTTCATACAGCTTCAACTTTTAGCAGTCTTTGAAGGCAGAAATGGTACCCATTTCAAGTCGGCACTGCATAAGAGGCCTGACTGCGGGAGTGGGCAAGCAGACCACTTAACAGTGGTTGGCTGTGCCTTGTCATGTTTTTATCCTGGTCTTACAAAGTGGAGCACATTCTGGTGGTCTTCCTGTGCGGTAGGCAAAGTTGTGAGAGGGTGTGATTTGACCAGCAGTGACCTGCCTGGCTATGGAGGACTTGAACTCTGAGCACCCTACTCAGAACCAGTGCTGAGTCCTGAAGCAGAGGAGATAGGGAAAGCGCCTTCTTCTATTGTGAAAATTGGTGGCAGGATCAGGGCTCTGGATTAGAGATCAGATCAGGGACAGGATCAGGACAAGGGCACTTGAAGGAGATGTGGGGGGGGGGGAAGGAAGCTTGACCCCAAGGCATGAATTGCTAGGACAGTAAAACAGGCCACTCAGCCCCGATGCCCACACAAAGTGTGTCTGTGGAGTTCAGAGCGCTGACTGCAGGCCCTTTAAGCAAAGCGTGCTTGTCATCCCCAGAACTGCCCCTGATGGCCCTTATCAGCCAGGAGCCCCTTGCCCATCATTGTATCTTGGAGCCTGTGTCCTTCCTTGCCCATTCGTTCGGGAAGCAAGCGGAATGGAATCATGCTGTCCCTGGGGAAGCTCAGTAGTCAGCATGGGCGATTCCGGTGCTCTGTGAAAGTGCCTCTGGAAGCACAAGCAGTCCACGTGTTGTGTTTCTCCCACTTTGACCTCCTGAATCCCTCCACCAGAATCCACTAGTGCCATGGCCAGCACTGAGCTCAGCTGTTGGTGTTTCGTGAGATGGCAAAAACTGAGAACTGGAAATACTGGCCCAGTTCAGACATAGTCCTCAACTGAGGTTGAATGCTCTGTGACTGAATCTCGGTGTGCTGTCAACTCGGTGCTTCTCCCTTGGCAGTGTTAGGATGAAAGCCTTTGCTTTTCCTTTCATTTGAGATCAACCCAGAGTTCTCACAACACAATCCTGCACCAAATCCAGGGCACCTTAGGTGCGCTGGGGAGCCTTCCCAGGGCATGTTTGTCCCCTTGCCCCAGGGGAGGTTCCGGCCGCCCCATGGGGTTCCTTGGATTTGCGCCTGCTATTTAGCCTGCTAACAACCGCATCCCTGCTCTGCCCCCTTCCTACCCAGTTCCGCCTCCTCCCTGCCTTCCCTCCTCCTAGAACCTCCCCTGCGCCAGCCAAGTTTGGCTGACGCACAGGAGGCTTCCGATCTCTGCTCTCGGGCTGATGCTACTTTGTGGTGTCAGCCCGAGAGCTGTAGCGGCAGGGTACTTGGGATTGCGCCCTCAGTCACCTGTGAATTCCAGGAACAGCTAAGTCAGAGATTTTCAACCAGTGTGCCACAGCGCATACATTGTTGTGCTGTGAATGGTCTGCAGGTATGCCATGAGAATTTGGGGGAGGGTCATTTATGAATAGGGTCATTTAATTGGGGTTTGTGAGCCCCCTACTGGCAGCACACTGTGCCTTGACAATTTTAGCACCTTTTCAGTGTGTCATGAGATGAACAAGCGGATCTAGGTTCTTGCTCGATTTTCATGAGATCAAACAGGCTCTGGTTGGATTCTGGTTTATTTTGCACAGCCTACAGCTAGAATAAACTACCGTTCCCTGGGTGGTTCTCAGTGACAAGGAAAGCCAGGGAGGCGGAAGCGCCTTGAGCTGCTCTCTGAGTGTGCTGGGCCCCCTTGGAACAGTTCCGGAAGGGGAGGCAGTGTTGTTTGCCCCATGCTCTAAAGGCAAGACTTGAGCTGGAGGACTCCTGACTTGTAGCTGCTTTGCTGCCTTGTCAACTAGCATGGCTTGCTGTGTCCCAGTCCGTTCCCTCGCCTGTAAAATGGGAAGCAGAGTTGTTTAACTCACAGGGCAAACACAGGCCTAGGACAGTCCCTTTGCCATGGACGTCTGACTGTTCATCCCTGGCCCAGGGCACCCACCCTTATTCCCTTACTCCCTGGGTGCCCTCTGCTGTTTCCATTGAGCCTTTGAACTCCAGAGCCTTTTGCCCCAGGCAGATACATACTCATTGAGGGTCTGGCCTGATCCGGTCTGTGCATCCTGGGCAGTGGTGTCATCTACTCTCTTGTAGACGGAACGCTGGGCGGGACTTAGGCGTGATCGGCAGCCCGTCCACTCACTTCCACTTTCTTCCTGCTTGCCGCGCGTCTTTCCCTGGCCTCAGAGGGGGTGCCTGCTCGCCCAGGCACCCAGCGCGCCCCTCACCCATCCCCCTCGGCGAGCAGGCACCCCCTCCGAGGCCAGGGAAAGCCGCGTGGTGAGCAGGAAGAAAGCGGAAGTGAGTGGACGGGCTGCCGATCACGTGTAAGTCCCGCCCAGCGTTCCGTCTACAAGAGAGTAGATTACACCACTGATCCTGGGGCAGCAGCTGTGGCTGTTGGTGCATGCCTCCGTTCCTTCTTGCAGATGTGGCTGAGCAGTTCCCAGGCTTTGCCAGTGAATAGGTTCTGAATTGCCCCATTGTTGCCTCACCATGCTGGGAAGAAGCTGCACCTGCTGCATTTCTTCCTGCCACAGAACTCCTCCTCACATACATGCCAGATGCAGCCCTCCCCTTTAGTCTCTGGTACAGATTTCAGGTCCCTTACCTTGGCTCTTTTTCCTCTGAGGCAAGTTGGAGAGCCTGTAGCTAAGTGGTTTGGAGACTTGGGCCTGTGGGTAGGAACCCCAATTGCTCTGTTCTCTTCCCCCGTCCCACCTTAGTGAAGCAGTTGTTGAGTTTTTGAAGGGCTGTTGCACCCATAATCCCCAGCCAGGCCCCAGAGGGCTGTGGGACTCGCAGGAGAGCCTTCCCCCAAACTGCAGGGACAGGGAAGTGAATATGAGGAAAGCTGGCCACCCGTGCCATGGAGGGCTGTACAGGCAATAACCAGCACCTTGATTTTCACCTGGCCACAAACCGATGCAGGTAAATGCAAGTTGATGGTGTTGTGTAATTAAGTCATCCTCACCACTGCTGAGTTCAGTGGGGCTGCTGATTGGACTGCAGTCCTGTGAGCTCCTGTGGCTTCCTTGTTAAGATTGCAAAGAATGAAAATGAGTGGCTTGTTAGTGAAGGGAAGGCCTTCTCCGGAGACATCTGCGTAGACCCATTTTTGTGTTAGGATGCTCTTCCTTCAGACGCCCCAGAAGGCATAGATGGATTGAAGGGGGTTGTGAGATGCATATTTAATGAAAGAGCTGGAAAGTCAGATTGGTGAGCAGCTCCATGAATTAATGGTGGTGGTTCATTGTCAGCCCTTCAAAGAAGGTCCTGTGGTGTATGCACAATAGCATGAGCAGCCACTGTGAGGCACAGAGGGCAGTTGCAGGGTCTTGCTGGCCTGGAAGTGGCATGGAGCCCCTCCTCGGTGCCTGCAGCCTGGCCCCAGTTTCTACACCCAGGTCTTGTAGGACAGAGCCCAGCAAGCCAGACTTAGATGTGAGGGCCAGAGGCTCAAGCTGCAAAGGGCCTGCAAAGCATTTTGTCTCTTCCTTGTGCTGTGAAGATGGCACGGCCAAGAACTGCTGCATTTCAATGACTCTCAAGCAGATCCTCAAGATCCTTATTTGTGGAGAGCTTTTATTTGCTGATACCAAAGAGGACAAAGTCTGTCTGAGTCTTTAGGCCGCACCTCCTCCTTGGTGCAGTTCTATGGATTTCTTCTCCTTTGATAGCCCACTGCTGTATTTTTGCTTGGCCCCTGTGCAGAGACACTGCCTTCTGGGGCTGGTGGGGGAGAGGTTGTTCTTTGGACCAGGTATATTTATATATACATAAATGCCCTTGGTGGAATTGGAGAGCAGGACAGTGAACTGATTGGGCGGAGGGTACAGAAGATGTTTGTTCAGGAGGCTGTGGTGGGCAGGCGAGGACTTGGTTAGGGAAGAGCTTGTTGTGGGTCCAGTTCTGGGTTTCTCCAATGGGAACAAGACATGTGTGAGAGCTGCTGTTGGGATATGCAGGGACACCTCCCACACTTGCAGCCTTCCCCCTCCCCCAGTGCAGCATTGCCTCTGTGGTGATGTCACTGCCCGTTGACTTAGTCCCATGTCAGGATCTGTGCCAAATTTGTTCACCTTTTAATGATGGGACAGTAGCTTTCTGGTTGTTTGCCATACCAGATCAGCCTGGTTGTTCAGGTCCCCCACCCTGAGCCGTGATGAAATAAGACAGAACCTCCCTGGCAAGGAAATGCTGGCAAGGAAATGACTGGCTGGTGGGGGTGTGTCCTGAGTCCTTAGCCAGTCCCACTGTGGCAGCCCCTTTAGGTGCCTAACTGAAAGCCCCCCCCCCACACACACACTTTTTGATTGACTCTGAACTGTGAAATGGGGCAGGACAAAATCTTAGGATGGGTGTTCTGTTGGCTTCCTTGTTTCCCTAGGAGCACGTGGATCTCTGGAGGGATAGGAGAGTGAAAATCCATGAAAAGCAGTTGCAGGGTTTGCATCCAGAAGTTATGTGACTGGGGGCACAATCCTAACCCAGAGTTAGGCCTGCACAGTTAGGCCAGCAAAATTTGGCCAGCATAAGTAGGGTTACCATATCCAAACTGGAACAGAGTACCTATACCTTTAACCATTGTATAGAAGAGGGAATTTTGGCAGGTGCAACTTTTGAAACCCTTCCGTGATAAGCTGCACCTGCTCAGCTGGCACTCTGTCCCAGTTTGGATGTGGTAACCCTAAGCATAAGGGTCATCATAAAGCACGTTTAGACCACTCTCGGAGTCTGGGAGGCCGGCACACAGATGTGCGCCATCCTCCCTGACTTTGAGAGTGGTCCAAATGCACTTTACAGTGGCCCTTGTGCCGGCCAAACTTTGCTGGCCTAACTCCAGATTAGGATTGTGCTCTTAAAATAAATGATTCATGTTTGCATGGAGGTGGGGGAGCACTTAATCTGCATATTTTATTTTGTGACCTTCCCCTCTTCCCCAGTTTCTGTTTGATAGGAACTGGGACCACATGGTTGCCAACATCCAGGATCCTAGCCCCCCTCCCATCCCATATGACATCTTACTGCTTAAAGTCGTGCTGACCACATAGGCTCCCAAATGCTGTGTTCTGCCATTGAACCCCCAGCTGGATGCTTCAGCCCTTCCAGGGGCAAGTGACAGACCCTGCTTCTTTCAGGGAATGCAAAGAGCAAGTATTCCCGCTCCCCTTTTTGCCCCCCTTTTCGTACTGATGTATTCTGTTACACTGTGCAAGTGCAGTGTGACATATTAGTTGGAGTCTTACGCCTTTCTAAACCTGGGGTCCAGCTTGTACTCTGATCTGCAGCATGGGGGCACCCTTCATTTGTTGCCATGTCTGCCCCCCTCTCTCCCCCCTTCGTTTCTTTATCCTGCTTGTTTTCTTCCCCTGTCTCTTCTTTTTGAAACTGGTGCAGCCAAAGGCGATGGGGTTGGCCTCTGCAAATGGGTGGGGGATAGGCCTCTGGTGTGATCAGACCAAATCCCTCTTACTTTCTTACCTTAGTACACCAATTGCAAGTGAGTGGAATCAAGGATTAAATGTCAAGCTGGGGGGTGTCACAGGTTTGAATCCCATCTCGTCTGCTTGTTACAAGGATTCATTGTGTGATCTTGGACAAGTCAGCTCTCCTAGCCTCAGTCCCCCCTCCCAATCTGTAAAATTGGAATACTAGCAGCTTATCCCACAGGTTGTTGTGCAGACAAGCATGAGAAAGATCACAAAAAGCTTTGCAAGTGAAAAATGCTGCACTAGTTGTGCGTTTGTGTCCTGCCCATTTCCAAGGGCTGTAGTGGGTAACTACCCTGAAAAGCTGTGCTGAAGCTCATTGTGTATAGCAGGAATTGTGGGGTCCATGTGGCTGGCTGATGCCGAGGTGTCCGAGAGCTGCAAAATTGCCCTTTTCCCCCAGGGGCAGCTTGTTAGACGAATCCAGGTGTGCTCTCAAGCAGAAACCTTCCCTGCCCTGAGACAGACCAGGAGGGCTGTCCGGACTGTGTGCTGCGTTTACTGAGCAATCCTAAACCATATTTACTGAGACGTAAGCCCCATTACTTTCAGTGAGGCTTACTTCCAGGTAAGTAGACTTAGAATTGCAGCCTTTGAGAGCATCTTTGGAGCTTTCCTCCTCTGCCACCTCACCCCTGCTGGCTGTTTCTGCAGGCTGAGAAGAAAGCCAAGGTCATTGCTGGGATGAATGCGGTGGAGGAAACGCCACGGAGTGAGCCCCAGAAGGAGGAAGAGGCCAGTCCACCAGCCTCGCAGCAGCCCACTGACCCTGCCTCTCCCAATGTGGCCACCACACCCGAGCCTGTGGGGCCTGATGCTGTGGACAAGAGCATGTCCAAGTCGGCCGACGACGAGCCAGAGTACGAGGTGAGCAGTGGCCTTCTCTCCCCAATGCCACACCCCAGTCCTGTGCAGACTTCCGTGCTGCTCCACCCTCAGCTCCTGAAGTGTCCCTGCCTCTCCTGCTCCCATTCTTGATTCTGTCCCTGGTCAGGGCTCCATTGCTTGCTTGCATCAGTAGTTTAGAAGGGAGAAGTTTTGCAAGTGCACCTTCTCTCATTGCTGCTTTATCTTCATGTGGTGCCAGCTGTATGCTAGGTGCTGCTAGTGCTGAGGAGGTACCCTCTGCAGACTGAAGAGAGGTCTGAGTTGGACAAATTCCTTGCAAAGGGACAGAAGTCAGGGAGGAAAAGCTTTGCTGAGCAGGGGCATTGTAAGGAGAGGAGATACTCTGGCTGGGGGAGCAGAGTGTAGAAGGGGATGAAGGGGAGGCAACATGCAGGGGAGGGGTGCATGCATAGTAGAGGGAAGGGCAGGAGGAATGGAGAGGAGAAGACAAGAAATGCATCTGTTTCTGAGGGGGGTGGTGTGTGTGTGAAAATGAGGCTCAGCAACTTGACTGTGATAGATGACAGATAGGAGATCTGTGGGTTTTAAGTTTTTTTCTTTCCCATCATTTGCATTCCACCATAACTGGACAACAAAAGTACATCAAATATAAATATACATGCAGGTGTGTGTCACTTAGCAATGTTTGGACCATGTACAACGGTCCATCATTGGATTAAAAAGGTAAAGGTTTCCCCACGACCAAATGCTCATCTCTGTTTTTAAGCCTGTAGAGCTGGCGTTTGTCCTGAGGACAAGCTTCCGTGGTCATGTGGCCGGCATGACTATATGCCAAGGCGCACGGAACGCCATTACCTTCCCACCGAAATGGTCCCTATTTATCTACTTGCATTTTTAGGTGCTTTCTAACTGCTAGGTTGGCAGGAGCTGGGACAAGCAACGGGAGCTCACTCCGTCGCGCAGTCTTGAACTCCCAACCTTCCAGTCAGAAAGCCCAGTGGCAACAGATTAACCCGCTGCGCCACCACGTCCCATATCATTGGATTACTGTATAGTAAATAAAACCTCCTTACCTTTGTGTTGGTGGTGTTAGAATGCCTCATTGGGAGCCCCAGACGCCTCTTCTGGGTCTCACCAGGCTTACAACCTACCCTATTGGCCTCAGAATGGCCTGCAGAAGCCTGTTGCTTCCAAAACTGGAAGTCGCTTCTGGAGACCATTCTGAGACCTGCAGAGGCCAATAGAGTGGGTTATGGGCTCAGCCCGACCTGTAAGAGCCTCCCAACAAGGCATTCCTGCACACCAACACAAAGGTAAGGAATTAATTCAGATAAAAACATTGCTTAACAACAGGTTTTGGAAAATGTATCCCAATTGTTAAGTGAGGCATATTGGGACACAAATGTCGGGGATGCAAAAAATATGGACACCAGTATCCAATACCAGGCCACATTTGATCTGGACACAGTTGTCCAGGACAAAGTGGTCCTGTCACTGACAGATTGCTCAGCTGAAGCCTCAAAATCCTTCTTTCTGTGCAGCTCTGCCAGGTGCCCTCGAGTCATGAGGCCAGGCCAGCCCGTAATTCACCGTGAGCCCTGTTGTATGTTTTTCCCACCCACAGGACGGCCGGGGCTTTGGGATCGGGGAGCTGGTCTGGGGCAAGCTGCGTGGATTCTCCTGGTGGCCAGGCCGCATTGTGTCCTGGTGGATGACTGGCAGGAGCCGGGCCGCTGAGGGCACCCGCTGGGTCATGTGGTTTGGCGATGGGAAGTTCTCTGTGGTGAGTGGCTAAGCTGAAGGAGGTCTCAGAGGAGGGTGGGTCTGAGGGGTCACCCATCACACTGCTCCTTGAGCACAAAAACCAGGATTCTGTGCCCAGCTGTATGAACAAACTTGCAGCGTCCTCTCCTTAGATATCTATTTTCAACATTTCTACCTTCTTAATAAGAGGATTCAGTATTGCACAACACATTCAGAAATTACCACGCACGGAGGTCTGAGATTGAGGGCACCGTGGAAATGACACCAAGTCCCCCAAATTGCCCCGGGGTTTGGGGGCTTGGACTCTGCATCACACTTTTCCCTTTGTTGCTGGCAGGTCTGTGTGGAGAAGCTGCTCCCACTCAGCTCCTTCTCCAGCGCTTTCCACCAGGCTACGTACAATAAGCAGCCCATGTACCGGAAGGCCATCTATGAGGTGCTGCAGGTAAGCACTGCCCTGGTGGTGCCTTCCACCTGGCTGGCTAACCTACCTTGCATGCATTCCTGCCTGATGGGGAGGCAGGCTGAGAGGGGGAGAATAGATTATTCCTTGATAATTCCTCAAGGGCACAATGGAGGTCCCTTTGGCAAGCGGCCTCCCAAAGGATATCGAAGTTAATCTTCCCACAGGTGGCCAGTACCAGAGCTGGCAAGATCTTCCCCTCCTGTCCAGAGAACGATGAAACAGACACCTCCAAAGCGGTGGAGATCCAGAACAAGCAGATGATTGAGTGGGCCCTGGGTGGGTTCCAGCCCTCTGGGCCCAAGGGCCTGGAGCCGCCTGAAGGTAATGAAGCGGGGAGGGTCCCAGTGCACCTCTGGACCTCACTGGTTTCTTGCACCCAAGACACCTTGGCTTAGAGGCCTGTATGACCTCATGGGCAGACCAGACAAAAGAGGACCTCCCAGGCCAAGGCCCCAAGCCCCTTGCTCCCATGCCCACACACCTCTTTCTGCCTCCCTCCAGAGGAACGCAACCCCTACAAGGAAGTTTACACGGAGATGTGGGTGGAGCCAGAAGCTGCTGCCTACGCCCCTCCCCCACCAGCCAAAAAGCCAAGGAAAAGCACGGCTGAGAAGCCCAAGGTCAAGGAGATCATAGATGAGCGCACCCGAGGTAAATCTGGAGCGGGCCCCGCTCTGCCCCTTGCCTTCTCCACTTGTTCTTTCACCACCAAGCCGCTTCTGGGGGCAGGAGTGCAGAGGAGGTCTGGGAGAACTCACGTGTGCCCCACTGGCTCCTTTGGAGGTTCCAGATGGGAATCCCGCCGTTCTTGCCATCCCTGGAAGACCTGCCACATCTTCTTCCCTTTAGTCCTGCAGGCTTTTCAGGGCTGACTCGGACCTCAGTCCATATAAAGACCCTTATATTGACCTCAGAGGTTGCTTAACTGTGGCTGTGGCTCAGCCCTCAGGCCAGTCTTCCAGTCCCAACAGCCCTTTGGACTCCATGTCCCACCTCCAGGGATGGGACGCCTTGCTCTTTTGCTTGTGCCAGCTTCCGTAGTCCCACCATCCAGAAGATGCAAACTGAGCCGCACAGGCAAAGGGACCCTCCCTGTGGCTTCTTTTTGCCTCTGTGACAGGGGGCAGGAGCCAGAGGGGCTTCCTGCCACCCTCTTTCTGAGGACCCTCTCTGGGATTAAAGTTCAGGCCCTCTTCAGCCCCCAGCAGGCCTCCAGTTGTTGTTATGGGTCCCAGGTCCTCTAGGTCACAAGGCAAGCGTACCTTGCTTGTAGGAGCTGGCCTGGTGCGTCCTGCCTGGCAGCCGTCTGATACGTCTTTTCTCCTTCCCAGAGCGTCTTGTTTATGAGGTTCGACAGAAATGCAGGAACATTGAAGGTGAGTGTGAGCCAGCGCAATGATTGCCCCATCACCATAGAAAGAAGTGTGTGTGCTGCTTAGGGCTGGGGGGAGGGGGCTTCTTCCCCACAAGTGCCCAGAGGTTCCCTCCAAGATCAAATAGAATCCATGTTCAGCTCCTCTGCAGCAAACAAATGAAATGGGGGGCCCATTGAGTCCTGGATGCAGGAGAGCAGCTGTCAGTACAGTACAATACAATACAGTGCTATCACACTTGTCCACTGGGGAGGGGGAATCTTTTATTCAGGAGAGCCATCCCTGTTTTACATGCAGGAGATCCCTGCAGGTCCAGTCCCTGGCAGCATCTCCATGTAGGGCTGAGAAACACACATCCTTGCCTGAAATCCTGGACAATTGCTGCCAGTTGGTGTGGACTGTCGTGAGCTAGCTGGACCCAGAATGGTCTGACTGAAGCTAAGGCAACTCCATAGAGGCATATATGTGCATATACAGTGTACATGTTTGTATGTTTTCGAGGCCAGCCTCTCTGGCTGCCAGCTGTAAGTAGTCATAAGAACATGAGCCCTGCTGGATCAGGCCAAGGGTCCATCTAGTCCAGCTTCCTTTATCTCACAATGGCTCACCAAATGCCTCAACATGATACCCATATCCTGTTGCCACTCCCTTGCCCTCAGCATTCAGGGAGAGGCCACCTCTGAACCTTGCAGGTTGCTTATAGTAATTATGGCTCATGATGGACTTTTCATCTGTCCAGTCCCCTTTTAAAGGCATCTTGACCAGTATTCTAGTTCAAGAGAACAACCCATGTCCAACGGCCCTTTGACTGGATTTGCTGGGGGCGGGAATTGATTGCAGGATGGAGCAGAAAGAGCAGTGTCCCTCTCTCCCACTCCCCGGTGTAAGACTCTCCTTTCTTCCCTCATCCCATTGTTCACACTCCAGATATCTGCATCTCCTGTGGAAGCCTCAACGTCACCTTGGAACACCCTCTCTTCAATGGAGGAATGTGCCAAAACTGCAAGGTAGGGAGGCAAAAGCATCTGGAGGCAGGGAGAGAGAGAGAGAGCAGGTGAGAAGCTGGGCAGGGTGGGAGGAAGTGAAGGCCTGGCTGGCAGCAGAGGACAGCATCAGAAAAGGGTGAGGAGGCAATGTCAAAGCGTGTCATCAAGGGATCTACTGGAAGATGGGGTCCCTGGTCTCCTGCTGTTCCTGCCACCGTCCAGATGTTGGGGGAAATCATGCCGCAATTATTGAGGAGCTGGGCTTGGAGGCTGCAGCTTTGGCTGAGGCAGCCTCTTGGAGAACCGCCTCCTTTGAGAAAAACATCCATCCGCCCATCTGGGGGGACATTTTGGGACCTGGTTCCTCTGTGAGCTGCTTTTGCACCAGGGGACTCTCACCTTTGGCTAGCGGAGTGCCAGCTGGGCCTGATGCTGGAGGCCTGAGAGGGTTGTGCTCTCACAGCAAGAGGTTGCTGTGGCCAGTGGGAGGAATCCTGGCTGTGTCCTTTCGGGTGGAAGTGGCTGGCGGCTGCTTTGGCCCCTTTTGTAGCGCTGGGAAGAGTGTGCCCAGTTCCAGGAAAGGAAGGATTGAGGCTTGATTCTCCTCTTCTGTGCTGGGGTGACTGCTCCTCTGCGAGGCAACATTCCTGTGTGAATTGTACCGTTAGAACCCAAAATCTAGTTGTTTTCAGAAGTGGGGGGTTTGCTATTTAAGAAGGTTATCCAGATGAAATATTCATCATGCAGAAATGGACAGGAAAGTCCTCTTGTTCGAAGGGGATGTGATCTTTGGGAGAGGCTGTGAAGGGTCAGGGGAGGGTAAATAGGTCACTTCTGGGGCCTGCAGGTGGCCTTAAGAGACTTGGAGTCCACTGTGGACTGGCCGAGTGGCCTTGGGGAAGTCAGGCCCTATCCATTTCTATGGTGGAAATAATGTGGGCAGTAAAGGTTGTGATGCGCTTTCCAAATGTGACTTCTGTATGGATGGCGGGGGAGGGATCACGTGCCCATCACCCTGGCTGGGCTTGCCAGGAAGTTTCCTCACAGGCCTGTCCCCCTAGAACTGCTTTCTGGAATGCGCCTACCAGTACGACGATGACGGCTACCAGTCCTACTGCACCATCTGCTGTGGTGGCCGTGAAGTCCTCATGTGTGGGAACAACAACTGTTGCAGGTGAGCCCAGGGGGCCCCCATCTGTCTTTCCAACATTGGTAGCCCTTTCTAAGGCTGGGTCGCTCCGAAGAAGGCTTTTCCTGGCTCTCTTACCCTTGAAAAAGACAGCTGGGCACACTGTTTGTCGCAGAGGAGGCACCCTTTGTGCTTGGCAGGGGGAGGCCAGCAGGTAGAGGCTGGGGCTGCCTCCGAGGCATGCTGTTGTTCTGAGAGGAAGCCACCCTGGCACTTGAGGGAAAGAGATGCCCATTCAGCTGATGGCAAGCAGGATGTCCTTGCTCATTAGTGCTCCCTGAAGCTGCTTGATCTGGAAAGGCTTGCTCAAGCCTCCCAGAACCTCAGCGCCTGGGGGGGATTCTGTTGCCAGCAGAGCAAGTCAGAGTTTCCTGGTTGGCCAGTTGGTTCAGCCTCTGAAGGTGGAATCCTGCAGGATCCAGGGCTGGATTTGGCTGTTGCCATCACCTGCCCTCTGCAGCTTGTGGGCCAAGCCCCTTCCAGCCAGAGCGTTGACTGCTTGGCTGGTTTTGCAGGTGCTTCTGTGTGGAGTGTGTGGACTTGCTTGTGGGCCCAGGTGCTGCCCAAGCAGCCATCAAGGAGGACCCCTGGAACTGCTACATGTGTGGCCACAAGGGCATCTATGGCCTGCTCCGGCGGCGGGAAGACTGGCCCTCACGCCTCCAGATGTTTTTCGCCAACAACCATGACCAAGAGTTTGTGAGTGCAACACAGGCTGGGAGGACAATGTTGGGGCTCCAGGTGTTCTGCAATCAGGAAGGTTCAGGAGATGGGAAATCTACACACCTGCCTGAAAATCAGTCTCCACCACTGATACGGTGGCATTGCACTGGAGGCCGGCTGTGCACCCTCCTGAGGGGAGCTTTGGATTCCCTCAGTGTTTTTGAGCCCAGCCTAAACTGTGTCCACCTCACACTGCTTTGTGTTTTGCCAGGACCCACCAAAGGTTTACCCTCCAGTCCCTGCTGAAAAGAGGAAGCCCATACGGGTGCTCTCGCTGTTTGATGGCATTGCCACAGGTGAGCCTGATCCTCTCTGCCCAGTAGCCCAGAAGCATGGCAGATGGACTGGGGCACAGGGACTCCCTGAAGGCTGTAAATCAGTGAGGGAAATCCCATGTCGGTGGTTGGGGAACAGGCAGTGACAGCAGCCTTGGTGGGCCTGATGCAGCTTGCCTGTTGACAAGTGGCACCGTATCCTTTTCTCAAAACTAGAATGGCATGCAGTTGTCAGCCTGGTGGTGACAGTGTCCCTCTCTCTGTGTTTGTGATCAGGTCTGTTGGTGCTGAAGGACTTGGGCATCCAGGTAGACCGGTATATTGCTTCCGAGGTGTGCGAAGACTCTATCACGGTTGGGATGGTTCGCCACCAGGGCAAGATCATGTATGTTGGGGACGTCCGCAATGTCACCCAGAAACACGTACGTGGAGCGCTGGAGGGACTCTTCCTCCTATGGGTCTGCCCAGCCCCCAACCCCAGCCACTCTTGCCTCTCGCTCCTGACTGTTGCATCTCCGTGTTACAGATACAGGAGTGGGGCCCCTTTGACCTGGTGATTGGAGGGAGCCCCTGCAACGACCTCTCCATTGTCAATCCTGCCAGGAAGGGCCTTTATGGTAGGTGCCAGTTCCACTCCTGCTGGAACCCATGAAATCCATACTCCATTGAATTCATCTGGGCAAATAGTAGTAACCCTCACAGGTTAGAATAATCAAAAAATGTGCCCTTAGGATTGGGGAAACCCTTATCAAAGTGAGCAACTTTGTGGTGACCACTAGGCTGGCACCACAGAAGGAAGGGCCTTGTGAAAGGAGTGGGGGGGGGAGCATGGCAAAAACTGGGCCCATCTTTGAACTTTGCCAGAGTTAAGAATGCACTAATCTCACAGTGGAGCCTTGGAAATCTCCAGCTAAAATTCACAAGCTAAGGAGGAGAATGCAGCGAGAGCTGGTGTTGAGCTTTGCATCAGGACTTCCCTGTTTGCCTCTGCCCAGAATTCTCTCAGTAGCCTTGTCCAGGTTGATCCTTGAGAGGTAGACTTGCAGCACAATCCTGTACGTGTCTACTTAGAAGTATGCAGAAGGATTGCCTTGGGGCCTGCTCCCAGGGGAAGTGTGTCTAGGATTGCAGCCTGACTCACCAGCAGTGTGTCTGTGGGGTTGCCTCAAGGGGTTGTCACATGAAGGAGGCTCAGCAGGTGCCAGACAACCACCGCGAGCTGTTTCTGTATAACCTGGGGGGCTTTCCAGATCTTGTGTTCCAAAGATTGCACGCTCCTCATGTCCGGAGGCCCTTTCTGCAGCTCTTGCAGCGATCTGGTTTCATGCCAGCGAAGGGGGTCTTTCCTGAGCTGGGATCCCTCCAGTGTGTGCCTCTGTCACTCGCAAGCACCCACCTCTCCCTGCCTTTGCTTTCCCAACCCAGAGGGTACGGGGCGGCTCTTCTTTGAGTTCTACCGTCTCCTGCATGAGGCTCGGCCCAAGGAGGGAGACGACCGGCCCTTCTTCTGGCTCTTTGAGAACGTGGTGGCCATGGGCGTCAGTGACAAAAGAGACATCTCTCGCTTCCTAGAGGTGAGGGTCTCTCCCCCTAGCCGGTCCTCGGAATGTCTCTGGGTGGGAGAGCAAACCTTGCATGCTGCTGGATGGGGAGTGGGGAAGGGGGGGACCATGCAAGGGACTGTGGTGCTAGGTCTGAATGTGTGAGACCTGAGCCTCTGCGCCAGCAGCAGTTCCTGGGTCCAGGAAGTCCCTCCTTCTACTGGAGGGCTCTTGCAGGGCGATGCCATCTGCCTGCCTATGATGGATCAGGGCTAATGCTCACATCTCCCTGTTTCTAAAGAAATGCAGTATATGAAAGCTCCCGTGTAAAGCTGGGTCATGCATCAGTAATTCGGTCTCCAGAACAGAAAATTCTCTAGCATTTTTCAGTGCTGGAAGCCCTTCACATCATGTCTGATCCTTATTCTGGGGGGGAGGCAGGAGGGCAGTTAAAGGGAACTGACCGTGAGGATGCCCTGCCCTGCATGTCTTGTAAGGACCCATGACGGCTGAGTGGCCAAGAGCAGGGGTTGGGTGGCAGTGGGAGTCTCCTGAGTGGTGGTGGTGGTGGGATCTGTGAGGCCTGCAGGCCACCAGTGGGATGGGGGGAATAGAGGGCAAGAATGTGGCCCCCTTATGCTGCTGTGCCAGGTGACTCTCCTGCCTTCCTCCCTCTCTGGCTGCAGTCCAACCCAGTGATGATCGATGCCAAAGAGGTTTCCGCAGCACACAGAGCACGGTACTTCTGGGGGAACCTCCCCGGCATGAACAGGTTGGTCAAAGGCCTGGCCCAGCACACGGTCTTCTGTTACTTTCGTCCAGTTGTGAATCCTGCTCTCCCAGGGCAGCTTTTTGGATAATAAACACAGTAAAAACCCACATCAGTTAACAGCAGCACAAAACGCGTGCACACGTCCCCTGCTGGCAGGCAGTGAGTTTTATCTTTGCCATTGATGGGACTCCTGCAGAGCCAGAAAGGAGATCACTCTCAGAAATCTGGTCTCTCCCAGCCAGTCTAAAGACCCCAGTGCTTTCTGCAGACTCAGGCGATTGTGGTAATAAACCCTAAAAGAACCTGGCAACTCAGCAGCTTTTTGTGTGGCTAAAGACTGAGCTTCCGTGGGCGTGCTGCTCCTACTCCTGTGTAGGTCCCTCCAGGGAGCTCAGAGTGGCATATATGCAGTGGTGGGATTCAGCCAGTTCTCACCTATTCTGCAGAACCAGTTGCTAATTTTAGGTTGGGAGAGGGAAGAAAGGCAGCGGCGGCCCTGAAGGCCGCCCTGAAGGACATAGAACCGGTTGTTAATTTATTTGAATCCCACCACTGCATATATGGGAATTCTCCGTTGCTGTCCTCACAGATACCATGAGAGGCAGTGACTGGCCACTGGGGTCACCCTTTGTCAGCCAAGCAGGGCCTCTCAGTGCTCTAATCGTGATCAAGCACTGTTTTGCCATTGTCGGGGTGCACTGGAGAGGCTGGTGTTGGGCTTTTCTGGAACAGCCGATCTGTTCTTTCCCCTCCAGGCCTCTGGCCTCAACTGTGAATGATAAGTTGGAACTGCAGGAGTGCCTGGAGCATGGTCGGATAGCCAAGGTGAGCAGTTTGTGGGGCCTTGGGGCCAGTTGGGGGCAAGGGAAGTTGCCCTGAAAAGAGAGTTGGGAGCGGGGCTGCAAAGCAGGTGCAGGTGCCACACTTGTTACTACTTCTCACAGAGAGGAGGTGGCTGAGCTCCAGATCTAGCAACTGCTGTGTTGCCTGAGCTTAGCCCAGCAGAGGGTGGGGAGAAAAGATGCAAACCAGCCTGCTGGGATGGGGAGCCACCAGTTTCTGGTGGGCGGGGGGGAGCACCATAGAAAGCCCCTGACAGTTCCTTCTGGTCCTCTCCCCCCTCCAGTTCAGCAAGGTCCGCACCATCACCACACGCTCCAACTCCATCAAGCAAGGCAAGGATCAGCACTTCCCCGTTTTCATGAACGAGAAGGAAGACATCCTGTGGTGCACCGAGATGGAAAGGTGAGGGCAGTGCTGGAGGGGATGGCTGCCCAGGCCCTGGGGGTGGGAGGAGTTCTGAAGGTCCCTCCCTCTCTTGGGTCTCCTACTTTCCTCTTCCATGGCCTGACTGTATCCCAGGATGCTGAAACTGGTCCTGGGGTGGGTGGGCATTGGATGCTCTGGAGCTCCTCCCAGCTGTTCTCAGACCAGCATGCCCATCTCAGAGCACCTGGCTAGCTGAAATGCTGGTGCTGTGCACTTCCACAGATGAAAGAGTGAAGCCCCACGGGGACACCCTTGGCTGACACCTCGGGTCAGCTAGTAGACCCTGACCCGAGGGCCAGTTCCTGCAATTGGCCTTTGGACTATCGCCACCACGTGCCCTGACGCTCCTCCCATGCCCACAGGGTCTTTGGCTTTCCAGTGCATTACACGGACGTGTCCAACATGAGCCGCCTGGCCAGGCAGAGACTGCTGGGCCGCTCCTGGAGTGTGCCGGTGATCCGCCACCTCTTTGCCCCACTCAAAGAGTATTTCGCCTGCGTTTAAAGAGGCGCACCCCCGGAACTGGCAAAGAGGAGAAGGAGGAGGAGGAGTCTCAAACACAACCACCCCCAGGAACAGAAGAGAAGTGGCACCAGAATGGAGGAGGTGGCTGGTGGGCAAGAGGGAGGGAGGGAGCGCATGGCCCCCATCGATGAGCCGCTCCCACCGCCCACATCCTTGCCTGTCCTCTCCCCAATTGGAATGACCCCAATCAAACCAGTCCCACTTTCTGTTGGTCACCCTTTAATTTCCTGCTCTTTCTGGATGGGTTTATCTGTTAGCCTGGTTTCTGCCTCTCCTGGGCTGAGCCCTCAGTGATGTGGGCTCGCCCGCTGGCACCACTGCCACAACAGAGGGAATTCCAGCCGAGCCCAAAGCTGAGCGGGCCTCGGGGCGACGTTGCCCCTGCTCAGTTGAGGAGCACAAAGCAGGGTGTGGCAGGAGGGCTGCCTTGTATTGACAGACACCATTCCTGGGGGAAGCCACCAGCCAGCCCCCACCTGCCAGTCCTCACCCCCCCCCCCCCGGCCACACACCTTTCTTCAGTATTTGGGTGCCTACCACACAGGAGACCTTGAAAAGCCCAGCTCCTACAGCCGCTCTTACCTCTTGTTTACAGTTTATATATATATGTGAGAGTTATGTGAAGAGAAATGTCTATATATAAAAGGTACTGTTACTACTGTACAACTGACTTTCAAAATGGTGCTTCTACAACAGCGGAGGGGGCTGACGGCAGCTTCAGGTGCCAGCCTGCAGGAGGGGGGCTCTTGGGCGCATTTGACCCCCTTCTCATGGAGGGCGGGCTGGTGGGCAACAGAGAGAGACACCAGTCTCTGCCCCGGGTGTCATGCAATAACCCTCTCCTTTCCTCAAGGCAGGCGGCCCTCCCTCGGGCCAGGGGCCAGTCAGCCTTCCTGTGGCGCTCCATACAGCAGCCCTAAGATAACTGGTGCTTTCCTGCAATGGGCACCTTCAGTGTGTCCTCCCTGGGTTCCCCCACTCATCCACCTGAAGCTCAGACTGGGAGGCAAATGGCACCCCGGGCTCAGGGCTCGTTCTGGCCTTCTCCGCACTCACAGGCTGCAGCGTCCTTCCTTTGATTCTGCCCCGTTCTCCATTTTTGTTCCTTGAATTGCAAACTTAACTACAGGATCGTTGTGGGGGTTGGGAGATTGATAGACAAAAGAGCCCCCCACCCTGCCGTTGCACCCCACTCTCCATAATCGTATGTGGTGTTTAGGCATCAGCACCTGTGCTGTCCCCTTCCCCTCCCCCATTTGTGGCTGATGTGAATTCCATAGTTCCTGTTTTGCTTGAGCAAACTCTGCCGGTGCTGCCCCCCCACCTTTAGGGGGGAGAGACCCCAGAATAAATATGGGGAGTTCTCAGGGGAGGAGTGCCTCTGGGCCCTCGTTGGCTCCCCCGTGCAAAGCCTGCCTGAGGAGACTGTGGGCCTTATGTGGCGCTTGGCCCTTCAGGCAAGGGGAGAAGTGACCCTCTGCCCAAGAGCCTGTGAGGTGTCAGAAATGGCTGTTGGGCTAGGGTGCTCCTTGGCATGTGGACTTAGGGGTGCTTCTGCTGCTCCCAGCTGGGTCCTAGGCCCTTGGTGCTAATGGGGAGATGGGCAGGGGATCCGCAGAAGTCAGCTCCTGCCTCAGCAGCTCCCTTGTGCCTGCCTTCACAGGGGGCAGCAGCTCCCCTCTGCTCCCGTCTTCCTGACCCCATGGTGCTCTCGGAGGCAGTGGGAAGAGGCTGAGGCAATCCTCAGGAGCAGGTGGGAGTGTTTGGGGGTGCCTGTAGGCCTCCCCTTCCCCTCACACGCTCCCAGCGTCACCCCTCAGGTGGGCAAAGCAGTGGCAGCTGGCAAGGAAGGTGCCTGTGTGGAAGGCCAGTTGCCAGTCTCGGTGCTAACATTTCAGGGAGTCGGGAAGGTGGACAGGTGCCTCCTCTCACTTCCCCTCAAACTGTGAAGGGTGCTGGGGTCTCGCTCAGGGCCAAGTGGGGAAGGGAGGGTGGTGGAGCACTCTGCATGGAACCCATGGGGTCATCTGCCTGGGGAGACATCACCACCACCTCCCCACTCGCCTCCGTGGCAAGTACTCTCCCTTCTGCTCCCTTTGTCCTCTCCTCACCCTGGAGGTCTAGTGGTTGCCTGTCAAGTCTTGTGCAGAATTTTTCAGTGGGAGGCTTATTTTCCCCCATTATGCGTTAACGGGATTTGTAGTAGTCTCGACCCACATGCCCCAGTGGTGCAGAGTGGAGGAAGAGGTCCCCTCTGGGCTTCTTCTAGTCTAGTCTCAGTGGTGCTAAATGGGGAACATGAGAGCACTCCCAATAATGACCTGATCTTTGGGGACCTTTTCCCCAGGGCAATCTGAGCCAAGAGGCTGGCTTCAGGCAGCCTCTCCACGGCCAGTGAGAAGCGGCAGGGGCTACTCTGGGCTCCAGCCCTTTTCCCTCTGCTTGGGAGGAGCCTCTTCTGGGAAGGGGGTGTGGCCTCAGTAGTGACACCCCTCAGCTCCCCAGAGCCTTCCTTCCCCAGAGTCACAGGCCAGCCGCATTGTTCCCAAAGCCTGGGTCACAAGGGCAGTGACGTAGCTGAATTCCCCCGTTCTCCTCGGGCTTGTCGTTGGGCAAGCTGCCCAACTTCAGTGAGACCCATAGAGCAGACTGTCTTGGCCCCCTTCTCAAAGTGGACATGACCCCTTGGGAAAGCCTTCTTGTCTGTCTTGTCCTTCCAGCTTCCCCGAGGAATTGGTCTTGGGCCTCTCTTGCTGTCTGCAACAAAATTCACCTGCTTCCCCCAGGGGTGGGAGGCAGAGGGGAGTCTGAGTTGGAAAGCGACTCGGCTCAGATCTCCTCTTTCTGGAAAGCGCCCTCTGCCAGGTTGCAGCCAGACCCCAACCCTCATTTGCCTGAATTCCTTCGCTGTCTGCAGAGGGACAGGGTGACAACCAAGGTGCTAAACCATTTTATTACAGATCTCTATCTTTAACTTAAGTCTGCTGTCTGGACAATGACTGTTTTTGTTTTCTTGTAGTGGAGTTTAAAAGAGCTCTATTATTTTACTCTTATATATTATTATTAAAAAAAGGCATTTTAACTTTGTACTTGAAACCTAAAGGAAAGATTTCATGTGTTTTAGCCTAGACATTGAAGTAGCTGAGACGCTTTACTGTTTGTGGGAAATCATGTATTCATGCTGAAGAATAAACCTTGTCGAGATGCTGGGAACTGCTCAGCCTGTTCCCTGCTCTCCAGCGGCCTCCCACCCGACATTCCATGCAGCTCCACCCAGACCCCCTTCTTCCCTCCTTCCCCAATTCCATCCTCTTTCCACCCCTCCACTTTTCTTTTCTAGGATCATTTTGGGATGCCCCATCCTTTCAGCCGCTTTTTTTTTTTAGAGTTGCTTCTATATTTATTGACAAATAAATAATGTACATTTCAGAGTATGGTTCTGTTCTGCCGGGGGGGAGAAGGGAAGCCCAGCTCCCCAACCCCACAGGCAGGCTGTTGTATCTCTGTGTAAGTATTGCTCGTGACATAGCTGTTTTATAAACTAATTAAAAGGTCAATGGTGCAGCAGATGTTAGAAAGTCTGTCCGTTCCGCCTCCATCCCATTCTTTGCATTTGCTTTCATGCCCGGAACACTCGAATAAAGAAGGCTCTTGCTGATGTACTTGTGCTGGAGAACACTTGAATAAATGTTCTGTTTTGTGCAAAAAGAGAAGAAAACAGGAGGCTCTCTCTCTGCCGTCATGTGCTTTTTGTAGCCCTCTGGCTCTGTTTGGGAAAGCGGCTAGGCTGGGCTGAAGCATTCTGTGGAGCCCACTAGCAGTCTGGATTTTGACTTCTGGTAGGAAAGTGGAGGATTCAAAGTGGGGAAAAGACTCCAGCTGTGGTTTACTCCGTGAGTGAGTGAGTGAGTGAGTGAGTGAGTGAGTGAGTGAGGGAGGGCGGGAGGGCGGGAGTGAGTGAGTGAGTGAGTGAGTGAGTGAGTGAGTGAGTGAGTGAGTGAGTGAGTGAGTGA